>CM055112.1:28235745-28596279 GCA_029204225.1 Diphasiastrum complanatum
TTTTATTTTTATTTTTTCTGTGTTAGCAACAAATGCATACATCGCTTATATTACCCATTGCATCATGCCGTTTAAAATTGCTTTGTTCATTTGTTGAATTGGGTGTCTCTCCGACATATACGAATCCCAATGAGCCACTAGCAGCACCTGCAGTAGTAGATTTTGGAGAGAACTAGGTATCAGTATTGTCTCAAGGAAAAAGCTATCTTATTTAATATATTTTTTAAAAATCGAAATAATAAGAATTTAATCGATTTTAATAGCAGTCACCATTTTTTTTTTTAAATATGAATTCAAAAATTTCGTTACATTCATACAAATAAAAATGCCATTTAAGTTAACATAATCATTTAAAAAAAAATACAATTGCAAAGAAATTGTTTAAAACATTTTTTTATTAAAATAAGTTACAATTTTAAAAAATTTTATGACTCGATTTTTTGATATATATAAACACAATCTTTATAATAAAGATATAAAGTACATTAGACGACCCAAAGTCATCAATGTCATTAACATCTATTATTTCTTCTTGTGAAGGAGCCTTAGTAGAAACAGTGGCACCTTCGTCAACTACTTCCTCAACTGTCAAATATTATAAATCTTGGACTAGGACATCCTACCAAAATCCCATGTGTCCACCAACTTTTCCACTAGCGAGAGGTTGTGGTTTCTTTGACAGGGGAATGACAGAGTCTCTATGAATTGATATAACTATAATTTCACTTGAGGTGTCAATGACCATATGTTTGATCTTTGAGACATCTTTTTGGACCACCACGAGATCAATGATTTCATTCAAGAATCAATTACAATCATAAAGTGTAAATTTACAAACACATTCACAATCGCCAAAAGGCAATTCTTTACATCGTGGAACTTTTGATAGATTAGATTAATAAAAATGATTTGAGTAATATATCAATATATTTGTAAGAAAGAATAATGAGAGAGTACATTAATAAATTGCAACGATGCCTAACTAGAGAAGAGGGTATTTTCTCAAATAGATGAATTGTGGCTTGTTATAGATGACAAAGTCTATCTATTGCATTATGTTCTCTTCTCTTTCATTTTTTTTTCCACACAATGTTGTGTTGAATGTTGAAGGACCACATATTGAACTATGGCTGTACGAATAACAAAGTCTATCTATCGTGTTGAATGTTTATAGTACCATAGAGAGGCTTAAAATTTATGATCGTAAGTCTTAGAGTTGAATGTACAATTGTTTGATGCAATCATTGTGTCAAATAAGCATGATTAGCCTCTTGTAGTTTCACTAAATTACTTTGACATGGCCACAATCCTCTCTTTATGCATGGTTTTGTGCATGTGGATGCCATGAATAAGTCCAGAATTAGGGCTAATTAGGTAATCACTTGAGATTGCTCAAGGTTGGATTCAAGATTTTAAAAAACCATTAGTAGGTCACCACAAAAATGCTAAGTTGAGAGCTTGACTCATGATTTAGAAATCCTTGAGTTGTTGGATGTCGCAACGTAAGTAGCGCTGATGACTTTGACTCAAAATCAAGACCTTGAAAGAAGAAGCCATGAATGGTGCAGAGTTGAAATCTTGAGTCAAAGTCAAGCTCAAGATCAAGAGTGTTACATCCATGTCCAGTATGTGGGATTCGGAATAATGCCTGACATGGATAGCCGATACTCTAGTGTATAAGAGTGTTAGTTACGCCACGTCATTCCAGACTTGGCCGATAATGTAATTAATAGTCTTATGAAGGCCCAAGTGTTGCATGGTGTTGGGTGTGATGATACCTAAAATGCTTGCAATAACTAGTTTGGTGGAATGCCAAGACTAACGTGATCTGTGATCTGGCTCTCAGCCAATGACCTCTTGCCATGTGGAGCTGTATGAATGTAACATGTGAAATCCATACTATGAATACATGCAATTGTTATTCCTTGCAGCAGCTGTAGTAGCCTCAATTACATTATGAAGATATGTGGGAGGAAGCAAGTGCTATCTGTTTATATCTCCTGTTTGCATCTAGAAGTGTCTAGACTCTCTGAATATATGTGATAAGCTGGAAGGCTGCATCTATCTGTACAGGTGGAGTAGCAAACTCGGCAAGCACGATCTCGTGTGGATAGAGGGCTTCGCCTGAATCATACAAGCTAAAATGGCTGTAATCTTGAGATGCTAGCCCTAGTGTGAGGAGGAGCGGCCGGGTACCCCATTTCGTTTTCGCTTGATGTCAAATTGTTGTGGTAAGTTATAAAACCGATTTTGATGATTACAGACAGATTCAATTTTGAAAATAAAAATTTTGCAAGTCGTTTGAAAATTTTGATGAGTGTATGTTAACAAATTGTGCTTTAGTGGTTTATGATCTTGAAGAGTAGTGGTTCAGGATCAATTGTAAACATTTTCGTGATGAACATCGCTTTCATTTTCATGATCACGAGATCCTTTTTAAATGAGCTATCTCCTTTTTCTCTAGAAAACCAAATTTACCACAAGCAAGGGGCGAGCCAAACTTGGCTTGCCCGCTCTCGCTTCATGTTTCTTTGCAGCATCAAAAGTTGCTAAGAGAGTGTAGAGTCATAATGGTGCCTTCTTGCTGCCTGTGTCAGCACCATCAACTCATCTACATCTCAAGAAGAAATCTTTCATGCTCCTAGTAGATAGGCAACACTCAATGTGCACCATTGCCTAACATCATAAAACGGACTAAAATATTGTGCAATGCATCAAAATATATGGTCCATGCATGGCTCATGAGAATTTGCTCTAACAACCCCAACTATAAGCACTAACTAGTAGTACGTAAGTGGGGTCTTAATGTGGTACATGTATTGTCTTTAACGCCCAGGCTGAGCTGCCCTGCCTACATTGTAGCTGCAGCGCTTAAACCTAAACCCAAATACAATCGTACGGGCATACGAAGTCCTGCAATGACATGAAAATTCCTGCAGACTACTCCCCGTTAGATCTCTGCCACGTGCAAATAGAAATACTTGTCCGCCATACAACACTGCTATTTTATTTACCACGTGTTCAGATCGGCGTATTTTGTGGCGGGATCGGACGGTAGCGGCTGAACACTGATTATTTCGCGCCTTCCTCCTCGGACGAATCACGATGGCTAATTTTTTTTTTTAATTATTTTGTATAGGCCCTAGGATAGCCCTAACGGCCAAGGGCCCATGGCCCATAAACAGCTAATTTAATCTATATATGCATTCTTAAGTCATGTCCCCCTGAAACCTCTTGGGGTGAAAAATTGCTTAGAGGGCCCTTCTACCCACCCTCTCACTGCTTCCATGAATAATTGACCCACTTCTAGCTCGTATTAGTGTGCATGGGACCTTGCTCTAATAGGACCATGTTGTATTTTTGTAATAGACCATCAAATGTGAGCTAGCATGTAAAGAGAATTTAAACCCATCATTTGAATAACTGAAATCTGAATGGAATCTTCATTTTCTTAAAAGGACTAACCATAGATTAAAGACTTTATACAAAAGTACAATGAAAAGAGACAATTGTCTCAAAGAGCAACTATATTGCAACCTCTGTACCAAGTTCAACGACTTCAACTTGTTGTTGAGCATCAACGAAGATCTGAAATGTCACATATGTAGAATGACTCGCACTCTGAACCAAGAAATAGATTCATTCATCGTTGACCATGAAGGGAGCACGATGATGAGCCCATTAAACTCTATATGCCACAACTCATTGGGTGGGAAATTGGAATCGGCAAGGTATTTCGGACATCCGTTGGCATGATATATTTTATGCCTTGCCACTTAGAAGTTAGCCACTATGGGAATCTTATTAAGGGGGCATGTGGCAGTGCGTTGCCAATAACTTTTCGCTCTGGGAAGTTCACCATCCCCATCGTGAAAAGTTTTTATGGTTCTTTTTGGTGAAAATTTTACGTGCACCTTTCGGGTGTTGAAATGTACATATAAGTTTTTTTACATGCACTGTTAAACACAATTTGGGTGTCAAAAGGTGCCTTCAAAAAAATCTCGCTTAAATAAAATTTAGTTGTTGGTGAAGTGGAACCAAATCCTTTGAAAAAAAAAAATTGGGATAAGGGCTGGGTCCGAGGGTCTTCCATGCAAGGATAAATTTTCACAAATCAAAACGCCTATCGTGTTTCATAATTGCCATGTGAGAGTAAGCCATATATAACTCATTACACAATGGTAGTCGTGGGGCACATAAGGTTTTGCCCAGTTCAGACTCTTAAAAGCTTGATAACTTCCATAGTCATAGCGTTTTTAAATTCCTTAAAAGGAAAGATTACACATCAACATTAAAAAATACATAACAAGAGACCAAATAGTTTTGGAGAAAAAAAAAATGACCACTTGAGTGAGCAAATTCTCTCTCTCTCTCCTCCTCTCTCTCTCTCTCTCTCTCTCTCTCTCCTCTCTCTCTCTCTCTCTCCTCTCTCATTGCTTTAAGAAATGCAAGCAATGAATGTCACATTATAGCTTCAAACTAGAGCATTATAATGGATTTGATAAGGTTATTTTGCATCACAAGATTCAATGCAGGTCATGGCTATATTTGATTAGTTTACATTCAAGCATGGATTTTGAGCTATAAATGGAAGCAATGAACGTGGCTTGCATCTTAAGATGGGATAGTATTGTTTTGTAGTTCAAGATTCAGTGTGTGCCTATGGCTATAGTATGTGATAAGCACTAGTAAAGGTAAGAAGGGAACGATCTTTTGTGTATTTTTGACATGGTAATGGTGTATTAAAGCAACATAGACATAGATAGAATTGTCAATGCCATTCAAACTTCGATTACTTCCTAGATTGAGTCAATGATGATTGTATTGAGCACATGAATGAAAGTCACTTGAACACAAAAATGTGCAAAATTGAATGACTTGATGAAGTAGGAATGCAAGAGGAGAGATGAATGTTTCTTTGTATTAAAAACAAGAAATCTCGTAGAGGAGGAGACGTGAATGATGAAGTAACACAAAAAAAAAAACTAGATTTTGTTCATGTATGTTACAAAAGTCTATGAAGTTGGTGGTATCACTGCAATTTGTGATGCAAACATAATTGGAAAGACTACTTATACTTATTTTTTTCAAGGTGGCTTTTCATGTCCTCAAGTTTGTAGCACGACTTCAAAGAGTAGCAAACAAGCTCGTTGAAAGAATGTGGAGTCAAGGCCCTTATTTGGCTCTCCATTTCATATTAGAAACAAACGTGTGGGTGTGGGTGCAAACAAACTATCTTTCGTGTTTTGTTTTGGGCCAAAATATAACATTGAGAGTAGGTTCAAAATAAGATGTAAGTCTTGTTTGCTCACATCGCATTCCAACATGAGACACAAGCTAATTACCACACTTCTAGTTGTGAAGAATTTCACTATGACTTGCCTTGCCCCAAGCACTAGCTCCGAGTTCATCAACCTAACAAGTTTACACATATTCAACTATACAACATCTTTGTTCTTGAAAATGAATCTTCCAACTTAATATACTCAAGATCGTCAAATAAAGCATTCAAAGTATGGAGATATTGGAATTTGAAATGCTTTAAATCCAGAGTATCACTTGATGATTGCATCAACCTCTACCAACATAAAGAACCATGATATGGGAGGGGAATTTTGATTAGAACATTATGGTGGTGATTATTGAACATTTTGTGGTTTAACTTTGGATTTATAAAATGCCATTATTGAACAAAATTTGGTTCACATGACTCACACTAGAAGCTATGTGATATTTTGTGAGCCATTATTAAACAACCGTTTTTTATGGCTAAATTCTTAATGGGCCATAATATATCTTCTCAGATTTCTTCAAGACCCATTATTGTACATAACAGGTGACACGAGAATCTTAAAAAAACATTACAAACATCATTTTTAACTTTGATATTGTCATTTTATCTATGAAATTTTATGATAAACAGATCTGATTGTGAATTATTTACATCATCATTGCTTTTATCACTTTGTCCATCCATCTCATGCGCATCTGTGGTTCAAGATAGTTTAAGTAACCCTAATCACATGCGGACCCAATCAGAATGCACAAACCTTTTTGTCCATCACTGCTGACATTAACTCTCTCTCTCTCTCTCTCTCTCTCTCTCAATGATTCCATTTGTGAGGGCCATTTGTTTTCAAGCTTCCATCCATGAGGGTTAGGCAGTTTCAAGATTCCATCAATGAGGACTATTTAATTTGAAGGCTAAAATGTGTATAAAAAAATGAGGTCCTATTATTATGCCCTACTTAATAGTGGTAACTCTATATTGATTGTTGACTTATATAATTTGAGTAAACATAACTTATTGGAGAATGGTCTTTTTAGTTTGCATTTGGTTAAACGACTGATCTTATTATTGAACCACCGTATTATCAGGTGTAAAGGTCATAAAAAATTTCTTTTGCAAGCATAAAAGGATGGTGAGCAAGGCTCCTTGTTAAGGCTTTATTTATTTATTTTTATGAGTAACTTATGCATCTTTATGCGCAACTCTATACATATTTATGTCAGATATGCATTCTCAAAATTATATAAGCTCAATTCTCAAGTGATTTTTTTTCTATAACTTTGGATTTATAAAATGCCATAAAATAGGTGACATTATTCTCAAATGTCATATAATGTGATATTCAATGTTTTATGGGCAATTTTGTAATCGGGAGACTTCATCCAATTTGTAAAAATCAGTTTTGACATTTTAATGAAGAAAATGGTGGAGCCTCACAAAATGCAATTTGTGGGGAAAAGTTTTTTTGGCAAAATTTTTTACATGCACCTTTCGGATGCTAGAAGGTGCATGTATAAAAATATACATTCTTTTACATGCACCTTTTGCCCGGAAGGTGCGTGTAAAATTTTTTTGCAACAAAAAAAAGAGTAAAAACGAATTTCATGGTGAGTAAGGAAGTCCTATTTTTTACTTTGAATAAACTCCCATAGCCAAGGCATCAAGTGCTCCCAACCTAGGCCAAAATAGAGGCCCTACCTCAAGGATTTACCCCCTCCGGTATCACCAAAGGGCGGGCCCTTGTATCTTGGAGGCATGTTGGGACTCGAGTGTTTGAACCTTGCGCACCTCAACCACACATTATTTTTTTATAATCTGAGTGCCTGGCAAGATGGGATGATAACTCATAACAAAGCCTTCAATTCCTTTTTGCCCGATAGAATTAAACAATTCATGGGTGCAGATGGAATCGGGTGTTGGCTAAACCCGAGTGCATGCAAAATTCTCGATAGAGCCAAATTTTAACGATAGAGCCAAATTTTAACGTTGTGAGCACACTTTTTGCGGGATACGGGTTGGGCAGCAGCAGCAGCCATACCAAGGTGTGGGCCCAAATATTTGTGGTGTGAAAAAGTGCCTCTAAGGCCAAGTGGGGTGGGGCCCTCCCTAGATTAAAGGCCCTGCCCGAAGACTTTAAGGACTGTCCCTAGGCTTTAGGATTGTCTTAGTGGCGCCATTTTCTGATTGAAAAGCCCCATTTCTTCAGCAGCTCTGCGCGATCAACTGTTTCGCACAGAACTCCTTCAGCGTCGCTACTGTCTCTCTCAGATTTGTGCGAGTCCGACAGGCATTACTGCATCAGGTTGTGAGCAGCACTGTCTAGCAGATTGATTCAGATTAAACAGCCATCTCTACAGCATGCTGTAAACGCCACAGTGTCCGCAGCTTTCTGCTGTTCGAACGGCCATTTTTGCAACAGACTTCGAGGTTATTTGGCTTTGTTTCATCATTTGAAGACACTAACGTATTCTCGAACTTTTATATTCTGCTGTGGCTTCATTGTTTGAAGACACACTGGTTTTCTTGAACTTTGAACTGTAGCCTTGGGAAGTGGTAGAAGCCATTGAAATTCCATGGAAGGAAATGCAGTTGACTCACCATCGTCTTCACCTGATAATCAAGTAACGTTTCTAAACGAGGAGTTAAATTTGCAGCTTGCTACTTCTTGTATCATGTTTTTCGGTCTTGAAAGTCTTTAATTTACATTGGATGGTGATTTGGGAAGCCTTTTATATATAAACTTAAACCCTTGGAGCTCTCGTATGTCGTCCCTTGTCTAAAGTCAATCTGCTTGTCTTTATAAAAGGTTTGCATTAAGCATTTGTGAAATGAATCATTCTGATATTGATGATTAACTTTTGCGATAGTACCTTCAAAACCATTCTACATAGCTTTCTTTTCTATAAAAAGCTCATTTGTTTTGAGTGTGTTACAGGCAAAGGTCATGGATGGTGAACCCCTTGAGATCACTGACACAATGATCGAAGAAGAGAGACGTTTAGAAGAAGAACGTGCTAAAGAAGAAATGTTGGAGTTGGAGAAAATGCAGAAAGAGTCTTCGAAGATGGGTTCTTCTATGTTCAACAAATTGGATGAACTTCTTAGTCAGACACAGCTATATTCTGAATTCCTCCTCGAAAAAATGGACGATATTGCTCTTGTGCGTTTTTTTGTTTCCCCTTAATTTTGATGTAGCATAAGTGCAAAAGCTTGTAAGCTTTCATATATTCTCTAGTAAAAAATTGCATTTGCACCCCTCGGCATAAGCCGACTTAGACAAGAGTTGCTACCTAGCCGGCTCGAATTCCAGGTGTTACGGAATAGGCATATCTTGGAGCCTTGTGCTCCAAACTTGGTTGGTCTTCGCATGGATTAGTATTTAAGCATTGTGCGGAAAATGTTGCTCTCACATGGATTAGTTTATAATTTGTGCGTAAAATGTTGCCAGAGCAAAGTAACTTTCGATGCAACAAAGGAGTTCTATTTTCTTCTCTGTGTGAGAATAATGAATCAGTTTTGAATCAACGTGGAAAAATTCTATGATATGAGATTGTGTGATGATTTAGTCTCCATTTTTGTATGATAATCGTTTGTGAGCTGATAAATTAACTCTTCTATTTTGCATGTATACCTTCCAGAATGGCATTGGAAATGGTGCTTTGGAGCAGCCCAATGGAAAGAAAGGGACTACCATTAAGAGAAAGGGACAAGGTGGACGTGGGCGAGTATGCTATTTTATTATTTTATTTTCACCATGCTGTATTCTTGTCTTGAAGTTTATGTGTAATCTTTACGGCTGTCTAATTTGTGAGCTATGGTGCATGATTATATTATACAATATTTCAGTGGTTTTTGGGAACTTGTTGTAGTATTTGGGCCCATGTGATTTTCATGATGGTTATTAGTCTTATGACTTTGACCCTAGGGACCCAATATTCTTGGACAATTTATGACTATTATTTGATAGATAACTAGGTGCCTGGCCTAGGTTAGTAGGATGTCTATAAATAGTCCCAAGGGTTGGTTGATGACGGTTGGATATTGAGAGCCTGCTATACTTAGCGTACTCTAGTGTGGATTAATCTATTCAGGACTAAGGATCTTTGATAACATACATCAATGTTGCATGAGTATTGGCTTGATTCTCAGCAGTGTTGTGATTGGATTGGTTTGTGAATGTTTTCATTGATTAATTAGCATACTGACATACTTTTGTAGCTTTTATAGTGCACCCGTTGTTTTTGCTCGAAGTTGGTAGTAGACAGTTTGTTAGGCAAAGTAGGGTGGGCATCTGGAGTTAACTCACTATTTACCAAGAAGACAATGACTTTTGCCATAACTCTCTTAATGGTGGTTATATTTAACTTCTACTAATTGCATTAGTTTCATGATTAGGACATGGAAGAGGATATAATTTTCTAAAAACGACCAATATATTAGTAGGCTTTCCAAAACCTTTGATTTTTGGGTGATAAAAGCAAGCAATATTTACATCGTCGAGGGTGGTAGATGGAGACAAGACCAGTGAAAATTCCAAACAAAGCATATTTGAAACTCGATTCAAAATGCAACTCGAATCAGGAAGATTCAATTTGCGATTTTTTGGAAATATGACTCATCATATATAAAACATGCAAACCATTGCTTGATGTAGACTGCATAAACGTACTATAACTCTCACACTTCTCATTGTCTGAAGTGTGGCTCCATGAGGCTGTAAAATTCTATAAGGCTTTGTTATTAGGAGACAATGGGCTTTATGTATTTGTATATTTTTCCTCTATTTGAAAACTTCAAAGTTCAGAGACACAGAAGTTTCAAAACATTATTATGAAGTTTGATTTTCTGTGACTTTATCATTATCTAGAATATGAGATTGGTTTCTTCCTGAAGTCTGCATAACATTTTAGCTTTATTTGCTTACGCAATAGAAGCTTTGGCCCCCATGCTGGTAAGCAAAAAAGACACAAGGAATGATACGTTATGCTAAACAGTCTTTTAACTTCTTTCTCAGACATGTTTGATTTATGGACTTCATCTATTTTGTTTCCCATTAGAATAAAGATGGAAGAATCACAGTAACTGAGATGAAGAATAGATAATGTTAAAGCTTGATCCATGGATGTAGATGGCCTGAATGTTTGACTCATTTTCATATTGCAGCTTTAGCCACTATATTTATTCCTTTATCTTCTCCTGTGTACTTTCTCTGATTTATGCAGGGAACAAAACGATTAAAAGAGGGTCGTGAAGTTATCATTCCTAAACATGAGGAAGATAACGTAAAACAAGAAGACACTCTTGGTATGACCGAGGAAGAAAGGGTTTGGAAAGAACAAATGGAAATAGCTCCTCTTCTTACTGGTGGTGCACTCAAGTCATATCAGATTAAAGGAGTTAAATGGATGATTTCTCTTTGGCAGAATGGTTTGAATGGTATCCTTGCAGATCAGATGGGTCTGGGAAAAACTGTACAGACCATTGGGTTTTTAGCTCATTTAAAGGGCATGGGGATGCATGGACCCTTCTTGATCTGTGCCCCTCTTTCAACTCTCTCTAATTGGGTCAGTGAAGTAAAAAGGTTGGTGGAGATAACTTCTCAGCTATGCCAGATTTGTGGACCTCGTTTGTGTTAATGATTGTTTCATGTACTCTGATGTGGCTTCCCGTACTCTTTATGTATAGGAGGTAGTGGTTAGCTACAGTGTGCTTTATACCCCAGTAACAAACTCTTTAGGCAAATTTGAAAACAGTAATAACTTCACGACATTTTTGCATGTTCTTACAGATGGGCTCCCAGCATGCATGTGCTGCTATACCATGGTTCAAAGGATGAACGAATCGATCTTAGAAGAAAGAGCATGCCTTATACAATAACTGACACATTTCCAGTGGTTGTAACGTCCTTT
This sequence comes from Diphasiastrum complanatum, assembly GCA_029204225.1. Lineage (NCBI taxonomy): Eukaryota > Viridiplantae > Streptophyta > Lycopodiopsida > Lycopodiales > Lycopodiaceae > Diphasiastrum > Diphasiastrum complanatum. The sequence goes on from CM055112.1 coordinate 28,246,945, forward strand.
GAAATAGTTATAAGAGATCGCAGATTTCTTTCTCAGTATAAATGGAAATACATTGTTGTAGATGAGGTACTTCTCTCTCCTTCAAATTCTCACTCTCTCTCTCTCTTAGTTTATTGTTAATAGTTTTGTTGGTCAGTTTCATTGGAAAAACAACATAACTCATGATCTGGTTCGTTTAACAGGGGCATCGGTTAAAGAACTTTGATTGCAAACTTCTAAGAGAGCTGCGACAGATTCCAGCAGCAAACACTCTTCTTTTGACAGGCACTCCTCTTCAGAACAATCTTGCTGAACTCTGGTCCCTACTTAATTTTATCCTCCCGGATATTTTTACCTCAATGCACGAATTTCAATCCTGGTATGGTTCACACCAACTGGCTGTTGTTTTTAAGGTATCTGTGTAGATTCTAACCAACAGTTTTTTACATTTCGATGGTTTTTGTTGAACCAATTTGTTGAGGGTTTAGAAGTGCCAGCCTTTACGTTAAGATTAATGGCTTTAAACTGAACGTCTCTGTTTTCTTTGAGTTTGACTGCAACAAACTCACGTTATGGATACACAAATCACAACACCAAGCTCAACAAATCAGAACCTCAAAACACCCTCTAGCCAAAGTTATCTCAATCATAAGGAATAGCTTATATTTCGAACTACAGCTTCAATATGAAGTTTTTATTTGAAGAATAGCCAATTTTCCTGTTGGGTCCTATCAACCATTTCAACCTGAAGATTTTTGGTCCTTCAAACTTCGATTCCCACCCTTTGGCTTCATCCAATGGCTCCAATCAATGTGTTCTTGACCCTCGATTTTGGCTCATTCTATGGTTGCGCGCATCGAATCTGGTCCCTGTGGCTGCTATCCATGCATTTACACTGCAGTTTGGGATTGATTGGGCATCTGGACTCAACTCCCCCTGTCTCAGATTCTTGGCTATGGTTGTCCTTCCATCGCCATACCTTCCTGGATTGTGCATTCTCTTGTCCACGGACCCACGGTTTTCTGGCTGCTATTTCGTTGTGCTAAGGCGGCCTCTGCCATAATTTGACAGATCCAGGAATGGCGTCCTATAGCACAAGATCTAGAGTTTATCTCTGAAACCCTAGTCTCCACATAATCAGCTTTGCTGCACATTTCCCAAGCTGTTGCTTGATAGCACATTGTGGATCAAATGGCTTTTATTTATTGCCTTGGCTCTCCAGCGACCTGTCCTAGCACCTGTCTGCACCAAACAATTTGTCAACTGACTATAGTTTGGTTGAAAACAATCCGTTTTTTTCGACAATTGTGGTACAATTGCTCTGCAGTTCTCTATTTCTGTCCCTGGAATCATTGGTGATTGTAACGAGCACGCTAGAGGTTAGTTTTGAATTTTTATCCTTGACAGAATGCTCGGCAAACTACACAGTAATAATGCTCTTAATTAGAGCTTTCATCTGATACCCATATTGCCCACAAAAAAACAAAAAAACACGTTTCTGAGCGTTTCTACGAAAAACCCGAAACGTGTTTCTGCACGCATTTTGAGAATCGTAGTGCAACTATGCTAGAAGATAGGGGATGACATTGGGCTTCCTTAAATACACTATTTAGACATAAGAGATCCAACTCCTATATTACAAAAACTCTTCTATGATTCATAGTACATGTACTTTTGGTCACTTTGAAATAAAATGGTAGATAATAGTAACAAGAATTTTTATAGATAAGAAAAGTGTTCTTAGCACACAAGAATCAAAGAACGTGACAAAGGTGTTCATTCCACAAAGAGTCAAAGATCACAATGAAGGTGTTCATGGCACAAAAGATTAAAAAAAAAGATCAGAATATCCATTCAATCTCATTGTGAATCAATTCAAAGCAATGACTCAAGTACAAATGTAGCAAAAGATCTTGAAAAATGTCTATGTATTGCTATTTGTGGGCAAGAAAGTAACGTAATAACTTGTTGAGACATGAATTGATAATTGTCCTTATTGGACTAGTTTTGGAAGGTATGAAGAGTGATCCAATTTTATTCATTCAAGGCTAAGCACCCCCTTTACCCCATGGTGAACCCCCTTTACCCCATGGTTCCTAGTCCCAATTGATTTTGAATTGACTTAATTTGAATTTCTACTTGAATGGATGGAAAAAATCTGCTTTTTGGAATCAACTTACGTCAACACAGTTTTTTTTAGATTTATTCTTTTTTAATTTTTTGCTTGTCATCATGAAAAGAATAATCTATTCATTAGATGCTAAAAAATGACAGTAATGTCATTAAAATATCCAAGGACACAACGTTACATGTTGCATTGGCACTATTACACTGGATTTTAATTGTAGACATAATTTTGTAGTGGATTTGATGAAAGCCTTATCTAGAAAGTCATGGTGTTTGATTAGCTTATTCTGTGTTATTGCCTTCTTGAGATAATGCTCTTGTCAAAATCATAAAAAGTCATCATATCACGAATGTACACATGCAAGTCATCAACGTGAAAGATTGCTTTGAAAATATACTCTTCTTTGTCCTTCGTTTTGTGTGGTAAAAGTTCCTATGGATAAGAGAAAATGATTTGATTAAGGGGCTCGCTCTTTGACTTTGTAAATGCTTTCAACTGCTGTGTACTGAGTTACTGACATAAGTATGTAATCTTGACTTGTAATTACTAAGTTGTCTATTGCCTGTGTTATTTTGAATAGTATGATTCTTTTTTTTTGAGATAAGAGTTTAATACCATCGATGAATGCCATTAAGATCACTTTCTAGGTTGGGGAAGTCGCTGAATCAAGTTTTTTCCGTTGGTAATGCAGAAAATTTCTATACTTCTATATGAATTCACATAATGCTCATCCATTTAAAGTGTTGCATCAGGTTTGATTTTTCAGGACGACAAAGCAATGGCATGAAGCAAGAGGAAATTGATGAGAAAAAACGGCTCCAAGTATGCCTCAACTTTTGATTTTATTAGAGCTTATTTTGTGTTTGGTTGACGTTTTTTTTTGTTATTATTTTATAATCAAAAACACCAAGTTTTAATGAACTATGGTGCAGTTTAGATCTTATTTTAAAGTTTACTATGTCTCATAATTTATCTCAAGCGATTCATTTTTATTCTTGGAAAACGACATACGAGATTATGTTTATTTACTATGTTGGTTGATTAATGCCATTACCAGGTTATCTCAAAGTTGCATTTGATTTTGCGCCCATTTCTCTTACGACGGTTGAAAGGAGAAGTTGAGAAGGGTCTTCCTCAAAAGAAAGAAATTATATTGTATGCTTGTATGACAGAACAACAAAAGCAATTTCAAGAGCATCTTATCAACAAAACATTAGTTGAGTTCCTTGAAGAGAAAAGTTCTACTCCAGGTAGAACCATGTGGTCCTTGAATTTCAACTTGTCGTCAACAAAATCAAAATGGAGTTTGTATTTTTTGCTCTTAGAGGGACTTGCATGTGTGTATGCACAAAACGTAGTTTTGAAGAATTGGTTCAAAGTTCCTAAGTAGAGGTCTTTGGCAGATTTTTGAGATTGAATACTAACTATTTTGTCAAATGGTTTTTCAATGATAAAGGTTAGCATGAGAGCTCTAGTAAATTTTTTCATTTTATTTGCAATTATTTGACCTAGATAGTTATTTTGCTTTTGGGATAGTAAATCTTCGCCAATTGAGTGCCATGAGTTGTCTTTCCAAACTTACTTGCAAAAGAGTAATGCATTATTCTACAGCAGGTGCTATGACGAAGTCAAGATTGAATAACATTGTTATGCAGCTGCGAAAGAATTGCAATCATCCAGACCTATTGAGTTCTCAGTTTGATGATGATGGTAAAGTTTTCTTCAAGTGCGTTAACGTATTTTGAATAAGTAACTAACTACTCTATTGTTTGCTTGTATAAAGACATCCTACATTCTCTCCAATTTTTAAAATAATCTTTTGCTTCTTTTAGTTCTCCTTGTTTCTTGTCTTAGCTATGGCTTGTAATTCAACGTATGGATTGAAGGGCTTATTGACCTAGTTATCAAGGAAATTCAACCTTTATTAGTGTTGTAAATTGACTACTTTAGGAATTATAGAGAGGCACAAGAGACCCTTTGGTGACACATTAGTGGGAGAGCATTTAAATTATAGTATTTTTCCTTGAGACAAAGAATAGAACTATGTAAATGATGTGAAATGCACCTTGGTTTCCAAGGGAGGTTGGAACTTGCGACCAAAGAAATTTTGAGCCAACCTTGTTGGATGTAAATGTTGTGAAATGGATCAAGTTTGTATGGACTCTTCATAGGTCTACATGAACTTTTATATGCCTTGGGACTTGTGTAGAACCATTACTTCATCATTTAAATTCCCTACATTTAAATGTCGACTTGCCCATCTAGTATTGGAATATATTTAACTATCTTGGTATGCATGTTATGTTCTCTAGCCATGGCTTACTCAAAATGAAATGTGTTCAAAGTTACCAAGTATCATTCTTCACCCTTGTCGAGCTCCTACGTATTATAGTTCATTCAAAGCTACATTGACAAGCAATTGCTTTACACCGCATCACAGGGTCTACTTAGGCATTTTTACTATTGTAATCTTCTATTGAATGCTTTCTTCTCGTAACTTTGATGTCCGTTAAAATTTGCAACATGTGGGAGCCCACTTTATAGCTTTTATCTTAACTTTGATGTCCATTAAAATTTGCAACATGTGGAAGATATAGTTTCACATCCGATTTGAATTGGCTCGATTAGACTCGTTCAAACTGTTTCGAACCGCCCATTTGAAAGCCAAATTGGTCAAATCAAATAGGTTTCAAATTCTTTTGCTTTTAGGGTACCTAGACATGAATTTCAGGATCTATATTCAGAAATTAGGTTGTACACTGTACATTAAGCATTCATTCAAGTAATGTTTCATGTCCGATTTGTCTAGTAACCTCAGGGAAGTTCAAATCGATTCGAATCGCCAATTAGTGCATTCAACATTGTGGAAAGTGGGCAATGGATCTGATTGAGATTCCAGAAATGATAAATTTTACCTGCATCGACTGTCGCGTGCCCTTGAATTTTCCCAATAGTTTGAGGTTGGAATGCACATATATTAAAGTCTCTAACTGTGCAATGGTTTAAATTGCAGTTTGCAACAATCACAAGTCACGAGTCACATGACGGGCTTTAGCTCTTTGCACAGATAGTCTTTGCACTGTGCAATTGTTTTGACAATGACGACAGCCATGATCACCACCTGTCCAAATAGCGAGAACCATGACTGCCGCTCACCTAGAATAGTGACAACTATGATTGCCATCAAGATCCACATCAGACGACATAGCTCAACGTCTCTATACATTTGTACATAAAATGTACAAGTCAATATGAAGTGTAGATTATTCAATCGATCAAGTAAGCATTCGGAATCAAATGATCATTGTCATCAATTTGTAGACATAGTAGATGTTATTAGTAATTACCATGATTACATTCAAACAGAGTTTAGAGAGTTAGAGTAAGCTATCGAATGATCTTCGTATCATCGAAGCTGTTGTAGAACCAGAGCTAGTTTTGAGTATGCGGTTATCAGCGCAATTGTCTGGTTCTCGTAATTTCATCTGACTTGTATTAATTACTTTTTGAGTCGATTCATTCCCTTATTGCGTCCAGTCATGTTAGTATGAATGTATGCTACTCTGATTTATTTGTTCTATCTGATACTGCTCTTGCATAGAATTGTTTGAACTGTTCGTGGCTTCCGCAACTAACAGTCTTTGGACTTTGTGTTTGTCTACGCAATCGACCCTATCGATTTTGACGACTTCGAAGTCAGAATCAATTGAGTCATTCAACTCACCATTTGGATTCGATTCGATAGGCGTAGTGAGAAGAGCCCTCTCAATTCTCCCAATATGATTTTAGAGCCACTGATTCGATAGCTGATCTTGACACCGCTTGATATTAGAAGTTTCCTTCAGAACTTATCAATCACAATCATGGAAAGAAGAATCACACTAGCAGCATGTAGCTACCAATTACAGAATCAAGCATACACTAGTGAGAGCCCAATAGGTATACTTATACCCTCCAAGGCCCATGCACCACTAGTAATGCACTGTGACACCTCACTGGACACCTTTGCAGCCTATCTGGGCCACGTCATCCAGTTCCCCAATGACTCACTGAAAGACCCATACCAACTCCACCACCATGTGTTTAGGCCTACAACCATTAATTATGACCATGTACACTTAAGGGCCCCAATTCCCTTATTGTCACAATTAACGTACGAGTTGCTGGTCTGTCGATCTCTAGCATGGACACGCTACCCGAGACCAGTCATGGGCATGACATTTTCAGCTTAAATTTCCACAACCTTACCTTGAGAATCCATGTGAAACTTAGTCTATGTGATAGTGATAACTATCACTGACTTAAGGATGAATAAAGTTTAGTGCTATTATCAAAACAAGAAGATGATTATTCTACTGATTGATAGAATCCATAGCTTGGGGGCTAGATCCGTATGATCTAGGTTTGGGTGGGTTGGTTTATCCACCACCCGTTCCCTTTGTTGTTGCTTTGTTTGGCATGCTTAGAGTTGGATCCTAGAAGTAGGGCTTCACAAAAACTGTGCCAATCGCCAAGGAGTTGTATGATGTTGTCATAGGTGTCGAAGTAAGACCCGATGCAGATGATGCAACAATCCCCAGATGGAAGCTAAAGGATGAAGCCTTCGCGTTGATCATCCTCAACATTTAAGATACACAAATCAGCCATGCATCTAAAGCTTAGACATTGAAAGAAGTCATGAGCATTTCGTATGACGTGAGAATGTAACTTCCAAGTTACATCTTAGAAGAAGATTCTTCTCCCTCAGAATGTCAAATGGTGATTGTTAGAATCCCCAACGTCGAATCTGGTCATTGCTAAGACACAATCAGGTGATGAACGTTACGTTACCGCCCATCCATAGAGGTATTGCCACCTCTCCCCCGTGCACGGGAGCTATAGACCACCATCAAGAAAGCTCGGATCTTCGATAAGCCATGGTGTCCCATACCGCCATGCCTTACCCTTGACCCTCGCCTGCCTACATCCTTAGGCCTAGATAATCGTCTTGATCTGACCACCAGTGGAAGAGCTCTTCATTCTCCAGGAGAGAATGAATAACAAGCTCATGGAGATCCACCTCTATATACGTAGCCCAGGTGAGGTCATCTCCGACCATAGGAGTCATGCATGACTGGCTACAATGGTCAATTGTGCACATTGACACGGGTCCATAACAAAGGGTCGCCTCGTTCCAATAGGACATTGACACGTGGCACCCAAAAGACTTATAGCTCCAGACCAGCGTTCTGTTCCATAAATGAGACCGTCACCTCAGGTAACCTGTTACGTGTATGGGTACGTAATAGTGATTCACTGCAAAATCACAAAACCAGTTCAAGAACCTTCGGCAACAGGTGGCCGTTGTCGAATCCATCATCGACGATCGAGACACAATTATGACATTGCGATTGAGCTTGCGAATTTACGTACTAAAATTGGGTGATGATCATAACGGCACACTCAGATCTTATTCTCTCAAGAGTTATCACTATGTTGCTGCAGGAAGAAAATCGAAGAAATGGAGCTTTCAGTATTTCGAACACAAACTCGCACACTCTATATGCAAACAGAGGCTCAAAGAAGTAGAAGAAGAAAGGCCTGAAACAATTGAAGTCGAATCAGAAGCCGACATAGAGTCAAGAGCAGTCATCGAATTCACATACAAAGAAGAAGATTTATTGCAAGCGCACCAACCACGAGATTCAAGATTGCAGGATACTGAAAGCCAAGAACAACAAGAAGAAGCAATCGAATCAACAAACGAACGGATGTTCGACTAAAGGCCTCTTAGTTAAAACACCTCATGAAGTTTGGACAAGTTCCAAACCATCAATGAAGAACTGTTGTAAAGTTACCTTTACAAGCCTTACTTCCGGCGCCACCGGCGTTAGTATTGTCCCGGTGCCAGCAGCGCCCCTGCGGCTCTCAGCGCCACTGTGACCAGAATCTAGCCGACGCCAAGTTCCTTTGGCTGAAAATCTTTGATCGGTTCTAGCAAAGTTCAGAGTGCTCAGATCGATGTGCAATCACCTCACAAGATCTAGGCATGATTAAAGAAAGCCTGGGGATCAATAAATTCTAGAGAGAGAAAATGACTTTTTAGAGAGAGAAAATCCTAGAGAGAGAAAACGTGCTTTACCAGCCTGGGTAGAGCACTTGGTATGAGGGGAGGTGGCGAATCCCACCAATACTATAGGGGAGTGCGGGTTGCGACTCAGGGCGAGCTCCAACCAAGTCTCAGCCTCCCTTGTTGGAATGTTGTCCTGGCGCTCGCCTTGGCATGTCAGCGCCCCGGAGACTAGGGTCGGTCACACACTTGAAATGTAACCTTCTCAGATTTATTAATAAAGTGGGATTTTTCTCAAACTGACTCTGATTACCTTCTGGGTTTCAGTGTTCGGTAAAAGAGCCAGTTGTAAGGCCGCTTCAAACTTTTTGATCTGGCACATAGTTGAGGGTCACATCCCGGGACGCCAGCGGTATGCCCTCGGGACCATTCGGTCCGTGGCGCCAACGGTATGCTGTCGGGACCATTTGGTCCAGGAACTGGTTGTCTTCATATCTATCGCGGCTTGTGGTTCTAAATGTTTCTTGCATGAACGTGAATGGGTTAAGCTCTTGCGGAACGGGCTCCAAATTGTCGGCTGAGTTGGATGGCTACCTGTTTATGGTTGTCCAATCTGGCATGGCGCCAGGTTGGCTTCCAGCGCTCGTGACGAAGCTTTCAGTTGGTTAAGTCTGATTTAAGTCAGATCGCTTGCTTGGAATGGATGTTACTCGTTTGTAACGAAGCTTTGAGTTGGTTAAGTTTGATGTATGTCGGGCGGCTTGCTTGGAGGGAAGTCACCCACATCGGGACCCCCGATCTGGCAAGGCGCCAGGTTGGATCTCAATGTTGGTTTTTGGAACTTCAAGTGGGTTAAGTCTGATCGTTGTTGGCGAGTTGGCTACTTGTATGTGAAGTGGGTTCGGACGGCAAGAGTTGAAGGCTGAGAAGCTAAGTCGTGGGCCTCGGCTCCCTTTGGGATGCTTGCGCTACAAGAACCTCAAAGTGTGTGGATGCATTGCCTATGCATAGATTCCGAAGGAGACCTGAAAGAAGTTGGACTCCCACAATCTCAAAGCCATCCTCATTGGTTATGCCGCTTCAAACTAAACCTACAAGCTGTATGATCTCGATACATTGAAGATATTCTACAATAGGAATGTCATCTTTATTGAGGATCAGTTTATCGACTTGAAAGGCAAGAGCAAGGTTCTAGGCGGACCATAGTCTACTCCTGCCATCGACACGACAATTTGAGTCTTAGGTTCAAATATGCCAATAGTCGAACAACTTTTTGACATCGAATCCGAAGAAGACGTTGTGACTCAGGAGCAACAAAACCAAGGACAAGATTAGCAACCTACACCACCTCCGAGAAGAGCAACCAAAGTGCGCACACAACCTACAAGGTATATTGATGAGTCTGCCTGCTATCTAATTCTTGAACTGATTATTGTTGATGAAGCACTCAATCACAACCAGAATCCTAAGAGGTCTGCTCGGATCCGCAAAGGACCTCCTGTGTAAGTGACAATGCAATATCTGCAAGTCCACCTCTTTGTACCTGAGCTGCCATATCTTGTAGCAATTGTCACGTGTCCCGATGTGGCATCACTTGCCTTCACCATGGTGATTGATCCCAAATTCCAATTTCCAAATCTTTAATACCTATATGTAAATGATAAACCCTAGCTTCTAAGCCCTAAGCTCTAATTCCAAAGTTCTAAGTTTTAACCTAGATTCCTACTTTTGCTATCTAACCCTAAACTCTAAACCAAACCCCTCTACACTATCTAAGTTCTAATCCTAAGACTCATTTTTCAAGTTTCAAAAATCAAATTTACAAAAAGTCTACCCTAACTAACTTCTAACTTAAAAGTTCAAACTGCTAAAACTTCTAACACTACTAATTGACCTCTAAACTTTGACTATAAACTGGTCTCTCCATCCTTTTTCATCTGTTCAGTCCTTTCTCCACTCCTAAATTCTAACTTAATTCACCTATTCCAAAGTTTCAAAACACACTCCCTATCACCTAAACTCTCTCTCATCATTCACACTCTCTCCCTTGCACACTCTCTCTCCTCTATCTAGTATCAATCATGATCTTAAACCCTCAATGATTAATCCACACTCCAAGTTTTTTCTCTCTCTCTCTCTCTCTCTCTCTCTCTCTCTCTCTCTCTCTCTCGGCCGACCGAGTTTGGAATAAGGGCGAATCGGGCCTGTCGCTAGAAAATGGAGAAGAACCTATTTGGGTCCCTAGCCGATTCAAATGGACCAGTTCTGAATCGGCAATTTGGTGCCCTCAAATCTGTGAAAAATAGCGTAATTTGGCAAATCTAGCCATGTAGAACATTGTAAATATTGTGTATAATTGGATTCCACACACGTAAGGCCAAGATGCCACGTGGCAACCCACTCCTAATAGAGACTAGGTCGAATTTAGAGAGTTGGTCAACTCCATTTGGTAGTGATTCCTAGATTATAGGACTTACACCTAAAATTGTGGTGAGATTTTGACCAACCATGTACCTACTTGGCATAACTCTAGGAAATAGACTTAGGTTACACATTAGGGCAAGAAAGTTGAGTCTACTTCCTTATTACATGCTTGATTTTCACCTAGCTTTGCAAAGGAAGTGAGCTGACTATGTAGCTTCATCTCTCCATAGTGAGAAGATAGAATATTTCTGGGAGACATTGGTGACTTGAGTTTCTACTCTCATGTACATTGGTTTTTGTGATCCAAATGAGACCAAATCAATTTCTACTTGTTTTTTAGCTTGAAGGCCGTACTACAGCCTGTAGTACACATGTGTGGGTTCGGACTTCAATGTTGATCAGTGCTTTTGATTGTTAATGCTTGTTGTTTGTCAAATTGCCAATCTAGATTAACTTTTTTGTGTCTAGTTTTTTGATAGATTGGTAAGCAAGCATCCAATCACTCTTGTGGATCTTTTGTAGATCCATTTATGGTCCTAAAGTACAGTACTTTCACAAAATCGACGGTTCGTGAAACATTCTAGGAGGCTACTTTAAAGCTTTGTTTTGTAGATGATAGAAATTCATGTCCCTTACTAATGAAATGGTGTAGTCTAGCTTGTTTTTTGAAGTGAACACCTTTTCCACTCAAAATCATAGCCACACATTGGTTGAAGCGATGGCATTGAAATAACATCTCAAATTAACAAAGTAGGAGGTACCAAATATACTATATAGACCTCTTTGTCCTACACTATGGGTTGGATGTTGATCTCTTGTTGTCGCCAGAGTTGCTTCCCACTTGGGATGGGGAGTCTATGTGCTTTCCATGCCTAAAGCACGTGCTTGCACTATGTGATTTGATTGACATCATTCCGTTATTGTTGAAAGCCAGTTCCTCAATGTCAATATCACGTGCTCACTTACTTACTTGCTCACCTAGTCGGTGCTTGACTAGGTAAGTCAATATTGAAGATGAATTTACTTGTTATATGTTCATTCAAGCATGTAACACACGATTACCTGCGAACAAAAATTTATGCAATTGAATGAAATACAAAATGCACTTTACAAGTCTTAGGCAAATGTAACTTATATAAGACACATCATTGATTTTTTCTAACAATTTTTTCCAAGGTTCACAATAACGAGGAGATAACTTGTAACATTTGCTTGTTTCAAGGGTCTTAGAGTCTCTGGGTCCTTGGAGGAACACCATGAACTCTCTAGGCGTGCGATTTTGATTAGCATAATATTTAGCGCGATCCATCGCTTGCCTTACATTCACTTTAGGCTACTCGAGCATTTCACTCATTCGAGTTCAAAAAGTCGCACTAGTCACTTTGTGAGGAATTTCTACAATAACAAGCCTAGTTGGTCTAAAACCATAATTGAGTGTGAAAGGGCTCATTTCAATGGCTTCATTCTTTTTGTGATTGTAAGCAAACTCCAACAGTGATAAGTACTTCTCCTAATGAGTTTGCTTATCCCCAAGCATATCCTCTAAGGTCTAGTTGATTCTCTCAGTTTGGCCATCCGTTTTAGGATGTTATGTACTACACATTCTCAATTGGACTTCAAGTTTGGCCATAACTACAGTCCAAAAGTTCCTAGTAGATCAAGTGTCTATGTCAGACACTATGGATGATAGTAATCCATGAAGTTTGAAGAGATGCTCGATAAACAGGTTAGCTAGTCTAGATGCATCAAGTATCTATGTCAGACACTATGGATGATAGTAATCCATGAAGTATGAACAAATGCTCAATAAACAGGTTAGCTAGTCTAGATGCATCAATCTTTTTATGCATTGGAATAAAACGAGCCATCCTAGTGAGTCTCTCAACTATCACCAAGACAGATTCATGATGTAATTGCGTACGAGGCAAATTGGTGACAAAGTCAATGGAGATACTCCCATCTTCCTTTTGACACTTTAGACAACGTGTCATAATGCCACGAGAAGTTACGTAGGATCAGCTCATAGGTCTTATCTGCACCAAGATGACTTGGATTAGGGCTATCATGACATAAATGGACAATCTTCTTACGTCGCTCCTCACAAGTTGGAATGAGAAGTTTGCCATTTCTCTTGACCGTACCATCTTCTATAGTATGTTCAAAGTAAGTGTGAGTAAAGAGACCATCACTTTCCTCCTAAGAGTCTCCTTGTACAACATTTGCCTCTCTCACAATGGGGATCCTCTAAGCTTTTTTGATCTCAACAATCAGGTCATTTTCGATGACCACAAAAAACATCTAGTACAATATACAAGATAATGCATAAGCCCCACATTTTTTGACACTTTTCTTGTACATAACTTCCATGTGAAATTCTTGCATCAACTCAGCCCACCTAGCTTGATGCCCTCTTAGGTTTGGTTGGTTGCAAAAATATCTCAAAAGCGTCATAATCGGTGTACACATAAAATTTCACATTTGTACAAACAGTGCCTCCATGCCTTCAAAGTGTGTACTATGGCATACAACTCCTCGTGGTTGGATAGTTCTTTTGTGTAGGATTGTGCTTCTGGCTCTCAAAGGCCACATGCCTACCGTCTTGCATCAGAACTGCTTAACGACAATATCAGTTGCATTCGTTTCTACAACAAATGATTTTTGAGTGTCAACAATCTTTAATGTGACAAAGTCAGTCGCAGCTTGTGTCAAAGCATTGAAACTTTGTTGTTGAACTTCCGTCCATTTTATTCCATTTATTTATTTGTAACATATCGGTCAATGGTGCAACTACATGTGAATAATTTTGAACACCTCTATAGAAAACACAGCTAATCCAAGAAACCCTTTTGATCAGCCATGCCAACTGTGTACTTGTACAGGGATGGTTCTGTGCTCACTCTTAACCGGTTAGTCAAAGTATGATGTTATGGGAGGACCCAGTGTTAAATAACGGTATGGGAGGCATTCCTTCCATCTAGACAACTGAAGCACAAGTTTTCCTTGATGCCCACTCCAAATCTTGTAGTGAAAGTGTCGAAAAGGGTTGGTCCCCTTGGACATTGGACGTCCGATTTCGCCATTTGCCTTTCAAGTCTCTCTCACCTTGACTCTTTTTGGCACCTTGAACTTGTTCTTGTGCAGATTTCTTGAATTTCATCTTTCCCCAACGCTGAAACCCTCATGTAGTAGGTGTTTAAGGCTCCTTAGCCTTTTCTTTCGTCCTCATAGTATAGGGCCGTTTGTAATGCCCTGTGGAGGCTTGGAGCCTGCTACTTTCTCATGAATGTCCAAAGGCTCTTATGCAAGCCTTCCACAAAATGGAATACCTGCAAAAACATCAAAACCTCTTTTGGTATCCACATCAGTGCTTTTATATACTTGTTTGCATACTCTTGTGATCATTTCAAAACATAAAATGATAAAAAGGTAAATTTTTAATTTTTTTTTTGAACAACATCATAGTTCACACCTTCAGATTAAAGGTATAGATAGATACATGAACTTACACAATTTTGAAAGGGTGAAATGCAAAATAAATGAGAACATTGTTTCTTGTGTTTGGGAATGTGGGAACGTGTTTTTAAAAAAGTGGGAGTGAGTTCTTTGTTAACTATAATTTCAGTCTCCCTGAAACAAGCTTAGCTATGTTTAAGTTCCTGTAATAGTGGCCGTATCCTATGACCCATGAATGAGGCTAATTGATTTCCTGCAAGATTTGTTCCTTGAAAGGACTTAAATGTCTAGTTTCTTTTTATATAGAGCAAGGAATGATAATGAAAAACCTTACTTAGAAATTCCTATGAGCAATTTTCTCCATATAGAAATGAAGTAAATCATTTTAATACAAGGCCTTGCGTGATTAATAGTGATAGCGTTAATGTTTAGTTTTTTAGGTAACATATCAACAACCATATTATGTTGCTTGCTATATTCAGATCTGGAACTAAAGATTTTGAAGAAAATTTGCACCTACTGTGCCTTTCTCTTAGTATAGGTGGAATAAGAAAGTATCATGGACTTTGGTAGTATGGTCGCACAAAAGTTTTGCTCCCAATAGCTAGGGTTTCCAGATCTTAAGGGCACAAGCACAAGCAACTTGTTTATGACCAATGGACATGATCCTTTCTTGACTAGTAGCACCTGTGAGTCATAGTGTTGAGATTATTTTGATTTATTTTAGGTCTAGGTTTATTAGCAAGGGTAAAAGGTACCTTCTTCAAACCATTTGCAGTAATAATTCAACAAATCAGCTCTTATAGATGGTTTTGAAAACAAGGTTTATCAAACTACACTTAAAGATTATATGTTGATGTGATAAACTAGTTTGTTGTTAACGATGGAGGCTATTCTCATGCACAGTGAATTGGCCTCCCGTGGAGACTCTTTTGAATCAATGTGGAAAGCTTAAGCTCCTTGATCGGCTTTTATCACACCTCAAAAAACGTGGGCATAAGGTACTTCTGTAACAAGACTCGTGAATGTTATATACTCTTGAAATGTCTAGCCAGTAAACAAACAAAATGCTTGTAGAATTATGATAACTAAGTACAAGCCATCACTTTTTATTATTATTGTATGAATTTTATCAAGTTGTTGCTATTGCGATTGTATTTTGAAACTTCATGAAAGTAACAAATCTTATTCATTTTGTTCAAAATGCAGGTTCTTATCTTCTCCCAGATGACCAGAATACTAGATTTACTAGAATATTACCTGCAAGAGCGAGGATTGGAGCCATGTCGTATAGATGGTTCAGTGAAACAAATTGACAGGCAAGAGCAGGTAATTTGCTGATTGCTTTGAAGCGCTTGGTTGGCTATAGTTAATTGAACAACTAGAAATCTCGCGGCTCTCTTAAAATGCATGTTTGTCATGCTTGCATTATGAAAATCTTCCATCTTCTCTCCATAAGACATGGAATGCAATGATGATAGTGTATCTTGTATTTGGAAGCAACACTGCTTAGTGAAATACTAGTTGCTGCTCTGCAAGGATAATGAGATTTCTGTTTGTTTGTGGAGGATTAATTTTAACAGTATATCTTTGATTGATCTTCATCAACCTACCTTATTTTATATGAATTTTAAGTCATGCTTATCAATGTCAATTCAGTGAAGAAAAGCAGGAGTAATACTGTAATCAATTTTGTGTGTGAAGCATAGTTTTTGAAAGAGTGTAGTCCATCTTTCCAAAGAAAAACCCTCATTGTGCAAAAGATTCTGAAGTTTAGCCAGTCAAACGATCTGGCTGTGTGATGAAGGATGAGAACTGCAGTTTCTGTTGGCAAAGGAGATTGCGGAAGAGGGTCAAAAGATAACTCTCCTATGCATAGCAAGTTATGTCCAGGAGGCTTGTATGCTGTTAGAGTAAAAAAAATCTATTGCTTCTTTAACTATCACTCAGAATTTGGTTTAGGGTTATCTCCTGTCTTCATATCTGATCTCAAAACAATTGGAGCCAGTGAAGTTTACTACCCTGTACATGCTCTAAATGGAAGGTGGCAGGTGTGGCAGTCTTTCTCTTCAATTTTTAGTGCTTTGATATTAAAAAAATGCCCTTTGTTGATTAAAAAGTGCTTAGACCCATGTCACAAACACCCAGAAAATCAATTGATTAGTTTAAAAGTTTAAACTGATTATGATCTTTAAGATATCAAGAACAATCAACAAGGTATTGTGTTGCAGGCATCTGTGTTTAGTTCTTCCTCGATGAAGATCACAATCTTCATTCTTTATTGTCTTCTATGTCCTCATTTGTGTAGGAGATTGGGGTGCCCTCACCAACTCACCACTTGTTGGAGGACTGGACTTTTTTAGGGGTGTTTATATTAAGTCTTAGCCTCAAACTAGCGTTTTCTGGTATACAGTTGTTGCCCACCTCTATAGGGGGTCCAAATGTATTGACAAGGCTCCAACTGCTTATCTACCTTTAGGGAGTAGGAATACAGGTGGTTGATATTTGCTTGTTGATGGAGCATGGTAGTGTCTTCTTAAGCACATTTGTATTTTTATTTCCATCTTCAAAATGCAAATTGGTGGTTGCTGGCTTGGAAAATTGTCATACTTGCATGTAAGAAGCACGGTATCCTTTATTTTGATATGGATTATGCATCATTTTTTTCAGCCTTTATTCTTTCAGTTGATCTATATGGATAAATGAGATTCACGTAAATGACTCCCACCTTTACTCAGAATATTCACATAGAGTCAGTTGTCTGACCAGAACTTCTTTGTTTGATCTATACCAGTCTACTTCTCCTGGAAAAACTGTAGAGGATGCAAACAGCTGTAGTATACTTTTGATCCTTTTGCAGCTTTTCTCATGTATATGTAGAAGCCTTGAACAACTCTGGCTGCGATTTTGCCTTTGACCTTTTCCAGTTTGAACGTCTTCAAAGATGTAGTAAAAAATTTCTTTTACTCAAAAAAGTTTGATAGTTATTGAAACCACCATATCCAATGAGAAATGCTGGCTGCTGCAGATCCGAGACTTCAACTCTGAAGGAAAGAAGTTTGTATTTTTACTGAGTACTCGCGCTGGTGGTCTAGGAATCAACCTTACTTCTGCTGACACAGTCATCATCTATGACAGTGACTGGGTGAGGCCAATTCTATATGAGTACTTTTAAAATATTAATTTGAACCTTCTATATCCTTCGTGCTCAGTAAAAAGACTACATGCTCCAGCATAAGTCACAGGCCCTTTTCTGTAGTTCTTAGGCTCTTGATAAATACACAGTTTTCACTTAAGAAGTGCTTATGGTTTCTACAATGTTCAAGTTCTGTGTCAGCATGACATTCATTCATATTATCTGGACAGCGATGTTGAATAGCACAATATAGATTTTGCAATTGATCTACATGGAGCTTGTCTAGACAGCACTAGTCAGCTTGTTTGGCTCGTGTAATGCTTTCCTGCAATGTGCCAGATAAAGAATTCCGTTACCGCATTAATTCTAACATGATGCTTATTTTTGAGTAAGGGTTTATCACAATCTAAAGAGACCTGGTTGGTATTATAGTGTTCTATGTCATTAGTACTTGTGATAATTGCAATCATATTTTCACTTATGCAGTTCCTTGGTAGAGATTATATCTAAGTTCAACAAGTTAGTATGGTTGGTTTGTAAATTTTGTGAAGCAAAACATTTTGCATGCATACACTTCAAAGCTCATTATTAAATCTTGTTTGTCCCATGTGCAGTAACCCCAGACCTCAAGGTGAGGAAAGGAGCCGTCAACCAGCAGCCCCTTTGTCACTCTCATTGATTGATTAAAATAGTACTGTAAATGTTGTTGCAAGATAAGGCCTAGTAACAAGCCCCCTCTTCATGGTATTGGAATATTACATACCATCACCTTATCTTGCTCGAACAAAATAAATCTACAGAATGCACAAAATTGCGCTGATGGCGTCATAGAGTTATTGTTAGTAACTTTGACTAGATGCGCTCAATATGGAGATGGTTGAAGTACATACATTTGTTTAGTCTCTTGGTTGGACCCAGAGAAATTATTTCAATGTTGGCACAATTGTTTTTTTAGGGCCCTATCTACAGTTATGTGCTCCGTAGATTTTGGGACCTTCTTGTAACTCATAGGAACTTGAGTGGCATTAGCCCTAACTCTAGTGTAATCTTTGTAAATGGTTCTCCAAATGGTGTCCTCCATTATCACTATGAGTGCTTGACACTGCTCAACGATTGACCTGTCATCATTTTATTAGGTGCAACTGGCTTTTTCTACAATGATAGGCAATTCTATTTTTATTTGTTTTCTAGTGCTTTTTTCTATCAGCAATTGGAGATTCAATGCATGTATGAGCCATTTTATTCAACAATCAGTCTCCTACACCTATATTTGATCTGCAATCAGCTTTCCCAACAAAGATTGCTGCCTTCTTTCTCAGCCATTGATCTACCTCCAACAATTTGGATGTTTATTTATTCATCCATTTTGTGAGAGAATTTGCTTACATCCCAAATCAGATTTTACCATCGACAACCTTGTACAACTCATTTTATGTACGGCTGATTTGTAAGGCACCTATTGCATCAGTGATTGATTGTCAGCTTACATCTAGTGTACATAGGCACCTGACCTCATATCAGAAATCCATTAGTTTATTCTAGTGATGTGGTTTTGATGAGCTGCTGCCGACGATTGTGTTGTCCTTCAATCATTGTCTTCTTTCATCACTAACCAATGTCTCAAGTATCAGTGCATTCCATTCAGATATTATGAAAAGATCGATGTCCTTGGCAGCCGAGTCCTACATTTGAGCCTTAATGAGCATAGGTAGAAAGCGATTTAGGAGGCTATTGTTGAATATGCTATGATTTATGAAGTTGCGATATTTTAGAGTGAGATTTTCACGGCCTTACCTGTGAGTATAGTGACAAGCTGACGATGGGTATGACTCAAGAGTTACATGTCCAGATTCTATAGGAGCTATAAGCACCACCTTTTGGCTGTAGAACATTGACCATGATTATTAAGTTTAGTTGGCCATGATTATTAAGCTGGCCAGTGCCTGCAAGGTCAAAGGAAGCCTTGTCATTGATTCGTTTGTTGGGTGAGTGTTCTAGGTAGATGTATCTTGGCTCCTTGGCAACATAATTTCCTTAATGACAAAAAATGAAGGGACATTATACCTTTTGTGTCGATTGGAGTCTTTGGATCACCGTTAGTTTTTTCCCAGAGGCCTTCTCCATCATTGCCCTTGTACAAGATGATACTTCTCTTTATTTTACTTCAGCTAATTCCTTGCTTTGTGTGAAGGAAATTGTTTAGACTTGCGTGATATATATGGCAGGAAATTCAGTACAGTAACTGAAACTCAAACAGACGTTTAGAAAATTTCCATCTTAGTATGAGTAGCTGACACAGCAGAGCTAAAAGTACATGCGCATGCTATTGCAGAATCCGCATGTTGACATGCAAGCAATGGATCGATGCCACAGGATTGGTCAAACCCGGCCTGTCCATGTATACCGGCTGGCAACTGCACATTCTATTGAGGTATAAAAGAGTTGTTTCTCGGACTTGTGTTGCACAAGCTATTCTTGTAAAAATCACACTGGCTCAAAATTCTCTGCTCTCAAATGCTATTGTTTGTGGTTCCTGGATTGTGAGTTGGCTTGTGTTTCTTTTGAGGTGAAGCATATTAGTGCCCTTTAGTCTAAGGACAATGTGACAAAGTTTGACCTTTTGTACTAGCAGCATCAGTATGGAGATCATTAGCTTGAGTTATTTGTGAATAAACTCGCTTACTTGGAACTTTTGAGCAGTGTCGAATGTTGAAGGTGGCAAACAACAAGCTAAAGCTGGAGCATCTAGTCATCGAGAAAGGGCAGTTCCGCCAGGAACGTGACCATCCTAAAACCACTTTGGAGGTTTGCAATTTCTTGCCAGAGTGAACCAGTGTTCCTCTCCTTCCCTTTATAGTAAAGTCATAAGCAGATTATCACTTCAACTAGACAATTCCTTAACTTTTGCTCAAAACTGATTATCATCATGTAGCTACCATAACTACAAAATCAGCCCCTTTTGTGCACAGAAACTTTCTTAGCTCTGTATTTGCATGAGTGTCTTTTTTTGCTCTTTTCTAAAGCTAGTTAAAAATGCCCATTTTGTAAAGGTAAATGGGCTTTTCAATGACCTTTTTGTAAGGGTTATTTGAAAAATTGCCAACTGTGTATTATGGCAATGTCACTTCAAAAAATGACCTGAACAACAGTAATAGTCACTGGACAGTCCATTCCTTTACATAGAAGTTGACCAATATTTCACTTACTCTCACAAAATTCATGTAAAACTTGGTGTAAAATGTTTAGGGGCAGCAACCAGAGAGCAATGTCAATAAATATGAATGGGAATACAAGTGCACGTTACTGAGTAGACTTTTAAGTTTTGCGAGGCATTGGCGTTAGTATTTATACCTGTTTTTCAGCATAAGAAGTAGGAGGCCTTATAATGTAGAGGCAGAACTTTAATGTGGTTGCATGTTCAGCTCAATTTAATCTCTAGATTTTGAACAGCTTTGAATCTTACTTTCATGAAGTTGGTCAGCCACCATTATAAAAGAAGATATGTTGTGTATTTTTGGTTTATTGATCCTGCTCTGACTGTATCAGGAATCTGATTTGTTAAATCTTCTCAAACAAGAAAGAGATGAAGAGGAGGAATTCGTTCAGAGTGCAGAAATTAGTGAAGAAAATCTTCTCAAGATGCTTGAACGGCATGATCTAGTTGCAGACTGTTTCAAGACGAATCTGGTGTCTCAGCCATTCCCCTTACAAGGTCCTGGCTGGGAAGTTGTTACACAAAAGGCTGCTGGTACAAATCTCCTTTCTTCGATTGAAGGCTACTCAAATTTTTCTCCAGCAGTGAAGCAGGAGCAGGAGTGATATTGGTGCCCACATAAAGCTTCATTGTGAATTTTGACTAAATCCCTTCTTTGATGACTTTGTAAATCTTTATTCTTCCGGTGCATGGAAACCAAATATGCTCTGGTGGGATGTCTACAATCAAAGGTCAGTTGACATTAAAAAAGTTTCTGATCAAATTTTGACCATTCTTCAACTTGAAATTTTGTGAAAGTGCAAACTGAAGTTTTGGCGTTGCCAAGAGCTACAGGAATTTTCAAGAAAAGAGAGATAATTTTGCCTAGTGGTAGTCTTAAGTTTTTGTTGATCAATTTATGAGATTGAGTTTCCCTTGCATATGAAGGTGTTAGTGTAAAGGGCTTCGAAGGAAGACTAATGGGCATAGATCATAGTAGTTTGAATGTCAAATACTTGGATACAATGAAGGAAAATTTTCATATGACTAGCTTTCACTATGTGGGATGTGACCATCAATTGTCGGCATGTCCTGGTGGGTATCTTGTAATTCTCAAACTGCAACAAACACCAAGCAACTAGACAGGACTAGGAAGAAATTTCTTTTAACTTTTGCAGCGATCTACTTATGTTTATACATGAGACCTCAGCCTTCAACAGTCTTCTTCCAACACTTCATTCTTTCACAACATGTAAGCTACTTAAATAATCTAGCCGTTCATTCTTGGTCTGTTGCGATAATCAGACCGGTATTTAGTCACTAGTGTAGATTACTTAACAGAAGCACAATAATAAAATCATGATGATTACTCCACCTAACCATCGATGCATGCAAGGTAGTATTAGAGTTACATATATGTCCAATTTAGGCATATGCATGGGCACGTACTTCCAAACTACATCATGAAAAAGTAAGGGTGAACACCCTCTGCCATTCTACTATAAAATCTGCAACTGAGTGAAACTGCATGAGCACTTCTGGAAACATTGATACAAACTTGAGTGTACATAATAAGATCTAGATGCAAGACTAATTGTATTAGAAACTTAAAAAAGATGCATTATGATAGTTTAAGCCTATTACTAATCTAATTCTTATCGAGCTAGTAAAAAAAGGACTTGCTTTAAGGTATTGGTATTACAAACTTTACACGACGTTTAATCTTTTCTTGCCTTTGCTTATGGTAATATAAAAAAAGTCCAAATTAAGGAGACTAGAGATTATAAAATAAAGGTTAACTTTTATAATAATTTACATGATTGAACTTCAATATAAACTGTATATGGGTAGTGATACGACAAGAATGAAGATTTGTATGAAATCACTTTGTGAGGGTGTTTTCATTCGTATGCATCTCAGGACATTAAATATTATTTGGTTGATAATTGTAATTCATGATATACTCATTATGCTAGTTTACTGTCAATCTAATTCATTACATGTTTTGCTAGATCTAGATTGATGAATATGATTACTATGAATCAAATCATGACATAAAATTGGTGTATTTTATAGTGAGAAATGCTTTGTAATATAGATTTTTCTTGATAAGCTTCATAGACGATTTGTCATTCTCTCTTTCATTCAGCTTACATCCAAAATAGGTGTTTGACTAAAGCCATCTCAAGTAAAACACCTTACGAAATTTGGACAAAATCCAAACCATCAGTAAAGAACCTAAGAGTATTCAAATGTATTACCTATGTACAGATCCCGAAAGAGACAAAGAAGAAATTGAACTTCGAAAGTCTCAAATCCATCCACTGGTTGTGTTTCTCAAATTGATAGTCATGAAGAAAGAAAATTTGAAAGACCCGCTCATTGATTAAGATCTAGAATGAGAACCAGTCTTTAAAAAGAGATATTCAAATCTTACAAAAACTAACGGGCCAAATAGAAGAGACAGCCAAGATTACTCACGGAATTCAAGATAAATAGAAGCCATAAAATCAAAATCAAAATGCTTGGACAACTTCAGTCCAGAAGTGTTTGGGTAGTGATGCGTGAGCAAACATGCATTTCGTTGATTCAACTAAGGTATGATTCTTCCTCTCGGCAAGCCCATTTGACTGACGTGAATAAGGAGTGATGAATTGTTGTTCGATGCCTTGGCTGAGGCATTACTCCTTGAATTCAGTTGAGATATACTCTCCAATATTGTCTGACCTTAGGGCTTTGAGTTGTTTACCAATCTCTTTCTCTGCATGCTCCTTGAATTGTTTAAAGAGGTTGAATGCCTCTTTTATGCTTGATCAAATATACAACCGTTTGTTTGGAATATTCATTGATAAAGATGATGAAATACCTGGCACCTTTTAATGACAAATTTTTCATTGAGCCACATATGTCTGCATGTACCATATCTAACAGGTCTTTAGCTATATGTTCACTGATTCCCTATCAGTATATTGATTCTTCAGATCTATTACAGTTGGCAAGTTCTTGTTCAGGTTTTCTTACTGTCTGTTACTAGACTCTACAAATAGTTCTTGGCAATTGGAGTCTTGGTTAACGTTCAGCTAGACAACAAGATTGGTTGTTGTAGCTTAGTTTTATCCTGCCTGTCATTGGATACTCAGGTAGCGTTCACTCTTGAACTGTACTCACATTACTTGAAACATACAAGTCATGATGATCAACATCCTCTAGTGAGTTATGGAATTTATGTTAAATCGAGCTTGTTCGGTGGATGGGGAGACCATCTCTGGTGGATAGTCCTCCGTAGAATTCGGATCGTAAGAGAGATCGTTAACAACTTGTACAGTACCGTAGGATTGTGTAAATAGGCTCTTGGACTCTTGTTATGAAATTGGGTCCCTTCACAAGTGAAGTGTGAAGTTTCTTCAAGGTGAAGAAACAGTTAAAAAACAAGGAAAATCCCTATTTTTGGGTCCTTTGTCCGTTTTGACCCAAACGAAAGGCTATAACCTCCAAACAAAGGGCACCCGGACTGTA
The DNA here is from genome assembly GCA_029204225.1 of Diphasiastrum complanatum. Lineage (NCBI taxonomy): Eukaryota > Viridiplantae > Streptophyta > Lycopodiopsida > Lycopodiales > Lycopodiaceae > Diphasiastrum > Diphasiastrum complanatum. The sequence goes on from CM055112.1 coordinate 28,270,823, forward strand.
TCTACAAGTACGGTACAACAAAACAGAGTGATTGCAGCGGACAAAGTGTTCGGAGTGCACCGAAAGTGATTTCACCATTCCACTATGCACGTAGTTGGGAGTTGACGACTGAGTGCATTTCGGAAGGCGACACCGATTTGGCTTATAAATTGGTGGAAAATCGGCGAGTGGCCTGGTAAGGGAAAAAGTGCAGGTCATTATTTTCAAATTCTGACATCACAGTTGGCCTTGGCAGGGGATGGTGAGAACACATTATGATCCAATTCTATATGTCTTATGCTTTGATGGTATGGTTGCTTTGATTGCTCTTTATGTTGATGACTTGATTATTATGGGAAATAATCAAGAGATGATAGACATGATCAAGAAAGACCTCATGGAACAATTCGAGATGACAGATCTCAACTTGATGGATTATTGCCTTGGAGTATGGCAAATAGGACACGAAGTGGGTTTAACACAGGTGAAGTATGTCAAAGAATTGTTGCACAAGTTTAGGTTGCAGGATTGCAAACTAGTGAATACTCCTATTGAACCAGGTAAAAAGCTTTCTAAGCTTGATGAATCACAATCATTTGATGCTACGTTGTATAGGCAGTTACTAGGGAGCTTGATTTACCTTACCACGACTAGACCAGATATATGCTGTGTTGTTGGCATTGTAAGTCAGTTTATGGCAGCACCTACGGAAACACATTAGAAGGCAACTAAACGCATTTTGCGTTATGTGAAAGACACTTTAGATTATGGCTTGATTTACAGGAAGCATGATTGTTTACCTGAGTTGTGTGGCTATGTGGATGTGGATTGGGGAGGTGACTATGATGATCGTAGATCCACCACATGGGATGTAATCCAGTTTTGTGGTAGTTGCTTTTCCTGGTCTAGTAAGAAGCAAAGTACAATTGCTCTATCCACCACAGAAGCAGAATATAAGGCAATGTGTAGTGCAGCACATGAAGCTATATGGTTGAGACAAATCTTGGAAGAAGTTGGCATGAAGCAGAAAAATCCCACGACATTACATAGCGATAGTCTGAGTGGCATTCAGCTAGCAAAGAATCCAGTGTTCCATGCGAGAACCAAACACATTGAGATTCAGTATCACTTTATATGTGAGAGTCTGCTGAGTCATGAAATTCATGTTGTTCATTGTAGTACAAAAGAACAACTAGCTGATATTTTCACTAAGCCACTTGTTGGAGAAAAGTTTGATAAGTTTAGATGAAGTTTTCTATACTTAAAGTTTGTTGACTTTAAAGCTATGTATATGACTGTGTAAAAAAGTAGACTCTACTTTAAGGGAGAGAGTTAGAATTAAAGTAGAATCATTGTGCTACTGTACTGTGGGTCCTTCGCAAATCACGGCGGATATATATCTCACTGTTCTTATCATGGTATGTTGTCGTTATGTATATATACACGCGACAGTTATAACAACTGTGTGGGCAATGAGCGTGAAGTAGTGTAGTTACTACAAAGTCCTAAAATGAACTATGACATAGTCTGCGTTGGACAGGGTAGAAGAAGAGCTCCATTTTGACTAGTGATAGTCGACGATCATCGAAGGCGTCGGACAAGTCGAGTCTACTGGTTTGCCCTAGAGAGGATGTGGATGGAGACGATGTCAAGATGTCGACGAAGTTGAGTCAATAAAGTCAATGACGTACATGTCGACGAAGTTGAAATGTGTTTAGTTCTAGAGTGAGTTCGTGGGTTCAGAGATAGAGCAATGTAGCTTTGATTGTCGCAATAGAAAATAGTTGGTCTATGTTAGGGTTTTTTTCGACAGGGGATTGATGAGAATCAGATTCGTGTATCGCGATTTGGATTTCGCAGTCGCGAAGCTTTCACGATAGAAACCACGATCCTCTTGTGACTCGGATGGAGTTCAGATGCAATCGCTGGACACTGCCAGCTGAATCACTCCTATAGTCCTCCAGAATGTAGTTAGGCTCTGCTGATCTACGTTTATAAAATTAATACAGCATTCAACATAGTTTCAGCCAAGGTGTGGAATTAAAATGAACAAGAAAAACTCAGACACACGATTAATAGTAGAAACATTTGCATTCGAGATCTGACACAACAAGAGAAATTATCTATATTGATCTTCCTCTATTTTTTTCAAGCACTGCATGCAAATCACAGACTTTCAAAGAGGCGATTGAAGGTCCAGAAAAGGACAGATGGATCCATGCCATGAACGAAGAGATGGAGTCGATGAGGCAGAACCATGTATGGACGCTGGAGCCATTACCACATAAGCGCAAGACTGTCAAATGCAAATGGGTTTTCAAGCTCAAATACGGACCAGACAGGAATGTAACGAAATACAAGGAAAGACTTGTAGCGAAAGGTTTTTCTCAGAGATACGATATTGACTACTCTGAAACCTTCTCTCTTGTCGTCAAACATTTGTCCCTACGTTTGATATTTGCATATGCAGTAGCTTATGACCTCAGGATCCACATTGTGGACGCAAAGACAGCCTTGTTGCATGGCGAATTAGATAAAGAGGTCTACATGGATCAACTCCTAGGATATGTCTCGAATTCACTTCCTAACTATGCATGTAGAATGCATAGAAGCATCTACGGTCTAAAACAATCAGCCCGACAATGGTACAAGAAGAAAGATCAAGCCCTGAAATCACTAGGATTCAAGCCTCTATTGGCTGATTCCAATGTATATGTCAGAGTTACAGATGGGCAGATCATCATTGTGGCTGTGTATGTGGACGACACTCTGATAGGAGCAGTCTCGGAATCATAAAGCTATCATGCTTTGAGAGGCTGCTAAGGCAGTTCCTGGACAAATTGGGCGAAACAAGGAACGAGCCCCTGGTCTTGCAGATGGACAACACCTCTGCAATATACCTGACGAAAGATCTCGTGTTCCATTCCAGAACGAAGCACATTGCGATCAAGTACTACTTGATTAGGGATCTAATTGAGAAGAAGATACTGCAGACCACCTTCATCGGAATGAGAGACATGGTTGCTGACATCTTCACTAAAGCCCTGGACAAAGGACTCTTTGAGAGACAAAGGAGCAGTCTCGGGATCGTAAAGCTATCATGCTTTGAGAGGGAGCTGAAGACACAAAACATTTCTAATTACAAAGCCTTGCTAGCTTTCAGCCCTCAACCCGACAAAGACATTTGCGAACTCGAACATCTGGAGACACGAAGCACGAAAAGTTTCACGAACACGAAAGTCAAAGCAGACGAAGACGAACGGTTTGCGAACACGAAAGATTCACGAATGAGAATCTTTTGCGGTCCAGTACGAGAGAAGGCAAACGACCAAAACAAAACCAACGACATCAACGAAACTTCTCCTGCCTGCACGCTCCTTTAGGTCATGGCTAATCTGCCACTCTTGTAATTTCCTGATTAGTTGTAGATGCTTAATCACTCTAATCTCATATTTACATAGAGCAACCATACTTACTGCATGATACTTGACATATAGATCAACAGAATCCACATAAAGTGTAATGTAGTAGTCTGATGCTAGTAAGCAATCAAGACGAAATACAGACAACAAGTCCGCCTACGTGCGAGACGAGCTCTGTGATCAGGATCCATAGAGATCTAACTGTCTGCTAATAAAGCGAGACGATTACTCGTGAGAGAATTGTGTTTCTCCCACGCCAACGCACTGCGTGGATTTGCATGTAGTGCTTGAAGAAAACAGATGAAGATCAATATAGATAATTTCTCTTGTTGTGTAAGCATCTCGAATGCAAATGCTTCTGCTGTTAATCATGTGTCTGAGTTTTTCTTGTTCACTTTAATTCCACACCTTGGTTGAAACTATGTTGCTGCATTAAGTTTATGATCAGCAGAGCCTGACTACATTCTGGAGGATTGTAGGAGTGATTCAGTTGGCAGTGTCCAGCGATCGCATCTGAACTCCATCCGAGTCGCAACAGGATCGTGGTTCCTATCATGAAAGCTTTGCGACAACAAAATCCAAATCGTGATACACGAATTTGACTCTCATCAGGGATTGGTCATGTCAGAAAGCTTCAGTGAGGGAAAGTGCCCACACTGCCCTTATGCAAATGACTAGGGTCTATTACTGCTTCGAACCTTGGAGGTTGTCCTAGTCATTCCGTACTCCCCAATCAATGAGAGTTTCCAGGCTCTCAGAAGTACGATTGCAAGGAGAGGTTATTAATACGCTATCTCCACTTGGTTTCTCTAGGTCCAGAATCTGACTCCTAGATTGTCCTTGCTTCCATATGGGGGCTAGTAATAAAATCATTAGCAAGATGTTCACTGGGAATTTCTAAAACCAAATCAGGGTGTTGAAACCATGCGCTTCTAGGATCATTCAACGGATTCCCGTTGTCACTGTTAGACGCTACAGATGAGTGTACTGATGGCTCAAAGATTGGGGTTTGTGTAAGAGATTGTATTATTTCTGCATATCGAGTGGAGGTGGCATCTGTCAAATGCCAATATCCATCAATCACCAGTTTGTATACTTCTAGATAACCATGTTCTCCACAATGTTGTACCCTAATCAGACTATCACCGGGAAGTAGGTTGTGATGGAACTCTGGGGTGTAGAAATGGTATCATAAGATTCTCCTTCTATTTGGAAAACATCGTCGAGTGATGGCAAGAGTTGATACTCGACTCTACTCATACGTAACTATCCATCTTTGTTTTCTTGGCTTTTCATTTGGTAAAGCAGAGCATTACCCTTTTATCCTCTGAAAGACCTCCTAGTCTTTAGAGATAGCCCCTAATTCCATGTGTTCACACTGCTTGGCCCATCGGTCAGTCCAGTGCTTGAAATTACCTTAAGTTTGTCGTTAGGATTTCCATGATATTTTGGCCCTGTTACAATATTTTTTAGTGGTGAAATTTTCACCGTATTTTTTTTTTGCCGATTCTTTTCTCAAAACTGGCTGCTACAACATTTATGACTAGGGCTCTTTTGACAAGCTGCGATAGGAAGTAAAGATCAAATTGACTAAAGTCTTACGACTGGACTGAAGGTCTCAGTGTTATCAATCCCGTAGGTTTGTTCATATCCTTTGACAACTAGTCGAGCTTTCCATTTGGCTGTTTGGACCATTTGGATTGAGCTTCAACTTGAAGATCCACTTAGTGTCGATGAACTTGGCATCAGGAGGAGCTTCGACAAGATGCTAGGTCTTGTTCTTCATCAATGAATTATACTCAACATGCATGGCAATACGCTAGTTTTTTACATTCGAACTCCACAGTGCTTCTGCTACTGAGGCAGGTTCATCATAACTAACGAATGCATGAGGGGTATAATGATTAGGTTCTTGTCGATGTCGAGCAGATCTTCGAACAAAAGTCAGTTGCTGAGATGATGATTCTCCTTGCTGTGCAACTTGGGTATCTTTGATTGTCGGAACAATCATAGGTTGAGGCCTGTTGATGGTGATGAGAGTCGTTGGAACAAACCCTTGCATTGGCTGCTTCAGATAGCCAAACACTCGGAGGTGCTTTAGACTCGATTTTTAGCCATGAAAGGCTTCGAAGGGAGTTCTTGAATCAACTACTTTAGTGCTTGAGTAATTTTGTAGATAGCAAGCTGTTGAATAACATCAACCCAAAAATTCTTGAGTAGTTGAGCATTTGACATCATTGATCGTGCTGCATTGAGTAGTGTTCAATTCTTCCTCTCAGCTACTCCATTCTGTTGTGGTGTGTAGCAGGTGGTAAACTGATGATGAATGTCGCATGATGATAGGTAGTCGGACAATTCATCTAACAAGAACACTCCACCACTGTTTGTATGCAAGGTCTTGAGTCTTTGACCAATCTGTGTCTCGGTACTGTTTGAATTTTTTGAAATAGTTGAATGCCCCAAACTTGCTCTTAATGAACATAATACAAGTGAATCTTGAATAGTCATTGATAAAAGTGATAAAGTATAGTGCTGAACCCAAAGAGAGAACACTCATAGGGCCACACAAATAATTATGTATCAATCCTAAAATAGACTTAGCTCTAGTGGCTTTTCCCTTTGGGAATCTTGATCTAGGTTGTTTGCCTTGTAGGCACATCCCACAAACATGTCGAATGTTAGTGGGGTAGCATTAATATTTAGATCCTTGACCATACTATTATGGTGCATATACAAGATAGATCTCATGTTCAAGTTTCCTAATATTCGATGCCATAACTGGGCATTTGAAATACTCACATTAGTAGTAAGTGCATATTCATAACTCAAAATGTACAAATTACCTTCTTTGTTTGCAGAGAAGACTTCTTTACCTTTCTTATCCAAAATAGTACATTGCTTTGAATTGAACAAAGCTCTGTAGTCCTGATCAGTGAGCTTGCTGACTGACAATAAATTCTTTGTCAATTTGGGTACATAAAGTACATCATTGAGCAAGGTCAATTCACCATATGGAAGATGAAGGCGTATAAATCATTTGCCACCAATATGTAGTGTACTGGACATACATCGAATCTGTTGGTGTGAGGTTTTCAAATAAGAACTTGCATGGAGTCATGTAAAACGTCCCCCATGACTCCCGACCGAGATAGAGCTTCCAAGAACACCAAGAGAAGATTGCAGTAGACGAAACCGTCCCAACCAACCCTAGACCCAATACCGGTCTAGCCCCCAAGCAATCCAGGAGATAGACAAGCCACAGGAAGAGCGCTTCACAGTCTAACAACATAACGACCCCATACTCTTCCATGATCCTCATAGACACTGGTGAGGGTACATATAGAGATATCCATTTGTCCATGCACTGAAACCACATGGAAGCACTCTAATTGATCATGCCAATCCCCCATGCATGTCCTCTGCATGTAGGAACCCCAACCCATAATAGTCAAGACCCATGCATAAGCACAGTGCATGTACATCCTATCCCATACTAGGATGCCAACACACATGTCTTACCACATGCGGGTGTGACCCCATGGTCCTACACGACTTGTGGAAAACGTACAAAAAGGACCAAGAGTGGATCCTAATCTGATCCTCAAGAGGGATTGGATGTTAGATTTACTTGATCTATCAATCTACATAAGATTAAGATCAATCTAGATCAATTCTAGACATAAAATCCAAACAAGAACAATCATTTATTGAAGGTAAATGTACTTGCTGGTTTCACACGTGTGAAACCCTGCCAGGGTATGGACTCCACGGTTCTTCATAAGTTGACATGAGCGCATAAATGAAACTAATTTCATTTTGTGATTGCTCCTTATTCTTGATTGATTTCTCTTGGATAATAACAATAAGTTTGAACTTGTCCAAAGTTCCAAGCAAAATACTTTCCAAGGACATGAAATAAATCCAAGTTACTTTCATGAAAGTGACTTTGCATCTTGAACCAAACAATGCACTTCCAAATGAAAAATTTCAAAAGATTTGACATGTGTTGTGATGGACTCTTGAAGACGAATCTTGCAAGTCCTTGTGAGACTCCAAGCCTCATTCACCTTTCCACAAAGGAAACACCTTTCCTTGGACTTGTCCTTCGTGTATTTGCATTTTGAACTTGAAGCTCCATCCTTCACCTCGGCCCCCTTGCTTTGGTTCTCCTTGGATGGACTGGTCTTCTTTTTGTAGCATCTTGAGAAAAAATATCCTCCCTTGCCACAAAGGTTGCATGCCACCTATTGATGCCATGTGAATAAAAACCTGTGATATGATTCTACAAATGTAATTTGTGACTTTCAAGACACTAGATTTGAACATCTTCAACAATCTAGAAGGATCTACAAAAGATCTAGCTCACAAACCTAAGAATCAATCTTCACAGTAATGACTAGTCACTTGGAAACTTTGCTTTGATCACTAAGACAAAAGCACACAATCTTTGAATAAAATCACCAAAGAAATCAGATCCAATCCCCTATTGGAATCATCAAATACCAATGACTCTTTCTTTTGAAAGTTGAAATGGATATGAAAAACATTTGACACCTAGATTTTCCTTTTCACTTGACTAGTTCTCTCAACACTTGAGATTCTTGAACAAAAGATGGGTTTTGTTTCAAATATATGAAAATCAAACTTAATCACTTCTTTTGGACTCACTCTTGACCCAAATAATCTCACACTTGAGAGTTAGAATGAATTTGATTTGATTTGACAACAAACTATACCACCAATTTTTCACAAAGCTTAAAAAATTAGACAACTAGAGATTCACAAAGATCTCAACCATGCATGAATACTCAAATATGGACTCTCCTCATTCTAGACATCCAATGGGATCTCAAATTGACCCTCACACTCTCACAAAGAAAGTTGAATAGAACTAATTTGAGTTTCATACATACTATGTCAATTTTTGCTCAATAAATTGATTCGATCACCCCTATTGGATTCCACCAATTACTCTACCTCTTAAGACTTGGAATGAAATTCAAAATCAAAGGCTATGATTTTTCTCACTAAGATATTGTGTTTCAAAGAGCTAATGCCACTTAGAAAGATTTGATCACCTGGGAAGAGACGAACTCTCCACCAATAACAACACAAAATGAGCTTCTAGATCTTGCCTTCTACAAAGAAAGGAACTCTTAGAAAATTGGATCTCTCTCTACACATTTGCCATAGACACCTTAATGACTCTTTTCAAACCTTACAATTACTCAAACAAATTGAGTAGGGTTGAACAATGTGACTTGGATCTTAATCTCTTTTCTAGAACTCTCAATTTAAGCCAATCTATGTCAAATTCTACAAAAGATTTGCATAGATGCTCTATATGCACTAGAAACTCTCAAAGGTTTCACTTGGAGGACAGATCCAAGGATGTTTTCTAGCAAATTGATGCTTCTAAACTTGACCCTATCACTCTTGAACAAATCTAGAGTGATGGTACAATGGATTACAACCTCTCACCTTGCATATCACTCCTTAATCTATGATTTTTAGCAAAATCTCTCTCAACTTCAACATGCACTCAAAAAATCAGAGATGATCAATTAATGCACCTATTTCCAGCCTCAAATTTAATTTTTTGGCTGATCTAATCCAAGAACTAATCAAGGATTAGATTCTCTATAGAAAATGCTTGAATTTGCACCAAAAATCTCTCAAATTGGGTGTGTGAGTCAAATTGTAAAATTTTTTGAATTTTATCAGCCAAAACCGGAGCTGTACGGACTCACACGTGTGAAAAGGGTTCCTACAGCCCACAACAAGTTCTGGTCCAAAATTTTTGAGAATATCTATCAAATCCAACTCGCTACCCAAAATTTGACTAGTTTCCAAAAAACTGCTTATTTTGGCTTTGATTTGGATTAACCCTATCAATTTCAACAAAACCTCTTGTACTAGGCTCTAATACCATGTGAAAAAAGTACAAAAAGGACCAAGAGTGGATCCTAATCTGATCCTCAAGAGGGATTGGATGTTAGATTTACTTGACCTATCAATCTACATAAGATTAAGATCAATCTAGATCAATTCTAGACATAAAATCCAAACAAGAACAATCATTTATTGAAGGTAAATGTACTTGCTGGTTTCACACGTGTGAAACCCTGTCAGGGTATGGACTCCAACCTGAAAATCAAGTACACATTGATAGAACCTCAAAACAATCAAAACAAATGTAGATAAATGGAGAGAATCACTCAAAATTGCTTCCAAAACCAAGATTGGTGTCTCACATTGATTATGGCCAAATGTGGCTCTATATATACAATAAGTGAGAGCTCGTGGTACTGATCATCCCTCTGATCCCACATGTGTGAAGGTGCTTTGTCATATGATGATTCATCATGCAAAACTGACACTTGGACAAAACCTTCTATTTTGGGCACTTTTGGTCCATTTTCCTTCTATATGGAGATCTACTTGGAAATCTTCTACAAGTCAAAATTCACCTACTTCAGCTTATTCCACACATGTGAGCTGTCCTCTACACATGGGATATGACACCTAACCAAAGGATGTGGCTCATGCAATCAATAGATCGATGCCATGTGTCATATGTATAGAAAACTAGTTTTTGGCCTTTTTAGCCACTAGAACTTGAATTAAATCATATGTACAACCTATATAATTATAGTACATGACAAGTACACTATTTTCACACGTGGGAACAGGCTCCACACATGTGTGTTTATTTATATACAAGATTTTTGGCCTCTACCAAGCTTATTTTTGCATTTTTCACAGACTATTATCCAGATTAGGTATGGCCCCTACGTCCAAGACAGCTCCTAATGGTCCAAACCCCCATTAGGGCCGTAACATACTTCTCCGCTTATTTTGTTTTTGTCCTCAGAACTTAAAGTCCGGGAAACTCTTCTTTAGATTACCTTCTAGATTCCATGAATTCTCATCTTTAGAATATCCTTTCCAACAAACTAGATGCTCAGTAACCTCCCGATTACGCAATCGCTTAGATCTTGTATCAAGAATCTTTTCAGGTTCTAAAGGAATCCTTTCAGATAAATCTTCAAATGAATCTAGGCCTTTACCTGAACCAAGGTAATCCCTCACATGTGAACTCATCTCTAGACGATTAACGTGAAACATGGGTTGAGTCTTGATTTCCTCTTGTAACTCTAACTGGTAAACCAAAGACCCAATCTTATTCAAGATGTTATATGGTCCACAATAACGAGCACGCACTTGTAATGCTTCCCAATATGCATTACCTTAGAATCCTTCAGAATTCTCAGATACACCCAATCCCCAACTTGAAACTCCCGAGGCAATCTTTTCAGATTAGCAAAATGTCTTAACCCAATTCTAGGTACTTAGAACATTTTCATGTGCTATCTGTAGCATTATCTGCATTTCTCGCAAGAAATCGGCCATTTTCTGAATTTTAATCAACTCAGTTTCAACCGTTATCGGAGATTCGGATTGAAACATACATAAGCATACATGAACTATATCCAGTAATGCTTACTAGTATTACAAGCAAACTCAATCAATGGAAGATACCTTATCCAACGAGATTGCCATAAGGAGAATGATGCACAAAACATCCAACCTTTTCACCACTCACGTTACCCTCTCTTGAAAGTCAAATCTACTCTCCTTACAATGTCAATAAGGAATTTTCGACATGACTCAACATGTCATTTCAAACTCAAGGTTCCATCTAGAATACATCTAGACCTCAATACTCTTAAGTTCTGATCTAGAATAAAGATTGACAACGACGGAAGCCACCCACGATCTCCTACATATGGCACAACCACTTTTGTACCTTCTTCATTTGCCTGTAAAATTTGTGTATATAGTGAATACCATTTCAGCATTCAACCAAAAAACAAAAGAACGAAGCATGATTGTAACATGTTGGACAGACATTGTAGATGCTTTCACGCATTGATTATTTCTGAGTATGAAGTCCTAGTGAGCTTGCCAGAGCGAGCTTTTGCAAAAATTGGAACGAGATTTTCGTAGCAAGATTTTATGTTTAGTGTGTGATTATCGTATTAGAACATGTTTATCTTTCATGAAGTATTTTTCCATAATGTCTAATTACTATTTTTGGACTACTCATATTGCATACCAAAGAAAATGTGGAACATTGTTATGGTTCTTGCCTTTGGAATTGCATTAGACTACCACCCTACACATGTTCCCACACTCCACTTCTCCCATAATTCATAAACAAACTCCTAGCAAACCGCATAGCTTTGGTTCAATACATAGCTTCATGGCCTTTGTCACGTACTTTTTGGATGCCTAATTGTTATAGTTGGTACCTAGGTGTTGTGTATTCCACATTTGAAAATGAGGGCTTTCTTGACTGAATATGTAACAAGGTTTGAGATGACCATTCAATTACACGAACATGCACTCATTTATGTCCTTGGGCTCATTTTATTGCCCATACGAGACTTAACCCCTATGTGGGGATTTATTTTTCCTGCTATTTGGAGACTTAACTCCTAGCATTTGATGCGGGGATTTATTATTCTTGCGTTATGGTTTTGGGGTTTATCATGGCCCACTACGGAAGGTTGTGCCTCCCTTCTCCCATAAGTTTTTTGGGTGTTCCTTGTCATTGTGATTGTTGCCAATTTCTTTGTTTGGACTTTATTTTCCTAGTATTGTCCATTCCGTTCGAACTGCAATGTCACTTGGTTCTAAGACTCACGATTCATGGTTTTCTATTGATAACCTGCCTTTCTTGAATACAAGAGTTTTTAGAACTCATACAATCACACATGAGAGTTTGTATAGTGCATGCATGTACACTTACGTTAACTTAAAAGAGAAATGATAAAGTAATAATGGAACTACAAGATACAAGTACCTGTGAGGAGCATGAGCTCGCAAGAAAACTTACAATTCTAAATAGTGTTTTGATTACGACTTCATAGAAGTTATTCCCATTGCGAACAGCCAATGAAAATATACATCACATAATTGAATATTTAAAATATCATACAAAACGTTAAGTACATAGTAGAAAGTATACAAGCTTGCACAATTCAACGGAGATCACGTGGACCCATATCACTCCCTTGTATTACAAATCATCACCCTGAGTACATTGAGCTAACTCACGCAAGATGCCAAGCCTTCTTAATGAATAATCTTAAATTTTGTCAACACAACTTATTTGCTTTCACACTTCATTTATCAACAAGAGTATAGATTATAATCTACCAAAGTACAATGCACTCACAATAAAACAATTGATGCGCTTGCAACCATATACAATCATCAATATTGTATTCTAAAAATAAAATCCATAATCCAAACAAATATGATAATTGTGAGAGATTTCAGCTAGTTTAGTCTAGTTTAGTCACATTTTGGTAAATTGTCAATAAGAGGCCAAAACTCATTTTAGACTTAGAGATAAACTTTTTGAAGTTATATTAGTTTAAAATACATTCAATAAACACTTTTTGAAAGTGTGGGAAAGTTGGTGGCCGAGTTTGAGAGAGAATCAAATTTGAACTTTGGGTACATTGAATCTAGACCCAAAATAGTAGGGTCTACATTTCTCTCTCATTTCATCATTGTACATCGTTCTCTTTGGGTTCTACTACTCATTGGTGCACTATCTTGGTGATATCTTGCAATCTTGTGTGTAGAATGCTCATATTTTGCTATTTTTGGTTCCACACATGTAAAATACAGTAGGGTACTATAACTGTACGGACAACAAACATATTTTATGTTTTGGTTCATGTTTGATTAGTATCTCTTAGAGTTTGCATCTCATTTTGTATGTAGATGCTGATTTTTATGCATTGGCAGGATTGTTGGTTTGTTCCTTATTGTAACCAAAGATCAGGGACATAGTGTTACGGCCATATTCGGTAAAGGACCTGGAATAGTCCTAATATCGTAGACTGGCCCTCCATTGTTCGAGATTATTGGTCACGCCTAGATTTTATTGCAAGTCAAGGCCTGTTGATGACTAATGACCTTGACAGGACCCAGACACTCTAATTGAGACATATGGAGTAGTGCATGTACGTGTGACTGATATAGGCAGGAGGTATGCATGTAGAGCTGTAACCTATTTATGATTGACCTGCATGGGGATTGCATGTGCTCATGCATAGGATCCTACTCTCTATATATTGAGGTAGTGATTATTCTATCGACGACTTGGTCTAGGTTACCTGATGAGCTCTTCTCCTCTTGCTGTCACATTGGCATGGCTTGGGGGCTAGATCCAGGAGGATTCTCCAGGAGGGATCTAGGTTTGGTTGGGTGGTTTTGCTCCACAGTCTCTCTTGTGTTTTCCTATCTTCATCTTAGGGGTTTTTCCTAGTGGTCTTTACATTGGTATCAGAGCACGACTAAGATGCGATTTTTGGGATGGAGAGAAATTCTACGTCAAATCGGAATTGGAATGCACTTGGAATCACATCCCGGTGGGAGTGCTGTTTTTTCAAGGAAAATTGAGTTTGGATTCACTAGTTCTTGTTGAGCATGCTTTTCAAACTTGGTGGTAGAGTGCTCTTCTCCTTGTTTCATTTTTCAGAGATGCTGTGGAATTGTGTGAATCCATTCTTATGGTTTATGAAGCCTTGAGAAAGTTTCCGTTTGAAGTAGAATGATCTGCATGAGTAGATTCACTTCTTTGTCTAAATTTATTTTTTATGGTTGAAAAAATTTACGTGAATCCAGAATGGTTTGGATAGTTTAGATTCAAATTAGTAGCAGAATATTTGTGATAGATTGGTGTGGAATCAATTTATCCTGAAGGAAATTCTGATTGTTGGAAATCTTGAGTTTATGGATTGCATGTGAGGATTTATGGTTTTTTTTAGACTATTCCTCTTGTATTTCATGCAATCTGAAACAAACATTCAAGGGATATTGTAAGAAAAATAGTAGATAAAGATTATGGATGCATGCTAGATCAGTTCTGGAAAATCCTTCTCCCACAAATGGTTGCACACCTTTTGTGGAGAGGGTCGTTGAGGGAGTAACCCAGTTCTTCCAACTCCAATCTTGTATGAGTTGTTTTTAGAAACTGGAATCACTCTTCTGAGTCCTCATAACTGCTATAAGAAGTTTTTATTCAGGGAAAAAATACCCTGAAGTTGTATCTTCTGAGGGAATGGCATTGAGTTAGCATTGAGTCGCCTTGTCCTGGAACCTTAGGAAACTGATTCTGAGTGTTGGACAGGCAGCTCGTGGCCTGAGATATCGTTCTCTTCATCTTGGATTTTGCTTGTAGCGCGCTCCCTTGCTATGTTGTAGGAGGTGTAGAAGCAACTGTAATGGAGTGTTAGCATAATTCGTTGGATTGAAGATTGGGGTTGGGCGTAGCTGGATGCATTTAAATCCCTGCAAAACATTCTGAAGCCTGTGTGGGAGAGGGGTTGATCGATGGATTGAAGAGTAGGCCGATTTTGTGGAGTGGAGGGCGCTAAAGATCTGGAGCGCGAGCTGAACCTTCTTGGAATCCTGTAAGGATTGAAGAGTGGCGCCTCCTATCTCTCTCTCTCTCTCTCTCTCTCTCTCTCTCTCTCTCTCTCTCTCTCTCTCTCTCTCTCTCTCTCTCTCTCTCTCTCTCTCTCTCTCTCTCTCTCTCTCTCTCTCTCTCTCTCTCTCTCTCTCTCTCTCTCTCTCTCGCGAAGCCGCGGCTGACCTGCCTCCCTTTCTGGGGAGATGGCGGCTGGACTGGCAATACCTAACCTTTAATGTTAGGTTTTTGGGAGGCCTTTATTGGCTTTGCATGAAGTTTTTTTTTACTTCTTGCTTTCCTCTGGTTGCATGGTAAAACATGTGGATGAAGGTCTCAGTTAGTTCAATGAGTTGTGCATGATGGTTGCATGGGGTTCCATTGTTTTTGCAAAGGAGGTTGGAGCATTTGGGAAATGCTTGGCTATTCGTAACAGTTTTATGGATACGCAACCCGGATTACCTATACTCCGAATTCTTTTTCGAGGATTTGTTGAGAAAATAAATTCTATTATCCTAACGTTTTTCCCATGTGATTGGATCCATGGATTTAGGATTGGCAATAGAATTTTTTCATGGTAATTTTTTCCAGGCAAGTACCCAGTTAGTGGAATTTTGGATTCCTGGTACTATGCTTTTTATCGGTTTAACTCTGGAGTAGCAATATTCCCAGTTAATTGAGATAAATGATATTTTTGGCTCTTCCTTTTGGACTCGGTGTGCACCGATAGGTTTATCTTAAATGATTTTGATCTTTAAGACTGAGCAAATTAAAGCTTTTCAGATACTTGTTAAAGTGAATAAATGGTATAAGCGCGTAATTTTTGGGAGGTAGCTCTATGTTCAATTAAAAGACAAGTGTGTCGAATATCAAAGAGTACCCGGATCAAATTTTATTGATTTTCCATTGATTCAGACAACTTTAACGAAATAATGAACATAAACCGGTGTGGTAAAAAAGGAAGTAGCCTTGCATTTACTTGTGTCAATGGAATTTTCGGGAACCTTCACTAAAAGAATTTTCGGGTGACCGAAAAAACTAAGGGAGGAAGAAAATGAGACACATGTGTAGGTAAATGTGACAATGTTGTGTAATTTGGATTGGTTAATAATCCCTGTTTGGAAATTGCATAGCATTGGTTTTTTTGAATTGAATTTATTTTGAATATCTATAGGACCATGAGTTGACCCTATTTGTTATTGGAAATTGTGGCATGGAATGAGGATGACACTTGGTTCACATTTGTACTGTGAGAACCTTATTCCTAAGAGTTGTAACTCTCAGATGGTAGGAATTCGGGATGGATAGTACCAGCTAGATGGGTTGTTTATGTGACGGTAAAGCCATGTGCAGATTCTTGTTAAATCACAATTTTGAACTAGATTATTGCGATCCATTAGGAACAAATTTGGGGGTACTCCGGTATTTGGTGGAATAGATATGTACATATCTGGTATTGGAAATCCAGATAGAGGTTTTAGATCTCTGGTTTATCGGATGTTGCAATTTAGTGATCTTCTTGAAGCAATTGAATTCCTTGTACCATTTCGGATTTAGATATTGGGTATCTATTGGTATACTTCAGCTATATTGAATTTTTTCCTTTTGGTTTTGAAGAATAAACTTAGGTCATTTCGACTGTATATGAACAAGGTTTCTTGTCCGTACTGGGGTCAATGCCTAGTGGTATTCTTAGACCGACGGGTTTTTGATCAGATCTCGACCGACGGGTTCGCGTCAGATCTCAACTGACAGATTTTTGATTAGATCTTGACCGACGGGTTCACATCGACGGTTCTCGGTCCCATCTCAACCGACCAACTCCATGCCAGACCACAGAACTTTCTAACGACACCTCTGATTGGCATTTCGACTGAACCACCATCTCCCCAAAGCCTTAGAGGCTGAAGAAAAAAAGAAAAAAAAAGGCATAAACACCCAAAAAATTTCAAAAAATCAAACTCATACCACTAGAAAGCAATTTTCATACTGAGTCTCCACCTTCACTTCCTCCAAAAACCCTACAAAATCCAAAAACACCAAAAATCCTACAAAATCCAAAAACACCAAAAACACCAAAAACCCAAAAAAATCCAAAAACATCAAACCCCCCCCCCCAAAAAAAAAAAAAAATCCAAAAACACCAGAACCACGTACCCAACACAAAAACGACACAACAGTACCCAATGGCCAACAATACAGATCTTGAAATCCCCGAAGATTATCCATACAAGATTAGGTCCCCTGTAGTTGAACAAATCAGACGTGATAGGTACTACCAAATGAGGGCCCAAATACACGAGCCATCCACAAACCCATTCGAGAGACAAGAACCTGATAGACCTGAGTCCTCACGCACACGACCCCATTTATATGGTGCTGAACCCTCACAGGCCAGAACCAACCTTAATGGAGTCTCTGCTACCCACAATGCTCATCATGAGAGACGTACACCCAAGCTAGATCTACCAAAGTTTGACGGTAGTTCGGACCCTCAAAGATTTTTGCAAATCTTTGAGAATGCATGTGATGTGTATAGTTAAACATCTCCCGATGCTATGGTCCAACCGTTTTCGATGACCATGATCGCTAAAGACGTGATTGGTTTTTCAACCTTGATCGTGAAGATAAGACAGACTGGTCAATCTTGAAAGAGTCCTTTATCAAGCGTTTTAAGCCCTTTCGCTTGATCGAGAGTCCTTTTTTCAAATTGAGTAACATCAAGATGGCAAAGGATGAATGTGTACGAGACTATATCGAGAGTTTCAAACGCCTCAAAAGTCAAGTACAGGAATAGCCCTCTGAACAGATGCTCATCATCTAGTTTTTAGTCGGCCTTCCAAGATGGATTAGACGCGAGCTTAAATCAAATGACGAATATATGGCCTCAAATTAGCTATGTCTGATGCCATCAAGGAAGAAGACGAAGGATTAGATGTTTACGAATCCAAGGAAAGAAGAGCACCACGTGCTCTTGTCCATGAGTCGAAACCGATCGAGAACACCCGAGATCAGCTTTGGAAATCACAGTTGGAGTTGCTTAATAAGCAACACCAACTTCAAATGGAGAAACTCACCAATGAGTTTCAAGCTACCTTGAAGTCTATCCAAAGCAGTATGCCTGGTCAGTCAAACCCTGCACAGGTACCTTATAGACGAAAAACAATATGGTGCCCACACTGCCGGGCTACGCATCCTGTTGATGCTTGTCCTTCATATCCGCCTATCCAAGCACATACAGTCCAACAATATGAAGCACAACCATCACATTCTCGACATTCCTTGACTTATCCCGAATATCCACTAGAAATTCCAGAACCACTAGCCATACAAGATGGCTATGCCGTTATACAAGGGCCATTGCACACCAGATGTTTCATCTGTGGTGAAATTGGCCATTTCATGGCTGATTGTCCAGTCAAGACCAAGTACATGCTGAGTGTCCTGACTGTATCAGAAAACACAGTTTCAAAGACTATCTGGAACAACCAACTAAGATCCTACCTGCCCGTCACGTCAGTTATGAATCACAATAGGATCCTCATGACAACAACATGAGCACCATAGCAACCAGCAATTGAACCTGCTGCTCAATCAAGAAGTTTCTTGTAAACTTCTACATCACCGTCCAATACACCAGCTCCATAATGCAAAAGACACTAGTATGAAATGAGTCTTTGTCGAAAGAAAAGCGAAACCAATATTCCGTCATCTGCTACAATGTCCAATCAAGAGCAACCTCCAAAGGGAATTGACAGTTTTTCTCCCCTTCTACAACCTCAAATCTATTTGTCTTTCCACATGTTAATAAGATTTCCAATGTGCTAATACACAATATTTCTTGGATTCGGAAATCCAGATAGAGATTTGGTTCTGAATCTCTTGTTCACAGAGGTCCTCAGGACGTAGTACCTCAATAATACCTGCATCTCAAGCTATATCTTACAACATCTGCTATCAATGATGGTTGATTTTAGCGTCACCAACACTGCCTTGTTTTGACAAGGGCATGTCAGAGTAAGTCACATTACTCTACAAAACAACTAAAATATTGCAACTATTAAGGTACATTATCAATGTTGATGAATGCAAGTTTTGTTTGACAAGTGCTATACAGTTCTCACTCTCTGTAACGTTTGTTTATTTCCTTGTTTCTCTTCACCTATTTTGTGTGATTGATTTTTGCTTGAGGAATAGCTATTGCATGAGAGTCTTCTGTAGAGCATCTCTAGAACACATTTTCATTCATCTATCCACCTTCAGATTCCCTTGTACAGCAGTTTAGGATTTTTGAGACATATGAGAAATTCATGTCAAATTAGAGTTGATTCCTGCATCTCATTGCCATATTCATCTTCGAGTCAACTACAACAAGATCCAAACAAATTTAGTTAAAATTTGTTCAATCTTTAGTCTCGTCACATGTTCAACGAGTTTCAACTACGTGTTCCACACGCCGATCCAATCCTAAACATGAACAGTTACCAGCAACAACATCCCCACCAACACATTTTTTTTTTTTTTTGGGGGGGGGTGGGAGGGAGGGAGGGAGAGAGAGAGAGAGAGAGAGAGAGAGAGAGAGAGAGAGAGAGAGAGAGAGAGAGAGAGAGAGAGAGAGAGAGAGAGAGAGAGAGAGAGAGAGAGAGAGAGAGAGAGAGAGAGAGAGAGAGAGAGAGAGAGAGAGAGAGAGAGAGAGAGAGAGAGAGAGAGAGAGAGAGAGAGAGAGAGAGAGAGAGAGAGAGAGAGAGTGGATTTGCTTGGATCCACTGGAGTAGTTACGCTGTCAACAACAACATCAGCAAGATCGACAGCCAAGGTCACAAGTCAAATATGAAAAGACAAGGCTAAAGAAGGCAGATGGGTAATCCAAAAAGACACAAGGAAAACACTCGAGCATGCAAGTTGTGAAGCTGCTGAGAGCTCTCCAATTTTGAGAATGTCAACCAATTGCAGCAATAAGACATTCTGGTTAAACTGTGGCAATTCGTGAAAAACAATTTTTGTGATAAAGACTGGCGACAATAAGCACTTGGTTTTATGTAAGCGAACGGGGATCTACACTTTTCCAAGTGACGATCGAATATGCCAATGCAAAGCGGAGCGACATCATCCAATATGAGTTGCAGTGGGTCCTGCAATACATTAGGGGTGGGATGATGTTGGCTGATTCTGACGAATCCCCAAGATATTTGGACAGAGCAACTCAAGAGCACCTCTCACCTTAGACCGAGGAGGTCTCCGAGAAGACGAGACTAACGAAGACTGAGAGTCGAGTACGAGAGCCGAGAAATACTAGTTAGGAATGACAAGCAAGAACTGTGTAAGCCTCATGGTGAATCCCAGAAGATGGAATGACCATGTATGAACTAGTATTTCTAGGCAAATGTAATAAATGCAAGTAGACCCCTCTTCAAGGAAGTAGAGTGAGCCACCTTTTGATGGTGACCTCTAGTGGAGAGCATTATTCCACTTGTAATTTGTAAAATGTGGAAATTCCACTAGGATGCCACCTAAGGAGCTCTCTTGCTTATTTAAGAGACTCCCTCTTTGAGTAGAGGAGCTTTTTGTGTATTGTATCAACTCCATGCTAAAATGAGAAGAGCCTCCATGAGTTAGATGGATCCATTGAGCTCCTTGATGATGATGATTTTCTTGAGTGATGCCCCTATGATCATGCCCTTCCATTCATATTGTGTGTGGTTGTGGATTTAGAGTGGATTAGTTTTCTTGCTTTCCTAGTTGTGAATTAGATTTCATGTTTTCTTGTGGGTTAATGTAGGAGCCAGCATTCAAGTAAACTAAATAGGCTAGAAATGTGGCATAAATCTTGCATATTCTCTAACATTCTAGTTCTTGATGTTCTTGGGATGTTCAAGAATCAAAAGACTGGTTGGTTTTTTGATTCTTGGACTTCTAACATGTTGTAAATTAGTTTTTGTTTCTTGTTTTGTCAATTTATGCAAACAAAGTAGAAGTAGGAATCCATCGTTGTTCAACTGAGCAGTAACGTAGATCATTTGTTGAACGCATTGGCTTGCATTTTGGTTGATTATGCATGTGCATTCAGTTCAAGAGTGACCCATTCGGATGTCCTCTGACAGACAGGACAATACTACAATGATTATCAGCCCCTTTTGCCTAATCTGGGCCTTAAAACAAGAAAGATAATTTCAAGAAGTGCCCACAGTCTCTGCTGATAGGCAGAAGAAGAAAGAAACAAAGAAGACTGGTGAAAAAATTCTATAGGCTCTGAAGATGTCAACAAACTCCAATTTCAGTATGAGGATTGTTAAAGAAAATGAAGTGCCCTTTGCACTTCTCTGCCCTTCGAACCCACTTCACTTAAATCCAATGATAGGTTTCAATCATGTGGTCCAGATGCAATCAATCCTGTCCGTCGATCGTTGTGAAGATTGATCTTGTGGACTTCGTTGCATCGACGCGTTGAAATATACTCTTGAAGCCGCTATCCTCTTGCAAACGCTACACACTATTTGTGGTTCCTCGCACGAGCAGGCCTGCGACCTCCTTTGACTCTCTCTCTTGCACGAATTATAGCTATGGCTGTCACCGAAAGTGCTTATTGCTCCACAGATGAAGCGCGACTGTCCACGACCTTCTCAGATCTTTTACTACTGATCAGGATGCCCTCCCTTGGATTTTCACAGCTTCAAAAGAGGTTCAAAATGGAGAGAAATCTTTGATTTTGTGCTCCCAAACCCCAGACCAGGGTTTTTTACACAAATATGTTCTTGGATGCCTGTTCACAGTGTTCTGACATGCCTATCCTCTTGCTCTGAGGTCGCCCTACTGCTAGAACTCTGATGTTGCAATCCGTTTGTCAAACGGTGTCTGATTGGATGCACACTGACTACAAACACCAAATAGCCTGCTTCATAATTTCAAAATTCTGTTTCTTGAGGTTCTGATTTAGCCGACAACTCTTGTCTTTGAATCTCCACACAGTCTCAAGCTCACCAAGCTTCTGTGTGCTAAACTCTCTGCACAAGGGCTTCTCCTTCCGTCTTCAACCCACCGTAAACCCTGAACTCTCAAAAGATAGTTCTTCCGAAGCTCTCTTCAATGACAATGCTGTACTGTGTACACTCCCTGTACGGCTCTGATACCAACTTAGAATTTGCTTTGAACAGGAACACAGATCATGCTACACAATAACACAGATAGAAAACACTCTCCACAACAAGCTCACATAGCAACTATATTTCTCAAAATGAAATTACACTGTACATATAGTTGTTCACTCAGGCAACCCATGCATGACCCAGGTTGTCGTTGGCGGGACGCGTGTCCCGTCGACTTGCCTCGTGGCGAGGCCAACTGATCCTTATCAACTGATAGGACCCACAATACAGTAGCACAGTGATTCTACTTTAATTCTAACTTGAACTGCATGTCAAAATCCTAGAAAAATGTTCTAGACTAATGCTTATAAGCCTTTTGACAACATTACGCAATGTTGTGAGGTAAAAACTTTTGGAACATTGAAAAAATTCGAAAAAGTGGTTCCTATGCGATTTACAAAGTTTGCGGCATCTATATCTACCTAGTTAGTCACATATGACATACTTATATATATGTGTTGGGAAAAGGCATATGTTAGCATAAAGACATATGTTAACATAAATGCATACGTTGGGAAAAGGCATATGTTAACATAAAAGTTTGATTAAGGATTATTCCAAGTTCCAACATGTTATATGTTGTTTAGAAGTTGGTATATCTAAAGTTTAGTATAAAGAATACAATAGTACTTCCAAGGGAAATTTAAAAGATGACACTTTGTTATATACATGTCTTGTAAAGACAAGGCTATTAAATTCTAGGTCATAATGGTAGGCCAAGACTTAATGAGAGCTAGCTATGCACCAACAACATGGTCATACTACGTCAATACAAACAACAAATTTTCAACTTATGACCATTTGAGTGGGCATGTTTAAAAAACGAGTTATCAAGCTCTAAGTTTCTCTCAAGATTACTTGGTTGGATGATTTTTGCAATTGGGTTTCTTGTTAAATTAATGGAGTTTAAATACCTATACATTACAAGATGAGAAGAAATAGATTGGACAATTTTATATCTAGTGCTCAAACATTTATCAATGGTCTCACATTCATGACTTGGGACAGATGATTAATTTGACTATCCTCACAATACTTACTTGTTGTGACATGGATAAGAATTGAGAATATACATAGATGCCTTACTTGGTTATTGTCTTGGATAAATTGGTGAGCATATTTTCCTCAACATGGTGTACATTGTTGGATGGTTTGGAGTCATTAATAGATATAATCATTTTTATTGGTTTTGAATGATTTGTTGCGAATTGTATATGTCTAGTTTTGTTAGGTTCAAAAAACGCACGCGCCCACACGCGCGCACACGCACACGCACACGCACATGCACACGCACACGCACACGCACACGCACACGCACACTCGTACACGCTCACGCACTCACACACTCATGCATGCATGCATGCACGTGCAAGCGTGCGCACACAAATTGTGTGTGTGTGTGTGTGTGCGCGCGCGTAGATGCACAATTATGCTATTGGATGAAGCGAGAATCAAATAAATACTCAAAAACCTTGCTTTGCACACGAATCCATGCAATGTAACAAAACAACTAATCTTTTCAACTGCAAACAAGCCCCCAAGCCTTACAAATTGATGTGGCAAAAAAATGTAATTGCATAAGGTGAGATTATTAGGTCTTGCCAAGCAATGTAGAGTAAAAAAAATTACATGGCTTTGTGAATGACATTATAAGTGGCAAGTTTCTTTACTTCTTGTAAAAGTGAATGCAAATTCGTCCCCTTTGAGATTAAGGACAACAAAAGGATTACCAATTGTGAGTGCATAGGTAAGAATGGGTGTTGACAATTGCCCAAAAGAAATAGAAAAAGGGATAGCTTCCTTGGTCCACCACTTACATGTGCCTGGGGATCCTCTCTCGTCTAGTTGTCCCAAGGTTGCATCCAGTCTAGGCATTCAAAGATATGTTTCAAAAAGCAAGGGGCCACTTGAAGAGAGAGAGAGAGAGAGAGAGAGAGAGAGAGAGAGAGAGAGAGAGAGAGAGAGAGAGAGAGAGAGAGAGAGAGAGAGAGAGAGACGCCTCTCTCAACTATCCCCTACTATGTGAAACTGCCATAATATAAAGTTTGATTCTTGTGGAATATGCTTGCAAATAAATAGTTGATATCATACCATTACACAACGAATGTGAAAGAATTTGAGTAAGAACTGTTTAGATTTTGCTCGGCTAACTTATCTTGTAAGTGTTAAGTAATGGCATTAATCTCATTCTCAACAACCCATCACACCACAAACTATTAATATAAGACATTATGGGAATGTTGTAGTGATCAAACCAGACACATGTACGTCACAAACTTGTCTATTAACCAAGCTTGACAATTTTTAGAAAGAGAGTACTAAAATAAGTAAGATCAAGATGCTCAACCCAAATGTTTAGTCACTTAAATGATTCTCTAACCTAGGCGTCTTGCTTGCACTATGACATGCATGTCCAAGAGTTTGGCATTGGGAGAGAGAGAGCCAAAAAGAGAATGAGAATTTCCTTGTCTTCTAAGGTGCTCATTGTGCGGAGGTGAATGTTGTGGGCTCATCATTTCTCCACCTACAAGGGTCAAAAGCCAAGTGGTCAATTTTCAAGCGGGATAGAGATGGTAGTGGCAGCCCCCGCATAATTCGAGGGTGGTGGAGACTCTGAAGATGATGAGAGGAGTTGCTAGCCCTCCATCACCCTCACACGAGGGCAGAATTGTAAATGACATGCAGTTGAGGATTCGAAAAACCCGATGCTTCCCCCGAGGCTAGAGAAATCAAAACCAATGCCAAAAGACACATTTGAAGACCCCAGGCTGAGCCACAACGATACTATTGAGGCCCAAGGGAGATACATATATAGCCCACGCGTCAAGTGATGCAACAATAGGCCGTCATGCACGTTGACATCCGGTCCTACTCTGCGTCCGCCGGTTCTCAGAAGAAACCGATGGACTAAAGCTAGTGCCCGGTGGTACAAAGGGCAGCCACGAAATTAATGGACAACAGGCAGAATGCTATTGCGAGTCCGTCGGTTCTCGGAAGAAACCGGTGGACATAAAGCTAGTGCCCGTCGGTTCCCGGAAGAAACCGTTGGACATAAAGGTAGTGCCCGGTGGTGCAAAGGGGAGCCACGAAATCAAAGGTGCGGTTAATAAATACCAGCAACGACCATCCGGGGTTCGAACCTGGGTGGGTGGTTACCATAGAAGGTTATCGACGAAGGATTTAACCTCCTCTGGGGTTAGAGGGCTAAACGTGTTTCTGCTTTCTCTGATGGCTTCGTCTTCCTGACGACGCCATAGCTGGAGTCTGGAGATCTGGCGATCATACAGACAACAAACAGCAAGATCGTCATCATCATCGGAAGGATGTACAGAAGGCGATCCAAGCAGGGATCGTGAGGTATGGATGAGGAGGCGGATTTGTGGAATCTGGATTTGAAAATCCTTGAGCTAGATCTAAGACACACGCCTTTTGGCGGGGTGGACGTTTGTTTCAGATATTGCGAGCTTGCTTCGAGGTTTTGCAGGAGGGGAAGGTTTGGGTGGAGTAGGTGGTGAAGATTTTGCCGAGGTGCTTTAGGTTATGGTTTGTGGAGGATGAACTGAGCTGCGAGGAACAAATCTGGAAGCGATGATTGAGAAGATGAGTAAGGCTTTCGTCAAGCGGGATTTGTTGGTGAAGAATAGGGTAAACGAAGTCCCGGGAGGTGGAAAGGGCCGCCTTCAAGCGCATGGATCGTAGGCTGGTCAATGGACCGGGGCACTGGTGTAGGCTTTTTCGATTTGCATATATTAGCTTAGTTTTAGAGCTCTAGAGGATAGTTTTCTGCAAGAGCAGTTTCAGAAACGCAGTTTGTCCGATTACAACATTCCTGAAGTTATTCAACCGTCTGACGCTTCGGGGGAAAACGAGCATCGAAGAAGGATGCAGACAGGGGATTCTCGTCGTAAGGTATGAAACATTTATTTTTTCTGAGTCTTCGCAATTGGGTGAGGCAGCTAGAAACTGCTCATGGTGTGCTCTATAGGAGCTTTTCTATGTCATATCAAAGCAGATCTCTTGGCATTTCTTTAATTACAGGCCTGGGGACAATTTGAGACTACCATTACTGTGAATCTGGAGCAGCAAGGTTTTTTTCACGCGACGATCACTCGTAACGAGCTCCTCAGTTTAAATAGAGTACTTGGTTTGTTTTAACAATTTCAGAAGTGGCT
The DNA here is from genome assembly GCA_029204225.1 of Diphasiastrum complanatum. Classification (NCBI taxonomy): domain Eukaryota; kingdom Viridiplantae; phylum Streptophyta; class Lycopodiopsida; order Lycopodiales; family Lycopodiaceae; genus Diphasiastrum; species Diphasiastrum complanatum. Next base: position 28,297,029 of record CM055112.1, read on the forward strand.
GGCCTGCATTAAGCCAGCAGTAGTGTTTTGCACTATAAGTGCTGGGAATGCGTTTTAGATTGCGTATTCTATGTTCAAGTGGCTGTCCTACACATTCGCATTACTTGCTCGAGCGTTTCCTAAGGCCTTTTTTTTCTATACAGAGCATGGTAGACGTGAATTTTTTCACAGAATATGGTGAAGCCAACCGCTACAAAATTCAGGAGGTAATAGGCAAGGGCAGTTACGGTGTAGTGTGCTCTGCAATTGACACACACACCGGTGAAAAGGTGGCAATTAAGAAGATAAATGACATTTTTGAACACGTATCAGATGCAACTCGAATTCTGAGGGAAATCAAGCTGCTGCGGTTGTTGCGTCATCCCGATATTGTAGAAGTGAAGCACATCATGCTTCCTCCATCTCCACGTGAGTTCAAGGATATCTATGTCGTCTTTGAGCTTATGGAGTCAGATTTGCACCAAGTCATCAAGGCAAATGATGACCTGACCCCTGAACATTATCAGTTTTTTCTTTATCAGCTTCTTCGTGCACTGAAGTACATCCATACAGGTGGTCGTTTATTGTTCTAACTTGGTCAATTCTTTTGTTTATAGAATAGGTTCTAGCATCAGACATACGCAGTGCTTTATTCAACTTTCTGCATCTACACAACAATCAACGAGGCTCTAGCCAACTTTTTTTTCTAGGAACTTCTGTCCTTGTTGGATTTTGAAAAGAAGATAATCTAGATTTGTTCTTCCTTAATTAAATTTTAGGTCAAATGTAGGAGTTCAACTGATATGCATTATTTTCAGGAAGAAATCAGTTGATGGTATTAACAGTCTGTACTTTTGAGTTTATCTCCATCGTTTGCAGTAAATCTAAAGAGGAGGCGTTATTGTTTTTATGCAGCTAATGTATTTCACAGAGATTTGAAGCCAAAAAACGTGCTTGCTAATGCTGATTGCAAGCTTAAAATTTGTGATTTTGGTCTTGCGCGTGTTGCCTTCAGCGATGCACCAACAGCAATATTCTGGACGGTATGTCAAAAGGATTAGAAACTGGGCATGATGAGATGCTTGCAAGTTTTGTACTAGGACTCTCGCTCTTTTGTCTCTTCTTTGGAAAATGCACAAGTAAATTATGCAATAAAAAACGTAGATCAATGTGCATTATGAAAGCTGTTTGGTAGGTTCAATTTTAGATCCCCAGTCCTCAAGTGCAGTCGAAGTTTTGAGCACGAGATTTAAAGTTAGAGCCTCTACAACGATGCATTTTATGTTTCTTGGCAGGACTATGTTGCAACCAGGTGGTATCGAGCTCCTGAACTTTGTGGATCTTTCTATTCCAAGGTACTCTTCCGTGCTGAATGATAGCTAATTGGATGCTTTGCTTATTTGTTTTTCTAGAAGCCTTTTTTTTTAAACTATTCATTATAGTGCAGATTGGATGCATGTGGAGAATGCCAGAAAAAAAAAGAGCAATGTTGAGAAAATTCTTGTGAAGCCTTAACTGTTAACCCTCTGAAAGGAGTCTCTGGTAGTTACTTTGTCTATTTTTCTGTGCCATAGAAAAAGGACTAGGTCAATCAGAAACTATATTGAGTATGCAATCTATTGTGTACTTTGATAGTTTAGACTTAGGACTCTGATAAAATGCACGTGAATGTAATTTGGTTATTATTGGTAACATGTATCATAAGAACCCGTTTTAAAGCCTCCATATATTCTTTTAGAAGATAAGCCTTAAGTGGATAAACGTGCTGCATTAATAATATGCTCATTTGGAACACATGTTCATAGACGAGGAGAGAAATGAAATTTCAATACAGGTAAGAGAATGAGCATGGCATCCTTTTGCGAAGCAAAAATGCAACAAGGCGTCATATAAACCAAGAAGAATGTAGTTGGTGAAGCTATGAGCCTATTACCATTTGTCTCACTAGTGTTTGGTGGGATTCACAACTGTCAGTATAAGTCGGATCCTAGTACTAAGTATTGGAAGTTACCCTATTTTTTTGAAAGATATCAAAATCTCTTAGATTTCTAATACCAGATCTATGCTTATACATTTTGTGGTATTCTTTCTATATTTACTGGATCTTTTAGTATTAAGGTGTTATGATGTAGCTTGGATTTATATTTAGTAGTCACATGTACGTTCTATGGAGGTAACCTGATTGGCTTTATTTTTCTTGCCTAAGTCACTTGTTGTAGCTGTTATTTAGGCATTAATGATAGCTTGGGATGCTATTGTTATTTGGCATTGCTGGCCTACTATGTCATAAAGTACATGTTTATTTGTTTCTGTACCTACTTTTGGGATTTTTCTTTGTGAGAGATTTTGTACATCCTTAGTACATGCAGTTTTAGCAACTTGTATTCTTTGACATCAACGACACCAAGAATAATGTCTTTTTGAGGAGGGAGAGTTACCAACATAATACTCATATAGACTCTATATCACCCATGGGTTTGAAGTATTATTTTTGACCATAGAACATCATAAATGTTAATTCTATGCTCACGAATCTCATCCTTTTTACAAAAGCAGTTCTCTCAATGTTTGAGACAAGATTAAATTTGAAGGAAGTGTGGAGAAAAATTTATCATTATTCACACTTAGATTCCTTCCCCTTTTTCTTAGCTTCTTTTGATTCATTTTAGTTTTTTTATGTTTAAGTTTTCTAGTTCATGGATGAGTGAGACACCTGACCTTACAAAAATGTGGAATTTTAAAAAATGATTCTGTTATAGTGTAAAAAAGTTGAATTATTGTCAGTTTATTATTTTTGCTTGTTTTGTGAGGATGACAACTCGATCTTTTGGGCCTATGACAAATTTCTATTCTTGATCTATTTTGACTTCAAAATGAAGAGCACAGGCTGTTGTTACAACTTACAGTTTCTTTTGATGGCTCTTGGGGAAGAACACTATTTCTACGAGCAACCACGAGCACTTTTGTTAGTCCTACTTACATCTAGACCAAAGATGAATGGGGTGGACGCGGACGCGCGTCCGGACGGTGGGCGTGGGACGCGTCCGGGTCCGGATGAGTCCACCCGGACGCATTTTAAAAAAAAAATTATTTGTGTATTTACTGTATAAATTAGCTATATATAAAAAAAAGGGCACGTCCGAGGACGCGTCCGGGTCCGGACGCTGGATGCAGGTGCGAAAAGGCCGCGTCCGGTCCGGACCCTCATGTCTGATCTAGACTATACCTCATCAACAACTTACCTGATTGCAACGTGTCAACAACTTATTGCTAGCACTACATGAGATTGGCATCTATAGTGTGACATTGATCATCAACGGTCCAACAGTATTTTCGTTCAAAAATACATTTTGTCTTCTTCTAACGTAGTTTATCTACTATGGTTCTCAAAGGTTTATATAAGTTACAATTTTGCTTTTAGCTACTTGCCCTTGGGCCTCTAGTTACTTTTGTTCCTATGACGATATCTTCTAGCAGAGAGACTATTTGCTACACTCAATTGTTGGGAGGAACACTTGGTGCTTCAAAATTTCAACAGTTTGTTATATTCCTAATTTCTAGAGCCATACAATGCAATTTATAGGCTATTTATGGTTAATGGACTTAAAATCGTTCACACTCTTATCATTGTGAGGCAAATTGCTGTGTCTCTGACTAACTAGGGTTAGTAAATGATGAGCTAGCCTTGGGTTTAGGAAAGCCTTCAGTGGTTGGATTGCAATTAGACGTTAACACTTGATGTCAGTTGTAGGGAGCTTACGATTGAATTGGGAACGTGAGGTCAATTTTGGAAATGGCTACATAAGGGGTACTAGGGGCATCGATTGTGCTAATTAGATTATGCGCTTGGAAAATGACAACTTTCAGTAATGTTTTGGACTAAACAAAACATTTCTATAGTAGGATGGCAGGCCGTGGTGGTAAAAGTTCCAAAATAACCATGACACAGCAATATTTGTGTGAGTTGAACCTTTGTTGCTCAATAGCCGTAGACTGCTACTTCAAGGCCTTACCTCTATTTTGGTATATGGTGACCCGACCCGTCAAGGTTGATGAAGCCTTAATGGATTCTCTGGATCCTTGACCCCTCCAGGCTAGTGTGGGATAATAACGGTCCCCCCTGTGCCCTGACATGGCACAGTGACCCGCGCTGTAATCCTGGCAAGTTGTCGGTTTAGGCCTGCGCCCCACCTACAGCTATCTCTCTCAGTTTGAGATAACGTAACTGTAGGTGCTGTCCCATCTATAGTTACGTAACTGGGGCAGTAGTTAGGTACCAAGTAACGAGCAAGTAGAGATGGAAAAAGCAATCTTGGAACGTGATGATTCCTAACAAGGATCAAAATACAAATGATGGTAGGCTCCTATTAAACTCTCATAGAAGGGAAGGTTGCCACACAATTCTCCTAGAAAGAAGCTCACAAACCCAATGAATCATACAGAGATATATTTATAGCCTCCTAGAGTCTACTTTAGGAAAAGTTTGGCCTCCACCTTCCTGGCAACCTTCTAGATAGAAGAATCTAGCATTCCCCTTCCAAGGACTCTCTGAAAAACCACTGACATGAAAACTGGCTTTTGTCCTTGTTTGTTTGCTATGTTAAATTCAAATGGAAGATTCCTGTGCCTGATGCAACGAGAAGAATGAAAGAGTGATCTACAATCATTTAAAAACAGCTACTTAGTTGCTGATGTGCTGGATTGGCACATCTACTGCTGACATTGTCTGCAGGTTGTATGTTTTACCTCGAAAATTTAGAGAGGTGCCTAGAGAATCTGTTTTGACACTGTCAGTTCTCACTACAAATGGTTTATGTGACTGGTAAATTTTAAATGATCCCTTCTCTTCTGGTTTCGAATCTGGGCCACAAGATCAAAATATACTCTAAACACCACTTGAGCAACAAGAAATCACTGGAGTCTGGATATCGAACACCTCCCCACTCTATAGAGCAAATCCACGCTCACCCCAAGCTGGCAGTCTCTCCAGTATACAGAGCAATTTTTGGATGGTAATTATGGTGTCCCTTACCATCATTATCCTGGATAGTGTTTCCACAAACCGCAGTTCGTTGGCAAATGAACCATGATTTGTCAATGAATCGATCGGGTCCGATTCGAATCGGAAAGAATTGGACCCAGAAAAAAAAAACACGGTTCTTTGATTTTGAAAGATTCTTTGGTTGTGACGCCAACGATTCTTTGTCTTGGCTTTTTAATGTTCTAATTTGTATTAAAAAAAACAAAAACAAAAAAATGGTTTTTTGATTTCAAACGATTCTTTGATTGTGACATCAACGATTCTTTGTCTTGGTTTTTCAATGTTCTGATTTGTATTCAAATGTTTACCTAGTATATTGTGTGATTGTGTCCAGTCAACATTGTCATGTGCACTTGTGATTTTGCACTTGTAATATAGTTTTCAGGCTTCAACTTTCTACCAGCAACAGTGAACTTTGAAATATATGTTTTTAATAGCAATCTAACATCACGTTGTAGACATTACACATATTACATTAGATATATATTAGTATTATATCTAAAAATGCTAAAAAAATAATTGCTGATTCTTTCCGATTCTTTTGAAAGGGACCCGGTTCAGAACCACGATTCATCCGATAAGGTCGATTCTGAACCTGGTGGAAACACTAATTATCCACCCCATGAGGGGATGCCTCGTGTAGCCTAGACAATGCCTTGGGCTCAAGAACTCATGCAGGTCTCAGCAAATCGATTTTCAAATGGATGCCAAGCCCTTTCTTATATAGCCACAGCCCAAGGCCATTCTTGACTAGGGCTGGTGGGATAACTGATTCCCCATGCATGCACATTCAGTTGTCTTACAACCGACTTCTAGCTTTACATTACAGTTATAATTTAGTCTGCCTGAGCTTATATTTTTCCTATTCATGTTAGACGCTGACCAACCCTACATTGAGTAGCTAGGGATGTAACCTGCAATCAGTTAATGTTTGAACAACTTGAAAACATGTCCACTGAAGCTCTCCAGTTAAGCAAGTACAAGCAGTTGATCAAGTTACATCGTTTGTTCTAGTTGAATGCTAGGTAAAGGTTGTTGTGCCTGTCAAATTGTAGTTTGATGGTGGTGACAATTTTGAGCAGTACTTACATTGAGGAAGCCACCAATTTGCCAGCCATTTTTGGGTGGTTTTCTCCATGGAGGGTATACAGGGAAATTCTTTTGCAACTATGGTTTTATAGAACTGCATGTAACTTTGATGTTCTCTATTGATGCATTGCAGTATACCCCAGCAATCGACATATGGAGCATAGGTTGCATATTTGCGGAGGTTTTGATTGGAAGGCCTCTATTTCCTGGAAAGAATGTTGTTCATCAGCTAGATCTTATGACAGACATGCTTGGAACTCCTTCTGCAGAGTCTATTGCGAGGGTTTGCCCTATTCTTGTTCACTGTTTGAGTTAATGGTTGTTTTTTATCCTCAACTTTATGTCATGATGTAGGCTAATATTCTAATTCAGTGATCACTTTGTTGAAACCTTAATGAAAGGGGAGATTACCTAAAAAGTTGTTTGTGATCCTTTTGTTTTCCGTGGTGTTTCATACAGATTCGCAATGAGAAGGCTAAACGGTATTTGAGCAGCATGCGTAAGAAGCTACATGTTCCTTTTTCTCAAAAGTTCTCAAATGCAGACCCATTAGCATTACGTCTGCTTGAGAGATTACTTGCATTTGATCCCAAGGATCGACCCAGTGCTGAAGAGGTGAATTTTTGGTGGATCTACATTGCAAGTCACTCACATATTGTTGGAGGATAAGTAGAGATAGATAATGAAGATTTCCAGGTTGATGTTGCACAATTTCTGCTCGTGATTTATCTAATTTCTAATATCCTCAACGTTATTTTTCTTTTATCATTGTTTTAGGCTTTGGCAGATCCTTATTTCAAAGGGTTAGCGAAGGTTGAAAGGGAACCGTCAGCTCAACCTATCACAAAGATGGAATTCGAATTTGAGAGACGCCGTATAAATAAGGACGATGTCAGGGAGCTAATTTACAGAGAGGTGCAACCAGCACTTGCTGTTTTTGTTTTCTATACTTGCACATGACGTAGAGAATGAAAACTGTGTAACTTGATGATTAAACTTGTTCTCATCTGCTTGATGGAGAGCACTGGGAATGCTACTTGCTAGTGCCTTATCTCTTGTTTGTGATGTTGCAACTGGTTTTCTCCATTTGCAGATTTTGGAATACCATCCACAGATGCTAAAAGAATACCTGAATGGCACAGACCTTGCAAACTTCATGTATCCCAGGTGTGACAGCAATACGGATCTGAATTCATGTTCTGTTCCTTGTTAGGTTAATTTATAGCTGTGGCTCAAAGGTGTATGCATCTAGTCGGTCATCTTCTTCTTATGCTTGGTGCATGTCTAGAAAGAAATTTTAATGCCTTCGATTTAGACTATGTTTATAATATAGCTACTTCTGGGCAGTGCTGTGGATCAATTCAAGAGGCAGTTTGCTCATCTTGAAGAGCACTTTGGGAAAGGTGGTACAGCTGTGCCTCTTGAAAGAGAACATGCTTCTCTACCAAGGTCCTCTATTTGACATCTCTCAGAAGTATACTCTGTTGTTTATGTTAGTTTTACAGGACTCTTTTAGTAACATTAGCACATTGAGATGCTCATGGAATAGAAGCTTAATCAAAAGAGCAATTATGTACTTCCAGTGCAAGCTTGCACTTTCATATTGTTGTCACACTTGAAGCTTATGTTTGATCCATCTTGCCAGACCTGCATTGCTATATTCAAATATGGTTCCAGCTGTCAATCGTATAGCAAGCTCAGTTAGGGACCATGCCATGGACTATCGGGAGGATGCTTCTAAATACAACCGGGAATCTGACAAATATCAGCAAGAAAGAACCATACCTTTTGCAGCCAAGGCTAACCTTCACACTTCCCAGCAAGGTAAAGCTTTTTAGCTTAGTTATATGTCATGTGGTAAGTTCAAGTGTATTCTGCTGTTTGGAAGTTCTGTTCAGCTTTTACATCTTATATCCTGAGATGTGCTGTGAAACGTTTCCTTTTTTGGGAATTGGGTTATTTAAGGTGGACCAGCAAAGCCTGGTAAAGTGGTTGGTTCAGGGCTGTCAATGGGTGCAGCCAAAGATGCAGTTGATTCCAGAAGGCTGGTGAAAAGTGCTAGCATTAGCGGGCCTCAGTATCTGGCTCCAATTTATTCTTATACAAGACGGAACTACAATGTGTCATCAGAGCGGGATATAAAAAGGAATGATTCGGCTAGTGAACTTGATGCAGTGAGGTCCAGAACAGACTCCATGGGCATTGGTGTGACACGAAAAGTTGCTGCAATTCAGGGGGGTCGCACATAGGTGTATTGAAACACCTGATGCATTAGGCATTTTAAATTTATCGTGTTCACTGTTTGCAACGAGTTTCAGTTCCTGATAACTTGAGGGGTCTGTTCTGGAACTTGGTTGACAAAGCATGAGAAGAATTCCTGTGCACGATGAGTTATCCCATTCACAGGGGAATGCCTTGTAGTTTCCAGGGGTCTGAATATTGACAGGTAGTGCAATTTATTCCTTCATCCCATTATTCTTCAATAAGTTCACCATTTTTTTGTACAGAATTATTGCCACAAAGGTAAATCTGTATACTACTCTTAATGTATGTTAAGAAAAGAATTATGTATTTCAGGAAAGCTAAATGGAAGATATATCTATTTCTCTTTGGGAAGAGAGAAGCAAGTGTGAAGGTCTTGTGACTTGCTTTTTAATCTCTTTATTCTTGAATAGAAAGTGAGGCTTTTAAACCCGGATATTCTTGTTTTGGTTATTTTGGAGTACAAGGTGGTGCATAGCTGATGATTCCATCACTATTTATCACATTAATAATTGAATTTGCGAATGTGACTTCAGAAGAATCACCATATTGTCAATTCGTGTTGTAGCTGGACAGTTTCATGTTCCAGGAGAGAGCTACATCAATTGTAGATTTGGAACACAATATTCGGTAAGAGCTTCTTTGACATGCCACGCGCAGGGATTGTATTTTGGCAAGATCAGAGTTCAGAGATGGAACTATATGGTTATATGATTGGTTCATGGATATGTGCACCTTTTGACTGAACTGTCAAAAGCTGAAAGGTGCACGTGTCTGTTAAGAATGTTTTTGAAACTGCAGTATGTAGTCTACAGACAGAATTGGGTTCAACAAGGATATGACATCATATGCATCTATATATGTCTGATACTTGATGTATTTTTTTCTGAAAATGAAACTAATCCAAGGCAAATGCTCTATACAACTATAGGATAACCTTTGCAAATTGAGTCCTTCAGTGCATACGGTTGGTTTCAGGATTGATATGATTCAAGTGATTCTATAACTATTTGACCAAAGCGACTCTGGATCCATCTGTTATAAACTGTAGTAAGACATTTCTTACTAGTTGGCCTGGATCTACTCTAATTTAATATGAAATTCGTTCTAATCTTTGATATGACATACGTGCTATGATTGCATGAGCTTGACCTTGCAAAAGAAATTGCAGAGGACAGGATATTACACGGAACAGAAAGTCATGAGATGGTATTCTAGTAGTGATTGCTAGAGCTTTATCTTGCAAAAGAAATTGTAGGAGGATAGGTCATCAAGGGAAAAATCGCAGAGATGAGCTTTAGATGAGGAGAGAGGATTTAGAATTTGTTAGAAAGACATTAACGGCCTCTTCTTGCATAGGAGAGGGTCTTCAGCTGTATTCAAAATCATTTTTGCAAAGTTTGTAGCAGAGTAACCAGCTCCTCGGAAGATTTGAAAGGAATGTGAAATGACAATATCATGGTTATAATTCATCAGAGGCCCTTCCAAAGAAGAGAGATGTGGTCTCCAACAAGAAAGCTTCTGTAGAGTAAGGTTTTTTATTTAATCTAAGAAGAGGTAATTTCAACATGAGCTGTATTTGGCCCAAATTAAGGAGATGACCTTTCCAAATGACCGTTTTACCTCTTTGGATTTGTGACAAGTTTCTCACTTTTCCGTTTGGGCCTCGGTGGGTTGGACATAATAATAAGTCATTTTTTTATGAGAAATAGTAAGAGTGGAATCTGGTACACATTTGTGAAAAAGAAGATTGTTCAACTTTTTGCAGTTTCTTGAGAAACACCTTGGCATATACAAAGCAAAAGTTTTCATCCAAGTTGAAACATGGACTGATAGTTTATTTTTATTGTCTTGGCAATGGTTACTGGTATAATATATGATATGAACATCCAAATTTCTTAATTTGTTCACTACATAATTAAGAATGTTTTACGAGTTATTGCATTAATTTTAGTGCAGTGAGATTCTGGTGTCACTGGCATAATATGTGAGGTGAAATTTTGTTAATCGGTACGTACATTCTACAATAATGAACTTGCATGCAACAACCTTATATATATACAACATTGAGGCATTTGGAGACAATTGAGTGAATATTAACCGTACATGAGTTAAAGGATGCATTTTTGGGTTGCCAATATTTGATGTGTTGGATTACATTTGTGCATGTGGAAGATAGTAATAGTCTTGAATGAATATGGCCAAGGGATTTGCATTAAAGGGTGAATTAGTTGAATCTTTCATGACATGTTTATAGATGCTAACAGTGATAGAATTTGTGAAGCAGTTTCTTCCTGGTTTTTCTCGTTTCTTTATCTTTGGTTATCGGGTGCTTCTGCCCGTTACTAGACGGTTGGCTCTCTTATTGTGTTCTTATTACAAAGCCAGATCAGGCATAAAGATGCGGTTAGGTTGTAGTATATTTCCTAGCCTGACAGTGGGCTATTTAGATTACGTTCACTCCAGTTGCACTCACAAGATCAAAACCATGCAAGCCTAAACATTCATCTAAGGATATGCATGCAATGTTGATGAATTTCATTTGATTCCTACTTCTATCTACTTGTAAATCGTTAGAGAACAACAAGATTCTCAGATTAAACTACAGAGCAACAGAAAAACAAGAAACAAGAAACGAAAGACTAAACAACATTTTGAAAGTCCAAGGATTAAGAAACACTCATTTCTTGATTTTTGGACAGCCCAAGAACATCAAGAACTAGAATGTCAAGAATATGAGAGATCAACAATGAGAGATCGGAGGCGCCACCCTTCAATCCTTACAAGATTTTGAGAAGGTTCAGCTCGCGCTCCAGATGTTCAGCGCTCTCCACTCCACAAAATCGGCCTACTCTTCAATCCATCGATCAACCCCTGTCCCACACAGGCTTCAGAAGGTTTTCCAGGGATTTAAATGCATCCAACTGCGCCTAGCCCCAATCTTCAATCCAACGAATTCTGCTAACACTCCATTACAGATGCTTCTACACCTCCTACAACACAGCAGGGGAGCGCGTTACAAGCAAAATTCAAGATGAAGAGAACGATATCTCAGGCCACGAGCTGCCTGTCCAACACTCAGAATCAGTTTCCTAAGGTTCCAGGACAAGGCGACTCAATGTTAACTCAATGCCATTCCCTCAGAAGATACAACTTCAGGGTATTTTTTCCCTGAATAAAAACTTCTTATAGCAATGACTTCAATCAACACCAAAAATCATAAAGCACAATCCCCACACTGGGTCAAACGATGTTCCTTTATTTTTTAGAAGCATTGTAGCCCTACAACCATCATAACGGCGCTAATACCACATTAACTTGATTAGACATTATTCCATTAGAAATGTTATCAAACTATTGCAATCAATCATCACACAATTAGAGTCTGAGATATCATGAGACATGATTGTCATTACAAATTCAACGCTCTCTTAATAACTATACAAAACTAGTAGGGGTAGGTTACATCCTTTGTTAACCAACATTATTAGATACTATTGAATATTGTAGGTACATATACTCAAACATAACATACGATAAAATAAAAAATAAACTGAATTTTTAAACAATCCAAAACCTTTTACATCTCAAACTTTGCCAAAGTCCTTTGATGTGTATTCCTCATTAGATACTCCAACATCTAGATTCTAATGCCCTTTAGAAGGACATGGAATTCTTTGAATTTATCCAAAGCCTTTGATTTCTCCAACGTCACATATGTGAATGAATTTCTAGATGCATCATCAAGAAATGTTCCAAGGTGCCTAGCCAAATCCATTGAAAGCCAGCACCAGCAATAGGTCCACAAATTTGAGAGTGGATAAGGTCAAAAGCCATTCAAACGATGTGCATTTTAATTCATAAAAAGTTGCTCTTGATTGTTTTCCTATCATACACCCTTGACATGCGTCTTGACCGAGAAATTGTAATTATTCATTCCAATATCCATATGATTGCTCTATTTTTATTCAAATGTATTGTAGAAGAAAATCTCTTGTTCCATAGTTTTGCTCTCACAAAGTTGGGGATGTCTTTGAAAAAATTGAGCTAAGTATTGTATTATGTTTTTAATGCTCTGAAGGTTACCTTGTCATTGTCTTAGAACGTGTGAGTTTCTCTTACAATTGATATTGTTTCCTTCATTAAAAGTCATTGTCAATGACATATCTAAGGATTCTTGTTACGATAGAAGCGCAATAGACATTCGAAACAATTCCCTGCATTCCAATATTTTGCATGACAACTAGTATGAATCTGATTCCTATTGCCTTCAATACATCACATTAGCCCATCTTGTGCGATTTAAATTTTTTCATGTCTTTAAATTATGTAATCTATTTCTTATAGGTGACATGTTGAGCATCTCCAAAGACTTCAAACCACCTATCTTAATTGCATTATTGACACAACAACAAGTCAATCAAGGCAAAAGAGACAAAAAGGATGCTCAAACACCCTCCAATGCGTATTGTGTTTTGCCATGTTTGTCGTGCATGTGAAACAGAATCATGATGATTTGATATCAGATTCTTTTCTTTTTCATATTATTTTTGTGAAATGCTCAAAAACCACATAGTTCATCAAAACTACATCATTTCAGCTCTAGCAAATAAGGAACATTCCTTCATCTTTTAATCTGTTGTTTTCCTAAAACTAAGTTGAAACTTCTAGCAAACTCTGAATTGAATGTTGGGAGTCAGAAGTAACATTGATTGGATTGTGAAGAAAGATCAAAGGTAGCTCGGCTGCCAATCCACATAGCAATAGATCCAAGGAACGAAAATTAGATCAAGACACAAAAGAGTGATTGATTTTAGGCACCAATCATTACTTAATATAATTTATTTCAGGTTCCAATATGCTTCCCGAAAGGAGTACCGAAGGAAGCTACAGAAAAGAGACTCATAAGAGTATTCATTGCTATAATAACCGGAAGATGTGTTAACAGCTTACTTCGAACTATTTTCAGGGCACAATCTCTATGTTTTGCTCCAAAAATACATCTCAATGAACCTTTGACATGTGCACAATCAAGTCAACCACCCGATTACTGCAAACACAATCAATACAAACATAAATCAACTGCAGAGAGATGAAAAAAAGTATTGGTATATGTCTAATTTCTAACAAACCATGCCCAAAGTTCATGTCTTTGTAGATACTAAAAATATCTCACCAGCTCAAGGGTTGTAGGAAAAGCCACTCTACCTGTATCCCCACTCGTTGTCATACCAGGCCACAAGCTTCACAAAGTGATCATTTAGTGCAATACCTGCCTTAGCGTCGAAAATGCTTGATCTGCATTTGAAAAAACTCAAGTTTGATGATGGAATAAAAAAAACAAGTACTTTATACTCCAAAAAAAACCTACTATACTATAATAACAAGCTTTGCAAACAAAAACCAATCAGCTCAGAATGAGAGAGACTGCGTCCTGAACAGTATAGATTATAAACCACAGCCCACCTGCTGTCGCCAATAAAATCAGAGGAAACAACATCATCTTCGGTGTATCCAAGAATGCCTTTCAAATTTCCCTCAGCTTCTTCCCTACAAACGAGTAAGTTCAACCGCTGTCTGAGTGCCAAACTGCGACTTGGAAGGCGTAAACTTGGGTGGCAATGAGTGCAAATATCTCTTAGAATCAAAAAAATCCTTTACCGAATTGCAGCTTTGATAACATCATAAGATGCTGCCTTCTCAAGACGGACAGTCAAGTCCACCACCGACACATCTTGTGTGGGTACCCGGAAAGCCATCCCTGTTAGCTTGCCATTCAAGGATGGCAATACCTTTCCTACAGCCTGTGAATGACATGCAATTTTGCAGCATTGTAACTTTGAATTAAAATTGTAATGGGAGGTGAACCTTCAATGACAACTCTTTTGCATCCATGAATATGACTTTTAAGTAAAGAACGTGACCGGTAAGACATGGTATGCACCTTAGCAGCTCCTGTTGTACTAGGAATGATGTTAAATCCAGCACTTCTTCCGCCACGCCAGTCCTTCAATGATGGCCCATCAACAGTCTTTTGAGTTGCTGCTCCATCCAAAAAACCACATAAACCTTTAGTAAACCGTAAATATCATATAGTCAAAGAAAGAGACATTTTAAAAGTCAGCTGTATCACCTGTGATAGAGTGAACAGTTGTCATAAGAGCTTCAACAATGCCGAACTTGTCATTTATCACCTGCACAGATTATTATTGTCAATTTGATTGGTTTCAATTAACATCAGGCAAAAAATGAAGAAACATACCCAGATACCGATCTAGACTCTGGAAAGAGTTAGAAGAAACATTGAATGTACAGACCTTAGCAAGAGGTGCAAGACAATTGGTGGTGCAGCTTGCATTTGAGACAATGCAAATATCTGCCTTATACTCGTTCTCATTCACACCCACCACAAACATGGGTGCATCTTTGCTTGGGGCAGATATGACAACCTTTTTAGCTCCTCCCTAATTCCACATTCACGGTTCAAAGGTTTAAAAACTGCACAATTTCTCACATAATAGCTTGCTAACTTCGTATTTGAACTCCTTTTGAGCTTAAATGCCTTTGCAATAACGAGTCTTTTATACTGTAAGAAAAAGGCAAGAGTCTTTGCAAGCATAAACCTTGATGTGAGCAGCAGCTTTTTCTTTATCCGTGAAGACACCAGTGGACTCAACCACATACTCCGCGCCAGTCTCACCCCATGGAATTTGTGCAGGATCCCTGCACCAATAAGATGGTGAGCATACACTGTCCAAAGGCATGTGCATAACAGCAAAATAACTTTTTATTTTGGGTCTTCAGCCCAGGACTAGAGAACAACAATGGAAGAACAAGCTATGACAAATTCCAATGTGCACCATCACATGAGGAACTTCATGGAGTCAATCATTCTGAATACCATAGTTTTCAAGCCTATCAGCAACAAAAAGCAATAATTGACCCACCAAGCATATTCACAGTGCAGCTTCACGGTTCAACAGAAGAGAGGACAAGAAACACAAAGGATCTGAAAACTGAAAGAGAAAACAATCTTACTTAATGCCATAAACTGCCACGGGTTTTCCACTGAAATGCAGAGTTTTGCTATCTTTCACTTCAAGATCGCCCTTCTTCCACTTGCCATGGACACTATCATATTTAAACATATATGCCTGCAAGGCGATGTCGAAAATTACAATTTCAATTTCATGCTTGTCAATTACCTGGACAAGTTATATATGCATTTCTCATAACTCCAGAGTCGAGATACACTGGCCATTATTTTGCATTGATGGTGATCCACCAATACGAGGAAAAGATTTCAGATTCTTCTTGGGTAAACTGTCAAGCTACAAAAGGTACCATCCTTGTCATTTCAACTTCAAAAACAGCCAAAAAGTAAAAGCGGTTCAAACTTGCACCCCGTGTACCATCTCTTCTTGTTTTTTATAAAGATTGATTAAGACGTGATGTTTTCTAAGATTTAGATAAATCCACTATATTCGTTTACATATATAGCTGCGTGTGTTGCGCCTATATCGCTTTTATCAATTCACCTCAAAAGTTGTCATACTCCCCAAAACCTTCTGACGCATTCAGTTCTGACCGTAAAGAGAAATTTGAGAGTTGAATAGGAGAGATCGGAGATTTTTACCATGTATTCAGTGCTTATAAAAGGATCATTTACAGCAACGAGTTCAATATGCTCATGTTCTAAAGCCACTCTAGCGACCAGTCTCCCAATTCGTCCAAATCCTGCAAAGGTAAAACCCAACCCGAAACTTCAGTCACGTTCTTAACAGATCTAACGAAAAGAACGTAAACTTGCCCTTGGACACCAACAATATGATGTGATATACCGTTGATCCCTATTTTGATCTTTCCAGCAGACCCTGCACAAAACAAACAACCTTCAGCTTTAAACTATTACTTCATAACCTTCAATAAACGAAGCGCGGAAGCTACCCTTTCTAGGAGAAGAGAATAGCAGTGTTCTAAAATGTCTTGTTGTCGCCATCCCAAATAATTTAAAAGCATGCACTACAAATAGTCAAAAGTCACAGTATATTCAGAGCACCATCAGCTATGAAACAAAATGGTTGATTGAATAATCTTTCTCAGGTAATTATTGTCCCAAAAAAAATTCGAACTACACACTTACCCATCTCTACCAGGTGCTTGCAACTTGGCTACGTATCTAGCACGTATGTGATTACAAACTCCCTCTCCTGGAAGATCAAGGCTGTTCGCAATATCCTGGTAAGCACACGCAACAGAAAAAACAAGTAAAGCTCACTTTCCACTCAAGGGTGAAGGTTTACAGAGCATTTTCACACACAGATATCGATTGAATAAGCATCATTTTTATTCAATCATCAAACAGTAGATTAAAATTCAATCTCCTAAATCCACCACAAGCAGTCAAAACCATTACTAACTCCTTCAAAACGGAGCGAATCAGAAATCAAGGCTTCCAGGTCTCACTAGAAATTAAGCCAGCCATCCATGAAGCACACTCCACACAGACAAATGAAGCTATTGCAGGGATACTCTTTACGAAATGAATAAAATAAAAGCTAAGAATTCCGTAAGATCGACCAAGAAAACATGCAAATCGATTAGATCGGCCACTTCAGAGCGAAAAATTAAGAAGCTGGTGTCAGAAATATACCAATAAGCTGATAGCAAAGATGGAAATCAGCAAAAAGGAGCTTGAAAAACGAGGATCGAGACGAATAGGAGCTGATCAGCAAGACCCACTTATACCAGAAATCTATGGCAGTGACAGACAGGAGGCTGGAGTTGCGAAGAACAGACGATGGATCGATCGATCGATCGCGACAGAGAAAAAGGAAGCAGACAAGGAAGAGTATAGGAAGGGAGGAAGTGACGACGACCGTCTGCGTATCATCGTGCCTTTCATATTGAAGGGCAACGTTTCACCTAAACCTGTCACAAGACAGTCAACCTTCACGGCTGCCTTTCAAAAGAGGAATGCACTGAGATTTCCGCCTTGTAAGCGAAGTTGCCTTTCAATCGACACTTTGGTTGGTTATGAGCTCGACTTTGACAGGCGAATACGCATTTCACGTTTTGGGTGATTTCTTTTCGCCTGGCATTGAAGGGCGAATAAGCGTTTGACAGGCGCTGCAGCTTTGCATAGGATAGAGACAGACGTGGCAAGCTGCCGTTTTGTCTTACAGGGACACGGCAGCCAGATATTTGGACACGTGTCAGGTGAGCGTGCATCCAGGCGCCGCGCAAAAACCTGGTGGCTGGCGGTCAAGCCAATGTTGAGCACCCCCTATTGGAATTATTTTCGTAACCTTGGTTCCTAGTATGTGAAAACTTAATTTTTGACTCGGAGGTGGGGCGATTAAAAAAATTTAGTTTCGGTATTCGGCATTTTTGGGTAGTACACATACATGGCCATATTCTTTGTCCTCTTTGCTTCTGGCTAGATTAATCATGGGTGGTTTTTGGTGGGTATCTGGGGATCACTGCGATAGGGTATCAGTCGATTGTTTGAGGCCATGGCCTATGTCAGTTTGAATGTGGCTTTTTATTCTTTTCACCTTCGATAGTTTAATGTATGTATAGCTAGTGAAATCAAGTAGTTGCCTAGCTCCGGTCAAGACCTAAAGATTTAAGGCAGTATTTCTTGGGGGATCCCTCAAAAAGCCTTTTGGAAATCACCTCTAAAATCCCAACTTATTTCAAAGATGTCAATCTTTTTAATTGATGATTTCAAAATCAGATCTCAATTGCAAAATTAAAAGTCATATCTTAAGACTTTTGTTTGCTAAAGTCCTTTAAAAGTTAGACTTTGCCAAAAAAATATTGGTCATCTAAAGTTCTCACTCGAGCAAGCCCAAGTATATCGTTATGTATGGTATTGTTTTGCAAAATTGAAAGATGGCCCAATCAAGACATTAGGCCCATAAAAGTTTGGGCAAGAAAAAATGACAAAAGCCCACTCGATAATAACATTGAGTAGAGCCCCTAGGCATCCAATTCCCTTTGGCTCCTGCCCTCGAGAAGGAGTTCTCACGAGTGTGAACCCTTGCCAAGGGACTTTGTCCTATATAAAACGAAACAGATGAAATCATTTTTTTTTTTGCTATCTATTTTGATGTACTTTTGTGATGTTCAAATTCTCAAAAGTTCTTAAGGTCATTTTTGTTCTTCCACCTTGCCTACTTCGTGTGTCAAAACTCATACAAAGTCCATCGCAACGCGGTGTATGGGTAGAGTGGTTGATTGCGACCGGCAAGGCACAGGCTCGAATCCCATCTGCTACATAATGACATCTTAGGAGCTTGCCCCTCACTTGGTGTTGCCCAGATGGCGTTGCCAGGCTGTATATGTTGTGTATAACCTACTAGTTGCGTAGCTTTGTATACAAAAAATAATTATCATACATAACAATATGAAAATTTAGTAGGATCTTATAAGACAAATGAGTCTTACATGCCAAAAATAAGGTTTAGAATACTCTAAATATCCTTGTTGAACATAAAAAAAATTTACATAAGAAAACAAGTGTCAATTTTTTGGAGCTTCAAAAGTTTTGGAGAACTGGCTTCTAGAGAAAAGAACGAGTTTCATTATCAAACTATGCTAGATTTCTCAAGCACTAATCTTCTATCTAGAACCTCCTTTGACTATCTCTCCAATATCTTATATTAGAGGCTTGTCAATGTTTCAAAAATGTTTTTCTCTAACTCAAGAATCCAGAACGAAGATGGTGTCAACAAGGGAGCTTGCAAGGACAAGGGGCCGCAAGGGGGGGCCTTGTGAGGACAAGGGGCTACAAGGAGACGCGAGGGCAAATAGTTTTTAAATTATTCATCAAAAGAGAAAAACATCAAGATATGAAGTTTGAAGTGCTTCTTTCCCAAAGTTTCGAGCAAAACTATAAACGAACCTCTATCACAAGAACTTGCATAACTCTGTCAATTTTTCACCAAATTGGTTGAAAATTGACTCATATTCAAGATGAGATAGAGATCTATGCACGTAAAAACTTATAGTTAGAAATCTCAGCGAAAAGTATAGCCAAAAATAGAAAAAACAATAGACAGCAAAACCTTAACCAACTTAATTTGGAGTGGTTTCACAAAAACTGCCATAACTTGGTCATATCAACTCAAAATTAGAAAAGATAGATACCTCCCAAAGCAAGATTAAGGAATACTGACGTACGGACAAAAGATAATATTCAAAACCAAGGTTAATAGGTCAAAAATCAAATCTAAGGAATCTAGAGATTGAACAATCAAGAAAACTAGAAAACTAGTGAATAAAATTTCTACCAAACTTCAAGAAAACCACCAAATCTAATGGGGAAAGTATCCAATGCTCTTATACCAATTTGGCATGTGCAAATCATAGCATCAAAACATGATATCCATTCATAAACATCAAATTAGCATGGTGAAGACAAGAAAATCAAGAAAATCATAAATCTAAGTACCTTGATTAACTTATTATCTACAAATTACATTTGAAAAATTCAAATTTTTCAAAAACTCTTACTATCAACTACATCGTTTGGCTTGCCCCACCTTATTGCAGAATTTGAATTTCAATTATTTACAAGTTTTTTTAAGAGACTTTGTGATGGCTAGATGTGAGTTGTAGCTTATTAAATTGAGCTCTCATGAGATATAACCATAATATCCAAGACTAATCATTTATCATCAAGTAGATAAGTTTGTAAACACAAAATTTTCTACAAAGGAAAATAGTTATCAATTTTTAGAAATCAACATCAAAACTAGCCACTATTGTTGAATTTCACATGTGTGGGACACCCCAAAAGTGTGATTGATCTCCTATGATGTGGGTGATTGCACAGTAGATCAAGCATAGATTGAATTCCAAGAATTATCTCACAAATCTAAGGCAAGAGCACGATGAAACATGCATATATCATTCACCAAAGTACATTCACACGTGTGGAGACTTGTGGATGAAAAAGATGAGTACAAAAAAGCCTTGCTCTCGGGTATAGAGAGAATCCAAGCACCAATCCTTGGGTAGAGAGAGAAAGCCAAAATAGCTCAAAATGATATCTGCATGATCCAGCCCGAAGGATACATTCTGGAAGGGACGAAGAATCATGTCTGTAAACTCCACAAAGCACTATACGGCTTGAAACAGTCTGCCAGAGCTTGGTTCCAGAGGATCAACACATTCCTCATTGAACAAGGATTCAAACCAAGCACTATTGATTGCAACGTCTATTCCAAGTCAGTGCATCAATCATTCATTATCATCACCTTATACATGGATGATACGTTGCTCTTCAGCAACAATACCAATATGGTCAAGGATTCGAAACAGATGCTATTTTCAGAATTCGACATGACTGATCTGGGCAAAGCTCACTTATGTCTGGGAATTCAAATCCACAAAGACAGAGCAAATCGACTGATTTACATCACTCAACAAAGGTATCTTCACAATGTTCTTAACAGGTACAAATTCATGAACTGTAAATTAGCTCACTCACCAATGGATCCAGGCCTGCATCTGTCAAAGGACCAGCTTCTGCAATTTTTTTTTGTGTCCTCCTTTTATATCTGACCATGATGGCTAGGACGAAAGCCATTGCCCATGCTATCACCTCTGTATAGCCCTTCACTATCCGTGTCCCCCCTGGTACTGGCCGTAGACGTGGTAGAAAGCAAGTATGGTTGAGGGAGATCAGAAAACTCCAAAGATCAACTGAATTGTTGATCCCTAGAGCTCCTTTCGGCCGATCTGTTAGAAATGTCACTATGTCACTTGGGCTAGATGTTCGTTTTGTCATGACAGCCATGTAGGCCTTATAGGGTGGTACTGAAGATTTCTTGTCCCAGTTTCTTGAGGATTCCTGTCTTCTAGCAGTGAATGGTAAGCATGTTACCATCATGCTAAAGATTTCATTATTATCAAACGACTTCGGGACCGGTATTCAAGTCTTCATGTGGATAACACCAACACCTCCAGAGACCTGCCTCTGGATAGAACTGACTTGCCAACTACCTCAAGGAGGAAAAAGAAGCAGGTTGTTCCTAAGAAAACTGGATCTTGTAGGCCAGCCTCTTCCCTTCCTCCTAAGGTAATCTCTGGTAAGTGAGCCCGGATCTTTCTGTCCTCTGAATGAGATTCTGATTCAGAAGTAGAATTTCCCTCTCCTCCTCCTGTTATCCATCCAGTTCCTCAGAAGGTTTTGATTCGAATTCGTTGTTCATTTGATTCAAATTTGCTCATTTGTTGTTCTATTGACTCAAATTTTCATTTCGTTAATGTGATTGTTAGTTATTTACTCATTCACCTGCTTTGTGATGACAATTCACTCTTGAGTCGTACAATTGCGACGATGTGTATAGATTGTGGCAAGAGTTGATCAAAACTTTTGTACAAAATGGCGTAGCTTTTGTGCTGGAGCTTGAGAGCACTGTAGAAAAGCCTGCTCTTGCCCTAACATTCTTTCAAGTTGTTGAGGATGTAGAGCTTATTTTATACGATCAAAAAGGCATACAAGTTCTTCCTAATACAGAGGAAGCGAAATTACAAGACATGAAATTGTTGCCATCACAGCTCCTGATACTAATATAGAAAATATAGATAAAGTTACTGAATAGAATTTCAATTGTTAACGTCTATATATTACCATCAGAAAATGGAGATGGAATCATAAATGTAAACAACCCATTTAAGGGAATTTTAATTGATATCAATATAGATTCTTACAATCAAGTTGTGTCCATGGTACAATACTAGATTGCACTTTTTCTACATTGATAAAAGACAATATTCTTGTTTTCATCTTGAGTAACGATGATGGACTTGTACTTTCTCATAGTAAATCTCAGTGTTCTTCCAACAGTTGGATAGTTTCGCCAATATCTTTGCATTTGATCTCCAACTCATGTCTTTTACGCCAAAATTTGAAACACTGAACTATGAATCTGAGAATATGTGTAGGCAAAAACCCATGAATCTAAAAATATGTGTATGCAAAAATTTGAAACACTGAACTATTTGGCGCCACGAGTTAGCTCTAGTTAGCCCTGTAAACCATAATTTGACAATGTTTGTACATTAATGTTACATCAGTTTTCTCAATCCAACCATCTGTCATATTCATTTTCAACATTTCCCTCGACCAGGCCTCAACATCCAATAGCATTTCCACATGTTGCTCGATGAAACATTTTTATATTTTAAAAGTTTTTATTCTATTTATACTTGAGAAAAGCTATGTTACGTAGAAGCCTGATATCAAGGTTTCTATTGGTCCACATGGCTACGAAAATGAGAAAAATAAAATAAAAAGGCGTGTTTTTCAGAGGCTCTCATCGGGGCTCTAAGTTTCTCTAATGCAACAAAACAGAATCTAACTAAGAAATGCAAATCCTATAGAGTGTTTATTACAAATATCACTCAACATTTGTAATTAAAACTTCTCGGGGAGTCAAGCACAAAGCAACATCAAATGAGAATGGGTAAGATCAGCCACTAAGCCCTGCACATCAACCTGATGTTAATCAGAAAACCAATCTTGGAAGAAGGAAGAAACAACAACAATAGATTCATATACAAGTACTCAAACTAAATGCATGAAAATGGAACATAGACTGAAATGCAAATAGAAGGATTTTCAATCATTAGTTCAACAACATCTCGTTACAATATCTTATGCTTGGAAACTCGTGGAGGAGGACTATATGTATATCCACGAGTTAGTCAAAGACCCAAGCAGAGGCAGATGACGAGACATTGGACTGGTTGCTGAAGACCATGTTGAGCACAGAGGGATTCTTTGATTGCAGGTCCACTCACAATGTACGAGCTAGGGCTACTGGTAGATCCAACAGTCGGCCCAGCCTAGCTAACTTGTATGTGCGGGCAGATCGATAGCCAATAGGAGCATGTGCCCCCAATACATCTACATCCATTTCTATTACAATTTGAATTCCACCTCTTACAAGTGAGTGAACTCCATTTTATAAAGATTTGAGTTCCACCTCTCACAAGATAATAGGAGGCCTCTTTGTTAAAAACACAACTCAAGTTGAGAGGGTCTAAATTACTAACTCCCACATGGCTTTTCGTCTTTTGGGAATTACCATGGGGCTCACAAATTGTACAACTTAGCCTAGCACTAGTAATTCTCGTGCTCTCAGACTCGGCTCTCAACTTCATCTCTGCTAAAAGCCCTTTTGAGTGATGAGGCACTACATCAACACCTAGGGGCATGGCATCAGCTAACATCACACCTCACTGGCTAAGAAATTATTGCATCAACTCAAGATTTCGAAGAAGAAGGTTCTACTCGTATACATAAAGTAGAAGTTTGGAAAAAGTTAGACAACATGGTGAAATACTTGAGAAAAGTTAAATTTTCAAATACTGATGTTCAAATGATATAGAAAACAACCAATGAATTTGTGGATGCAGTTCAAAGTGCATGGGGTGTTGATCATATAACACATTATATGGTAA
Organism: Diphasiastrum complanatum; assembly: GCA_029204225.1. Classification (NCBI taxonomy): domain Eukaryota; kingdom Viridiplantae; phylum Streptophyta; class Lycopodiopsida; order Lycopodiales; family Lycopodiaceae; genus Diphasiastrum; species Diphasiastrum complanatum. Next base: position 28,320,880 of record CM055112.1, read on the forward strand.
GATTTTGATTTTACACTACGATACTCGATGGTTCGAATTATCACTTATGGCAATTCAAGATGAAGGTAGTACTGATGGCCAAGGAGCTTTGAAAAATAGTCGTTGGAACCGAATTACTTCCCACTGTCGATGAGCAAGCCATTTCCAAATGGAAGCTCAGGGATGGCAAGGCTTTCGCCTTGATCACCCTTAACATCTTCAACACATAGATTGGCCACATCAGACAAGCCCAATCAACAAGCTACAATCTCATTGTGATCTAGTGACGCCGAGTACAAAGCACTTACATCATGCACAAAGAAGATGCTATGGATAAACAGGATGGTGAAAGATCTTCACCTGATGGACTTTTTGGAGAGTCCAATTATCTTTTGTAACAACCTATCAGCCCAAATATTGGCAAGAAATCCTATCTTTCATGCAAGTAGCAAGCATATTGAGGTGGCATATCATTTTGTGAGGGAACAAGTCATGGCTAACATGTCTCATAAAGGGCGTGTGTGGCTGATATTTTCATCAAAGCACTTGGAAAGGACTTGTTTACAAAGCATAGAACATCACTTGGTGTATTTTCAAAGTCTATGCTAAAACTAGTTGAAGAGGGAGTGTGAGAAATTGTCAGCTAGTTGAGTTTTATCATGTCTAGTTTAAAATGACAATTTTGGCCAATATGAATTTTACACTTAAAGATAAACTTTATATTGCCAATAAGGTCTAAAAATAGTTGATTAACTATTTTTAGCATGTAAGGTGAGCTGATCAGGTCGCATATAGACCTAATCATATTGTTTGTTTTTAGATGCATTGAATCTAGTCTATTGGTGGAATAGATCTAGAACCTTCCAAATGTTGATAAGCTTGGATAAGCACATCCAAATAGGGAAAGGACTTGTTATATATAGTGTACAAGCGTGAGATGAGTTCATCTCTCTCTCTCTCTCTCTCTCTCACACACACACACACACACACACACACACACACACACACACACACACACACACACACACACACACACACACACACACACACACACACACACACACACACACACACACACACATTCATGCTTATGGAAGTGATATATTTGGGTTTCTGTTCTCATTTTTGCATTGTCTTGTTGATATCTTGAATTCTTGTGTGTAGAATGCTATTTTAAGTTGTGTATTGGATTCACATGTGTGAAAGGTGTTGTGGTATAGCCATTGTATGGACAACAACATCAACTTATCATTATTATGCTATCTTTTCAAGTTCTAATTGAGTTTATAGCTTCTATGTTTGGTAGATGCTAGATTTTTACATTGCTTAGACCAACCACCCGTAAGTTAATTGTGACTATAAGGGAATTGGGGCCCTTAAGTGTACATGGTCATAATTAATGGTTGTAGGCCTGAACACATGGTGGTGGAGTTGGTATGGGTCTTTCAGTGAGTCATTGGGGAACTGGATGACGTGGCCCAGATAGGCTGCAAAGGTGTCCAGTGAGGTGTCACAGTGCATTACTAGTGGTGCATGGGCCTTGGAGGGTATAAGTATACCTATTGGGCTCTCACTAGTGTATGCTTGATAGCATGACCAGTGGCAGGATGTTGTTGGTGTGATGCCTCATTCCTCTTTGAATGATTGATCCATGGGGGCTAGATCCATTCGATCTAGGTTTGGTTGGGTTTGTTTGTCCACCATCAAGTTCCCTTGTGTTGCTTGTGATTGGCATGCTTAGAATAGGATCCTTGGATTTAGGACTTTATACTTAGAGCTTGTCCAGACCTCGTGGGGTGTCTTGTCTGATAGGGCCTTGGTCGAACATCTGTTTTGGACGTAAGCTGCAGTGGAAACAGCTTCAGCCCAAAATTTGTTGGGCAACGATGCATGCGATAGCATACACTTAGCAGATTCGACCAGAGTACGGTTCTTCCTCTCAGCTAAGCCATTAGACTGAGGACTATAAGGAGTGATAATTTTCTGCTCAATGTCTTGGCTTTGGCAGTACACCTTAAACTTGATAGAGATATATTCTCCACCGTTGTCTGACCTTAGGGCCTTGATCGTCCTTCCAATCTCCTTTTCTGCATGCTCCTTCAAGATTCTGAAGCAATTGAAGGCTTCTGATTTCTTCTTTGTGAAATACACCATCGTTCTTCTGGAGAATTCGTCAATAAAGGTTATAAAATACTTGTCATCCTTCAACGAAGGATTTTTCATCGGGCCACAAATATTTGAATGTACAACATGTAGCAATCCTCTAGCAACATGCTGATGGCTTGACTTAAATGGTTTCCTAGTCTGTTTACCAACTAGACAGTCTTGACAAACATGTAACTCGACTTTTTTGCGAGGATATTCGAGATCAAGAACAATAGATTGTCTAGACATTCGTTGTACAGCAGCATGATTTAAATGACCAAGTCTATAATGCCAAAGTAAACCTTTATTTGAATGAATTGAAGTACTGAGAGCCTGACTAGAGGCAGAAAAGCAATGACTTGATTTATACAAGTATCCATGCCTCTTTTCGAGTGCTAGGATCTTGCCTGTCCTATCAAATACTTTACACTGATCACATTCAAATTCTACTCTGTGTCCTAGATCTGTGATTCTGATTACAAAGAGCATATTCGTAGATAACTTTGGTACATACAGGACTTTAAAGAGTAGCTTAGACTGATCATTTGCAAAGCATAATCTTGCAGTGCCTTCACCTTTAATAGCTTATGTGCTATTGTCACCAAGGTGAACGAATTTTTGAGTACTGTAAGGTGTATAGGACTCGAAACAACCAATGAGGCTAGTCATGTGCTGAGTGGCTCCGGAATCCAGGAACCAAGAACTGTCGCCAGATGCTCCTTGATGGTTGGTCATGAAAGCATCATGATCCATTTCTTGAATAGGCTGTGGAGCTTCTACAGCTGCATTCGCCACTTGATTCGACTGCCCTTTGTTGTTGTTCTTCACTTGAAGTATGCGACAGTCTTGTATTTCGTGGTTGTTTCGTTTGCAGTATCTGCAAAACAGCCTCTTCTTTGTCTGTGGATTCAACTGTTCCTTGTGCTGAGCTAGTTTCTGGTCCGGCTTTGATTGCTTCGGGCCTTTCTTCTTCCTCTACTTTGTCATGCTCTTGTTGGTGTACAAGGTGTGAGAATCAGCTGAGGAACTTGAGGTTTCGTTCCTTCGCATGTCTTTCTGCAACAACATAGTAATGACTCTCGAAAGAGTCAATTCTGGATGAGTCGTGATGATCATCACCCAACTGTCATAAGAACTCGGCAAGCCTGTAAGCAGTTGCGTCACTGCGTCTTGATCGTCTATGACAAATCCTACAGCCGCCATTTGTCTTAGCAAGTTCTTGAATTGATTAGTGTGATTTTGCAGAGAATCACCATTCGTCATCTTGAGGGAGTAGAATTTTTTCCTGAGATGTAGCTTGGAAGCTATATCTTGCACTTCGTATAGTGTGCTCAAGATGTCCCAGACTTCTTTCGATGTCTGAGCCTCGGATACATGGCCGATCTGGGTATCCGTGTGATGTTGAGGATGATCAGCGTGAAAGCTTTTCCAACCTTCAGCTTCCATCTGGCCATTGCCGCGTCGTCCGCTTCAGATTTCCCTTCTACACCTGTAACAACGTCGTACAATTCTTTTGCCATTAGTACAGTTTTCATCTTAAATTTCCACAGATGGTAACTGGCTCCATCAAGCTTGTCCATGATAGGACTGGCTTTCCCTTGGGAATCCATGGGGAAGAATTAGTCTAAGTGATAGGAGAAACTATCAGTGACTTAAGTATGAAAATCTGATATTTAGAGAACAAGAAAACAATTACTCTATCGGCTAGTAGAGTCTTGTACTGTGAAAGCTAATCAAGCTATGAAGATGGCTCTGATACCATGTTTGGAGAGAGAGGGGAAGAATTTATGACGAACACAAACAAGAAACAAACTCGAACAGAAAATGTTCATGCACAGTGGAATGAACTATACGACTCTCTCTACAAGCATAACTACGCCTATTAGAATGGCAGAACTTTAGTGCTAGAAATCACAGTCATTCTAGATTACATAGCCAAACATTAATAGATGAAGCGCCAGAAGAATAATTTGTCGCGAATAGCAAGACAAATTATATGTCGTGAATGACTCGCGAAGAGCTAGACTGTGCTCGACTGATAATTAGTCGCGAATGATTCGCGAAAGACAAGACTAAATCAGTAAGAACAACTAGAAAGATCAGACATAATGAATGATAAGCATAGCAAAATTAACATAGATTTGAACACAGAAAAATGAGCTGTATCAGATTAAGTATATCATGTATACATGTCAATAATGCGATAGAGCACAATACAGTAGCGGACGAAACCGCGTGCCCTACAAAGCTTATGTCAATCTTAATTTTGACAAAAATGAAGAATCAATGCTTAGGGCATCTACTTTGTTTATGTCAGCTTCTGTTACTCTCTTCATCATCTTTTACACGAATGGTGTCCAGTATATATATATTACATAATATTACAGGTGTGCAGATGGGGTTGCTGACATCTTCACTAAAGCTCTGGACAAAGGACTCTTTGAGAGACAAAGGAGTAGTCTCGGAATTGTAAAGCTATCATGCTTTGAGAGGGAGTCAAAGAAACAAAACGTTTCTAATTACAAAGCCTTGCTAGCTTTCAGCCCTCAGCCCGACGAACACATTCGCGAACTCGAAGATCTGGAGACACGAAGCACGAAAAGTTTCACGAACACGAAAGCCAAAGCAGACGAAGACGAACGGTTCGCAAACACGAAAGATTCACGAATGAGAATCTTTTGCGGTCCAGTACGAGAGAAGGCAAACAACGAAAACAAAACCAACGACATCAACGAAACTTCTCCTGCCTGCATGCTCCTTTAGGTTGTGGCTAATCTGCCACTCTTGTAATTTCCTAATTAGTTGTAGATGCTTAATCACTCTAATCTCATATTTACATAGAACAACCATACTTACTGGATGATACTTGACATATAGATCAACAGAATACACATACAATGTAATGTAGTAGTCTGATGCTAGTAAGCAATCAAGACGAAATACCAACAACAAGTCCGCCTACGTGCGAGACGAGCTCTGTGATCAGGATCCATAGAGATCTAACTGTCCGCTAGTAAAGCAAGATGATTACTCGTGAGAGAACCGTGTTTCTCCCACGCCTACGCACTGCATGGATTTGCATGCAGTTCTTGAAGAAAACAGAGGAAGATCAATATAGATAATTTCTCTTGTTGTGTCAGCATCTCGAATGCAAATGCTTCTGTTGTTAATCGTGTGTCTGAGTTTTTCTTGTTCATTTTAATTCCGCACTTGGTTGAAACTATGTTGAATGCTGCATAAATTTTATAAACGTAGATCAGCAGAGCTTGACTACATTTGGGAGGATTGTAAGAGTGATTCAGCTGGCAGTGTCCAGCGATCGCATCTGAACTCCATCCGAGTCACAAGAGGATCGTGGTTCCTATCATGAAAGCTTCACGACTGCGAAATCCAAATCGCGATACACGAATATGATTCTCATCAAGGATTGGTCCTGCCAGAGAGCCTCAGTGAGGGAAAGTGCCCACACTGCCCTTACGCGAATGACTAGGGTCTATTACTACTTCCAACCTTGGAGGTTGTCCTAGTCACCTCGTACTCCCCAATCAATGAGAGTTTCCAGGCTCTCAGAAGTATGATTGCAAGGAGAGGTTATTAATACGCTATCTCCACTTGATTTCTCTAGGTCCAAAATCTGACTCCTAGATTGTCCTTGCTTCCATATGGGGGCTAGTAGTAGAATCATTAGCAAGATGTTCACTGGGAATTTCTAAAACCAAATCAGGGTGTTGAAACCATGCTCTTCTAGGATCATTCACCGGATTCTCGTTGTCACTGTTAGAGGCTACAGGTAAGTGTACTGATGGCTCAAAGATTGGGGTTTGTGTAAGAGATTGTGTCATTTTTGTGTATCGAGTGGAGGTGGCATCTGTCAAATGCCAATATCCATCAATCACCAGTTTGTATACTTCTAGATAACTATGTTCTCCACAATGTTGTACCGTAATCAGACTATCAAGGGGAAGTAGGCTGTGATGGAACTCTGGGGTGTAGAAATGGTATCGTAAGCTACACGACTATTATCCAGATTAGGCATGGCCCCTACGTCCAAGACAGCTCCTAATGGTCCAAACCCCCATTAGGGCCGTAACATACTTCTCCCCTTATTTTAGTTTTGTCCTCAGAACTTAAAGTCCGAGAAACTCTTCTTTAGATTACCTTCTAGATTCCATGAATCCTCATCCTCATAATATCCTTTCCAACAAACCAGATGCTCAATAGCCTCCCGATAACGCAATCGCTTAGATCTTGTATCAAGAATCTTTTCAGGTTCTAAAGGAATCCTTTCAGTTAAATCTTCAAATGAATCTAGATATTTACCAGAACCAAGGTAATCCCTCACATGTGAACTCATCTCTAGACGATTAACATGGAACATGGGTTGAGTCTTGATTCCCTTTGGTAACTCTAACTGGTAAACTAAAGATCCAATCTTATTCAAGATGTTATATGGTCCACAATTACGAGCACGCACTTGTAATGCTTCCCAGTATGCATTACCTTAGAATCCTTCGAAATTCCCAGATACACCCAATCCCCAACTTGAGATTGCCGAGGCGATCTTTTCAGATTAGCAAAATGTCTTAACCCAATTCTAGGTACTTAGAACATTTTCATGTGCTAACTGTAGCATTACCTGCATTCTCGCAAGAAATCGACCATTTTTTGAATTTTAGTCGACTCAGTTTCAACCGTTATCGGAGATTCGGATTGAAACATACATAAGCATACATGAACTATATTCAGTAATGCTTACTACTATTAGAAGCAAACTCAATCAATGGAAGATACCTTATCCAACGAGATTGCCATAAGGAGAATGATGCACAAAACATCCAACCTTTTCACCACTCATGTGACCCTCTCTTGAAAGTCAAATATGGACTGGAACCTGAACTATGATTCGTCAATCATTATTCACAGGATTCTTATTCTATATTTGAAAATAAGAGAACGTGAATGCAAGTACTCTTAAAGACATGAGAGTTGCTCCACAAAAAATCTTTTCCACTAGGAAGGTTCCCAATTTATACAAATCTACTCTCCTTACAATGTCAATAAGGAATTGTCGACATGACTCAACATGTCATTTCAAAGTCAAGGTTCCATCTAGAATACATCTAGACCTCAATACTCTTAATTTCTGATCTAGAATAAAGATTGACAACGACGGCAGCCACCCACGATCTCCTACAGATGGCACAACCACTTTTGTACCTTCTTCATTTGCCTATAAAATTTGTGTATATAGTGAATACCATTTCAGTATTCAACCAAAAAACAAAAGAACGAAGCATGATTTGTAACATGTGAGACAGACATTGTAGATGCTTTCACGCATTGATTATTTCTAAGTATGAAGTCCTAGTGAGCTTGCCCTAGCGAGCTTTTGCAAAAATTAGAGCGAGCATTTCGTAGCCAGATTTTATTTTTAGTGTGTGATTATCGTATGAGAACATGTTCATCTTTCATGAAGTATTTTTCCATAATGTCTAATTACTATTTTTGGACTACTCAAAATGTGGAACATTGTTATGGTTCTTGCCTTTGGAATTGCATTAGATTACCACCTTACACATGTTCCCACACTCCACTTCTCCCATAATTCATAAACAAACTCCTAGCAAACCACATAGCTTTGGTTCGATACATTGCTTCATGGCCTTTGTCACGTACTTTTTGGATGCCTAATTGTTATAGTTGGTACCTAGGTGTTGTGTATTCCACATTTGAAAATGAGGGCTTTCTTGACTGAATATGTAACAAGATTTGAGATGACCATTCAATTACACGAACATGCACTCATTTATGTCCTTGGGCTCATTTTATTGCCCATACGAGACTTAATCCCTATGTGGGAATTTATTATTCCTGCTATTTGGAGACTTAACTCCTAGCATTTGATGCGGGGATTTATTATTCTTGCGTTATGGTTTTGGGGTTTATCATGGGCCACTAGGGAAGGTTGTGCCTCCCTTCTCCCATAAGTTTTTTGGGTGTTCCTTGTCATTGTGATTGTTGCCAATTTCTTTGTTTGGACTTCATTTTCCTAGTGTTGTCCATTCCGTTCGAACTGCAATGTCACTTGGTTCTAAGACTCACGATTCATGGTATTCTATTGATAACCTGCCTTTTTTGAATACAGGAGTTTTTAGAACTCATACAATCACACATGAGAATTTGTATAGTGCATGTACACTTACGTTAACTTATAAGAAAAATGATAAAGTGATAATGGAACTACAAGATACAAGTACCTGTGAGGAGCATGAGCTCGCAAGAAAACTTACAATTCTAAATAGTGTTTTGATTACGACTTCATAGAAGTTATTCCCATTGCGAACAACCAATGAAAATATACATCACATAATTGAATATTTAAAATATCATACAAAACGTTAAGTACATAGTAGAAAGTATACAAGCTTGCACAATTCAACGGAGATCATGTGGACTCATATCACTCCCTTGTATTACAAATCATCACCCTGAGTAAATTGAGCTAACTCACGCAAGATGCCAAGCCTTAATGAATAATCTTAAATTTTGTCAACACAACTTATTTGCTTCACACTTCATTTATCAACAAGAGTATAGATTATAATCTACCAAAGTACAATGCATTCACAATAAAACAATTGATGCGCTTGCAACCATATACAATCATCAATATTGTATTCTAAGAATAAAATCCATAATCCAAACAAATATGATAATTGTGAGAGATTTCAACTAGTTTAGTCACATTTTGGTAAATTGTCAATAAGAGGCCAAAACTCATTTTAGACTTAGAGATAAACTTTTTGAAGTTATATTAGTTTAAAATACATTCAATAAACACTTTTTGAAAGTGTGGGAAAGTTGGTAGTCGAGTTTGAGAGAGATTCAAATTTGAACTTTGGGTACATTGAATCTAGACCCAAAAATAGTAGGGTTTACATTTCTCTCTCATTTCATCATTATACATGGTTCTCTTTGGGTTCTACTACTCATTGGTGCACTATCTTGGTGATATCTTGCAATCTTGTGTGTAGAATGCTCATATTTTGCTATTTTTGGTTCCACACGTGTGAAATACAGTAGGGTACCGTAACTGTACGGACAACAAACATATTTTATGTTTTGGTTCATGTTTGATCAGTATCTCTTAGAGTTTGCATCTCATTTTGTATGTAGATGCTGATTTTTCTACATTGGCAGGATTGTTGGTTTGCTCCTTATTGTAACCAAAGATCAGGGACATGGTGTTACGGCCATATTCGTGGAATTGTGTGAATTCATTCTTAAAGTTTCCGTTTGAAGTAGAATGATCTGCATGAGTAGATTCACTTCTTTGTCTAAATCTGTTTTTTATGGTTGAAAAAATTTACATGAATCCAGAATGGTTTGGATAGCTTAGATTCAGATTAGTAGCAAAATGTTTGTGATAGATTGGTGTGAAATCAATTTATCTTGAAGGAATAAACTGACTGTTGCGAGAAATCTTGAGTTTATGGATTGCATGTGAGGATTTATGATGTTTTTAGTCTATTTCTCTTGTATTTCATGCAATCTGAAACAAACATTCAAGGGATATTGTAGGAAAAACAGTAGATAAAGATTGTGGATGCATGTTAGATCAGTTCTGGAAAATCCTTCTCCCACAAATGGTTGAACACCTTTTGTGGAGAGGGTCGTTGAGGGAGTAACCCAGTTCTTCCAACTCCAATCTTGTATGAGTTGTTTTTAGAAACTGGAATCACTCTCCTGAGATACGTTAGACTACCTACCATCAATAAAAAAACATAAAACTTACAGATCCTTAAATAATAAAAAATCTACAAAACTTCCATGCTCAAGATTGAAATCACCTTCTTAACTATATTAGAGCTCATTTACTTTTGCTTCTAACTGTATTAGAACCCATTTACTTTGCTTCACTCCAGAACTTAAATTTTTTTGACACACTCCCTTTTGACTTAACATCCATAATTGCCTATTAAATAGTTGAATTCAAAAGATATCAATGTTGGAATATTGATGGTCACAAGAAGATATTTCCTTTTGAGAGATGATGAGAATAAGTTGCATGTTGCATAATATATCTACAATAGTGGAAAGCAACATCCAAGATAGGTTGGGGCCCCTAGATGGAGTGATTGTAGAGTGGGTTTCCCCTTTAGGGTAAGAGTGACTATTTCAATTGGTGATGACATAAAGGTTTTGTGATCTTCAAAGTAGCAGAACATAGTATATTCATGCATTCACAACCATTAGTTTTGCATGAGGCTGAAAGATATATTCTTTCTTACAAAGATCCTTCTTAAACTGCAAATGCATATATGGTCTTATAAGTTTAGAAAAGTGAGGCAAACTACACAATCTATCACTTCTTTCTTATTCCAAGAGAGGTCTCCAAGCTAACATACAAGCTTTGTTGTAAAGTAAAGTTTGACCAAGCTAAATAGGGACTGATTTATTTGATTTAATATGTTTGTTTGTAATTTAAAGAGATACAAATTTTGAACCTAGTACTAGTATTGTGCACAATGTAGATGCAATGAATTTAGATGATTGGAGAAGTTTGAACATTGAGGATTAGGCTTTGTACATGGCAAAAATAGTATTTTAAGCATTTGATCCACCGTAGCTCTTTAACAAGTGAAATAACCTAGTCACTCACCTATGCAGTTCAAGCTTCTATAAATTCACCAAAGAATTTTGGTAATTCTCCTACTCTAATACCATGACAAAATTAAAATGAATCAAGAAGTTCAAAGAGTAAATACACACACACACAGCTTGAAATTGCAATAGCTCTTTAGTGTTGGATTTGTTTCCTCTACTCTCCCAAACCCATCTTTAATCTGCCTCCATTCATGCTGCATATTTACTCACGTTGTCGCGCAGTCTACATATTAACATGCAAATTCTCACAGGCGATGAAAGGACGAAAAGCAAAGGTTGACGTCACACCCTCTTCACGCTCACCACATGCAGTTGCGCTAACAGACTGGACAACGATTGCAGCCACCCACGATCTCTTACAGACAACACATCCACCCTGTACTTTCTTCATCTGCACACCTATAACATTATGTATATATACAGAGAGAGAATCAGAGAATGAAAAAAGAGGTCGAGTATTGGACGATTGAGTCCTGACGAAAGATGAGCAGATGAGAGTGTATGTAAATTAGTATCAGAAGCTTATCAACGAGATAGATGAAGTAGATGCCTTGTGCATTGATTTTTTATTGTCAGTAATAAGCGTTCATTCCTTTACAGATTGAATAAGCTTTGTAGGGCACGCGGTTTCGTCTGCTATTGTCATGTATACTTGATATACTTAATCTGATACAGTTCATTGTTTTGCGTTCAGATCTGTGTTATTGACATGTATACTTGATATATCGCATTATTGACATGTAGCCTTGATATACTTAATCTGATACAGTTCATTGTTCTGCATTCAGATCTGTGTTAATATTGCTATGCTTAGTATTCATTCTGTCTGATCTTTCTAGTCGCTCTTTCTGGTAATAAACGACTAGCTTTTAGTCTTGTCTTTCACGAATCTTTTGCGACTAATTATTAGTCGAGCACAGTCTAGCTCTTCGCAAATCATTCGCGACACATAATTTGTCTTGCTATTCGCGACAAATTATTCTTCTGGCGCTTCATTTATTATGTTTGGCTGCGTAATCCAGAATGATCGTGATTCCCACCACTAAAGTTCTGTTCATTCTGATAGGCGTAGTCATGCTTACGGAGAGAGTCGTATAGCTCGTTCCACTGCGCACGAATACTTTTTGTTCGAGTTAGTTTCTCATTCGTGTTTCATTTCTCGTTCGTGTTCGTCTTACCCCTTTGAGCTAATTTTTTGTTTCTAACATATGACACCTTTCTCAACTCTCGTTCATCTCCCTCTCTCCAACATGGTATCAGAGCTATTTTCATAGCTTGATAAGCTTCCACAGTACAAGACTCTACTAGCCGATAGAGTAATTGTTTACCTGTTTTGTATTTTAGTATCAGATTTTCATACTTAAGTCACTGATAGTTTCTCCTATCACTTAGAGTAATTCTTCCACATGGATTCCCAAGGGAAAGCCACTCCTATCATGGACAAGCTTGATGGAGCCAATTACTATTGGTGGAAATTTAAGATAAAAGCTATACTAATGGCAAAAGAATTGTACGACGTTGTTACAGGTGCAGAAGGGAAACCCAAAGTGGACGATGCAACAATCGCCAGATGGAAGCTGAAGGATGGAAAGGCTTTCGCGCTAATCATCCTCAACATCATGGATACCCAGATTGGCCATGTATCCGAGGCTCAGACATCGAAAGAAGTTTGGGACATCTTGAGCACACTATACGAAGTGCGAGATATAGCCTCCAAGCTACATCTCAGGAAGAAATTCTACTCCCTCAAGATGACGAATGGTGATTCTCTACAGAATCACATTAATCAATTCAAGAACCTGCTAAGACAAATGGCCGCTGTCGGATCTATCATTGACGATCAAGACGCAGTGATGCAACTGCTTACAAGCTTGCCAAGCTCTTACGACAGTTGGTGATGATCATCACGACTCGTCCAGGCTTGATGACAATAGCACACATGCTATTAAAGGTGAAGGCACTGTAGTCTAAGCTACTCTCGAAAGTCCTTTATGTACCAAATTTATCTACAAATATGCTCTCTGTAAGTAGAATCACAGATCTAGGACACAGAGTAGAATTTGAATGTGATCAGTGTAAAGTAGTTGATAGGACACGCAAGATCCTAGCACTTGGAAAGAGGCATGGATACTTGTACAAACTGAGTAATTGATTTTTTGCCTCTAGTCAGGCTCTCATTACTTCAATTCATTCAAATAAAGATTTACTTTGCATTATAGACTTGGTCATTTAAATCATGCTTCTATACAACAAATGTCTAGACAATCTATTGTTCTTGATCTCGAATATCCTCGCAAAAAAGTCCAGTTACCTGTTTGTCAAGACTGCCTAGTTGGTAAACAGACTAGGAAACCAGCCATCAGCATGTTGCTAGAGGATTGCTAGATGTCGTACATTTAGATATTTGTGGCCCGATGAAAAATCCTTTGCTGAAGGATGCCAAGTATTTTATAACCTTTATTAATGAATTTTCCAGAAGGAATATGGTGTATTTCATAAAGAAGAAATCAGAAGCCTTCAACTGCTTTAGAATCTTCAAGGACAGTGCAAAGAAAGAGACTAGAAGGACGGTCAAGGCCCTTAGTTCAGACAACGGTGGATAATATATCTCTATCGAGTTTAAGGAGTACTGCCAAAGCCAAGGCACTCCTTACAGTCCTCAGTCTAATGGCTTAGCCGAGAGGAAGAACCGTACTCTGGTTGAATCTGCCAAATATATGCTATCGCATGCATCGTTGCCCAAGAGATTCTGGGCTGAAGCTGTCTCCACTGTAGCTTACGTCCAGAACAAATGTTCGACCAAGGCCCTCTCAGACAAGACACCCCAGGAGGTGTGGACAGGCTCTAAGCCTTATTTGAAGAACCTAAGAGTGTTTGGGTGCATTGCCTACGCGCAGATCCCAAAGGACACAAGGAAGAAATTGGACTTCCAAGGTCTCAAGACCATCCTGATCGGATATACTTCGTTTGACAGTACTTATAAGCTGTATGATCCTGATATCTAGCAAATCTTGTATAGCCGGGATACAGTCTTTATCGAGGATCAGTTCGTCGACCTCAAAGGCAAGGACATTGCTCAAGAAGAATTTCCATCACCTGCCATCGACACGACAGTCCGAGTTTCTGGCTTAAGCGTGTCTATCGTTGATCCACTTCGAGACATCGAATCAGACGAAAATGTTGGTGCTACCTAGCAACAAATCCCAGGAGCGGTTTATCGGTCGAATCTTTCCAGAAGATCAAGCCGGGTGCGCACACAGCCCACAAGGTATACTCCTGAGTATGCTTGTCTCTTGATGCAGGAATCGACGACAGTCGAAGAGGCACTTAGCCAGACTCTGATCTCTGGAGAGAAGCTATGGACAGAGAGTATTCCTCTCTGATCAAGAACCAGACATGGTCATTAGTCGAAGCTCCTATTGGCTGCAATATCATTGATTGCAAATGGATCTTTAAGATCAAATACAATGCCAACGGAGCAATTGACCGAAGGAAGGCAAGACTGGTAGCACGAGGATTCACCCAAATCTCGAATGTCGACTATAGTGAGACTTTTAGTCCAATCTTCAAATATTCGTCAATCCGAATGCTCGTCTTATGCTACAGCTGCTGACCTTGAAGTGCATCAACTCGATGTACAAACAACCTATCTGAATGGAGTGATACAAGAAGATATCTACGTGATCCAGCCCGAGGATACGTTTTGTAAGGGATGAAGAATCATGTCTGTAAACTCCATAAAGCAATATACGGCTTGAAACAGTCTGCCAGAGCTTGGTTTCAGAGGATCAACACATTCCTCATTGAACAAGGATTCAAACCAAGCATTGCTGATTGCAACGTCTATTCCAAGTCAGTGCATCAATAATTCATTATCATCACCTTATACGTGGATGATACATTGCTCTTCAGCAACAATACCAATATGCTCAAGGATTTGAAACAGATGTTGTTTTCAGAATTCGACATGACTGATCTGGACGAAGCTCACTTCTGTCTAGGAATTCAAATCCACAGAGACAAAGCAAATCGACTGATTTACATCACTCAACAAAGGTATCTTCACAATGTTCTTAACAATACAATTTGATGAATTGTGAATTAGCTCACTCACTAATGGATCCAGGCATGCATCTGTCAAAGGACCAACTTCTACAATTTTTTTTTGTGTCCTTCTTTTATATCTGACCATGATGGCTAGGACGAAAGCCACTGCCCCTGCTATCACCTAAGTACAGCCCTCCACTGTCTGTGTCCCCCTGGTACTGGCCGTAGACATGGCAAAAAGCAAGTATGGTTGAGGGAGATCAAAAACCTCCAAAAATCAACTGAATTGTTGATCCCTAGAGCTCCTTTCGGCCGATCTGTTAGAAATGTCACTATGTCACTTGGGCTAGATGTTCGTTTTGTCGTGACAACCATGCAGGCCTTATAGAATGGTACTGAAGATTTCTTGTCCTAGTTTTTTGAGGATTCATGTCTTCTAGCAGTGAATGGTAAGCATGTTACCATCATGTCTAAAGATTTCGTTACCGGTATTCAGGTCTTCATGTGGATAACGCCAGCACCTCCAGAGACCTGCCTCTGAATAGAACTGACTTGCCAACTACCTCAAGGAGAAATAGGTTGTTCCTAAGAAAACTGGATCTTGTAGGCCAGCCTCTTCCCTTCCTCCTAAGGTAATCCCTGGTAAGCAAGCCCAGATCTTTCTATCCTCTGAATGAGATTCTGATTCAGAAGCAAAATTTTCCTCTCCTCCTCCTGTTATCCGTCCAGTTCCTCAGAAGGTTTTGATTCAAATTTGTTGTTCATTTGATTCAAATTTGTTCATTTGTTGTTCTATTGATTCAAATTTTTATTTTGTTAATGTGATTGTTAGTTATTTACTCATTCACCTGCTTTGTGATGACAATTCACTCTTGAGCCGTACAATTGCGACAAGGTATATAGATTGTGGCAAGAGTTGATCAAAACTTTTGTACAAAATGGTGTAGCTTTTGTGCCGGATCTTGAGAGCGCTGTAAAAAAGCCTGCTCTTGCCCTAACATCCTTTCAAGTTGCTGAGGATGTAGAGCTTATTTTATATGATAAAAAAGGCATACAAGTTCTTCCTAATACAGAGGTCGGACGAAATTACAAGACAGGAAATTGTTGCCATCACAGCTCCTGATACTAATATAGAAAATATAGATAAAGTTACTGAATAGAATTTCAATTGTAAACATCTATATATCACCATCCGAAAAAGGAGATGGAATCATAAATGTAAACAACCCATTTAAGGGAATTTTTATTGATATCAATATAGATTCTTACAATCAAGTTGTGTCCATTGTACAGTACTAGATTGCAATTTTTCTACATTGATAAAAGACAATATTCTTGTTTTCATCTTAAGTAACGATGATGGACGTGTATTTTCTCATAGTAAATCTCAGTGTTCTTCCATCAGTTGGATAGTTTCGCCAATATCTCTGCATTTGATCTCGAGCTCATGTCTTTTACGCCAAAATTTGAAACACTGAACTATGAATCTGAGAATATGTGTAGGCAAAAAGCCATGAATATGAAAATATGTGTATGCAAAAATTTGAAACACTGAACTATTTGGCGCCACGAGTTAACTCTAGCTAACCATGTAAACCATAATTTGACAATGTTTGTACATTAATGTTACATCAGTTTTCTCAATCCAACCATCTGTCATATTCATTTTCAACATTTCTCTCGACCAGGCCTCAACATCCAATAGTGTTTTCACATGCTGCTCAACGAAACATTTTTATATTTAAAAAGTTTTTATTTTATTTATATCTGAAAAAAGCTATGTTACGTAGAAGCCTGATATCAAGGTTTCTATTGGTCCACATGACTACGAAAATGAGAAAAAAAATAAAAAGGCATGTTTTGCAGAGGCTCTCGGCGGGGCTCTAAGTTTCTCTAATGCAACAAAACAGAATCTAACTAAGAAATGCAAATCCTATAGAGTGTTTATTACAAATATCACTCAACATTTGTAATTAAAACTTCTCGGGGAGTCAAGCACAAAGCAACATCAAATGAGAATGGGTAAGATCAGCCACTAAGCCCTGCACATCTACCTGATATTAATCACAAAACCAATCTTGGAAGAAGGAAGACTAAGGTATTAAAGACTTGAAAATGTCCTAAGTTATCACCTCGTTATGTTGGGCCTTTCCGTATTGTAAGGAAATTCCATCGGAATGCCTACAAGTACTCAAACTAAATGCATGAAAATGGAACATAGACTGAAATACAAATAGAAGGATTTTCAATCATTAGTTCAACAACATCTCGTTACAATATCTTATGCTTGGAAACTCGTGGAGGTGGCCTAAATGTATATCCACGAGTTAGTCAAAGACCCAAGCAGAGGCAAATGACGAGACACTAGACTGGTTGCTGGAGACCATGTTGAGCACAGAGGGATTCTTTGATTGTAGGTCCAATCGCAATGTACGAGGTAGGGCTACTGGTAGATCCAACAGTCGGCCCAACCTAGCTAACTTGTATGTGCGGGCAGATCGATAGCCAACAAGTGCATGTGCCCCCACGACATCCATTTCTATTACAATTTGGATTCCACCTCTTACAAGTGAGTGAACCCCATTTTATAAAGATTTGAGTTCCACCTCTTACAAGATAATAGGAGGCCTCTTTATTACAACTCAAGTTGAGAGGGTCTAAATTACTAACTCCCACATTGTTTTTTTGTCTTTTGGGAATTACCATGGGGCTCACAAATTGTACAACTTAGCCTAGCACTAGTAATTCTCGTGTTCTCAGACTCGGCTCTCAACTTCATCTCTGCTAAAAGCCCTTTTGAGTGATGAGGCACTGCATCGACACCTAGGGGCACGACATCAGCTAACATCACACCTCACTGGCTGATTTCTAGGAGCAGTTTAATAAGTTCAAATGCACAGCATCGATCGAGTTGGCCAAGGCAAAAACTATAATCAAAGATTATGAGAAGGCAGTTGCTCAGGTTCTAGAATCAAACCCCCAAATTTCAGTTCCATTGAAGCCTCAGTTATCACCTCAACAACAAGATCAGAGAGAACTTGATATAGGATTGGATATAGTACCAATTCCATTACCTAGTTTTGAAAGTGATGAATGGATTGCACTAGATGCTACAGTTTCAGAATCATTTTGTTGCAAGATATATAATGATGTAAAAAATTCATTAAAAATGAACACGAGATAAAAAACAGTCAGATTGAGTTGGTTTATTTTCTTGAATATATTTGTGGATTTCTTTTCAAGTGTCAATGTACACAAAACCCCAACGATGTTTGTATGAAAAAATTTATCAGATAGCTTATTATCTGAACTTATGGATGAAGGCTGGGACAAAAGATCAGATGGAGAAATAGAGTGCAGAATTAAAATGTCTTCCATGTGCTTCCGTTATCAAATTGAAAAACAAATGTTGAGCTTATGCTTCATTATCAAAGATGGAAAAAAAATAAAGGTAAATGGATGCCACTCGATCAAGACTTGGAAGCAAGTGGACATTCCAAACGAAACAATATTGAAATTATATACAATGATGCCGTTTTGACATGTGTTGAGGTGGAAGAAGATTGGAGTCTAAACTACATCCGGCGAGAACTATTGCTCCTACAAGATGATGTACTTTCAGACTTCAGATTCATTTTCAATGGTAAACTCGTAAGTAACTGTAAAGACTCGATCTTTTATGAATAGTTTTAATCAAAACTTTCTAATACAAACTCTGTACTAATTCTACCTAACTTTGTATTAGTTTTATGCAGCTACGTAAAAGACATGAGCTCAAGATCAAATGCAGAGATATTGGTGAAACAATCCAACTTATGGAAGAACATTGAGATTCACTATCAGCAAATACATGCCAATCATCATGTCTTTTTATCATTATAGAAAAATTGCATTCCAGTATTAGACTATGGACACAAGCTGATTGTAAGAATCTATTGTGATATCAATAAAAAAAAATGCATAAACTGGTTGTTTACAAGTAAAATGATTGTATCTTTTTTTTTTGATGTCTCTCTATTTACAAATAGATCTCTATTCAGTCAATTTTTCTATATTTTCTATATCAATATTAGGAACTGATAAGGCAACAGCTCCTTCTATAATCTCACCCTCTTCTGTTTCGGGAAGGGCCTCAATGCCTTTTAAGACAAGAGAAATATCTGCTACAAAATTGCCTTCCTCTGTATTAGGAAGGACTTTTATTCCTTTTTGATCATATAAAATAAGATCTGCATCCTGAATAACCTGAAAGGCTGTTTAGGCAGGAGCAGCTTCCTTTTGAGGGCCCTCGATTGCAGGTGCAATGCTTACACCGTACTGGGCATAGGTTCTGATCAACTCTTGCCGAAATCTATATACATCATCAGGAGTATACGACTCAAGAGTGAACTGTCATCACAAAACACGAGAATCAGCAAATTACAAACAATGATAGTAATAAAATATGAATCAGAATGAAATGAAATACAAATGAATAGAATATTACTTTTTTAATATGTACCTCTGTTTGTAAATTATACCATTCAAAAAATAGCTTTGTATTGTACAGGACGAACCATGCACAACTAACAGCGTCTTGTTGCTATACACACTGCATATATAGAATGAAGATTAGTGATATAATGATAGAGATTTTATTTAGGCGATGACGATACATTTGAATTAAAAAAGGAATACATGCATATAAGAGATAAACTGAATATACCTTGAGAGATTTAATGGTTCTCTCTCCAATTGAAGTTGCCATTGTCGATATTTCTCGAATGGCATCATGAAGTAGAGAATCAAATTTTGTGTATTTGCAACTGAGTTTAACTTTACACATAGAAATACTCCCTCCTTATTTATCTTTACAAAAAGAATGTTTAGGCTCCAATGCCAACTGCAAGAACCAAAATACAAATATCGATAAACTTATATTTATGAAAAAATTTCGTTCTTATTAAAGTAATGAAGCATGCAACAATCCAGATTAAAGTAACAAAAACAAAAGAGCAATCCTTACTTATTTTCATAGGGAATCAAATAGAATTTTGCCATAGGACTGCACTCGATGAAATAGACAGCCTTCTCAAAATTGGCTTCTTTCGCCTTTATCGCTCCCATGAAAAATGGACTAACTACAAAAACTATACCATGGGAATCAAAACTAATACTATTCTACAAAAAAGAAACTCCGGCCTCTACGATTGCATCTGAAATTTCTGAGGTCTTATATTTTAGCTCGGCGCAAAACTTGGGACCTAATCTAAAGCTTCTACGTGAATTTGGAAGAAAAAAAATCAAAAAAGTTGCCGAAAAGATCAATTTTGTTAGCTAGGTAGGCCTCGTATTGATTATAATGGTCAAAATAAAAAAAAACCTGGTCTGGATCGTATGGAATTCTCACAAAAAGATTATGTACAGGAGCAGAAACAAAAGTGGAAACAATATTTTCAGATTTCTCTGTTATTTTGTCTAGCTCCTCTTGGATAATCAACACTTTTGGTGATGAAACCTGCTGAGGAGCTAGACGATTAACAGGAGGAGGAAGGGGTGAAGATTCTCAATCTGAGTCAGATTCTCCAGCATCTGACTCAGAGCTCAAGAAGACTCGGGGTCTCTTGTCCAGGATACGTCTAGGAGAAAGGGAAGCAGCTGGCCTTCGAGATCCAGCCTTCTTGGGGACAGGCTACTCTCTCTTCCTCCTAGAGGTAGTAGGCACGTTGGTTCTATCCAGAGGCAGGTCTCTAAAGGTGCTGCCATTATCAACATGTAGACCGGAATATCTGTCCCGAAGCCTTTTGAGAATGACAAAATCCTTTGGCATGATGGTGACACACTTACCATGCACTGCCAAAAAACAAGTATCCTCAAAAAATTGGGACATAAAATCTTTTGTAGCACCCTGTAAGGCCTGCATGGCTGTCACGACAAAACGAACATTTAGTCCAAGTGACAGAGTGACATTCCGAACAGATCGGTCGAAAGGAGCTCTAGGGATCAACAATTTAGTTAATTTTTGGAGTTTTTAGATCTCCTTCAGCCAGACCTGCTTCCTGCCACACCTACGGCCAATACCAGAGGGAAGAATGGGATGGATGTACATTGGTGATGGCACGAGCGATGGATTTGGTCCTGGCCATCATTCTCAGAAGAAGAAAATTAACAACAAGAAGTTTGAACAAAACAAAAGTGGATGAAAACAAAAAAAATTGCGATGAAAGGGTGCTTGAGATCGGTACCAGAACTGAATATCGGTTTCGAGCACAAGATCTAGAGAGATAATTTGAAGAAAAGAGATGCGCGCTCGAAAGCGATATTGAACAACCAACGGTATCGGACTTAAGTGCAATGTGAGAGGGCGGAAGCTTGAATGGTGAAAGAGTGTGCTTGAGAGCGATATCGGGAGCTAAAAGCGAAATTTTTGCAAAAAAAAATGAAAATTTTGAGGACTTATATATACGAAATTTTTGCACGTGTGAAAAGATGGCAAAGAGACGTGTCGTTAGATTATTAGGCCGCGTGGAATGTCCGTACTGACAATGATCACCCAATTATGAGGCCACGAGGGCTGAGACACATGCACGAATCGGATATCGATGCGTGTCATTCTCGCATGTGACAGATGTCAGATCAACGATTCTAGGTACGGCGCATTATTTTGACCAATCATATGTCGACACGTGTTCTTTCGACACTCATCCACATGTGCAAATTCTTTTTTATAAATAGGTCTTTTTCAGTTCGGATTTTCATGCAAATTTACGATTCCTTTTTCGGATATCGATTTCAAGCGCGTCGCTTGCTCTCATTACTTTTCGTTGACTATTATGCGCATGGATCTAATACTGCATCGTCCGGTATCGCATTCAAGCGCGATTCGCATCCTTTTTCTTTTCTGCTCGGTGTTCTTGCGCTCGGATCCGATACTCCAACTTCAAATATCTCTCTCGAGCGCACGTTGCCTTGACGTGCTTGTCTGACTTACGGTTTGCGCCTAAGAGCGATATTTGGAACTTTAGTTCTGTTATTTTTGTTTGAAATGTCTAATTTTGAATCCAGTTTGCTTTCTTTTTTTAATGAATTTGGTATTACCGATAGGTTGGACTATTTCAAATCCCTTTTTTCTCCTTTTCTTTTTATTCTACCTTCTATAACTGAGGGCCCTGGTGTGGAGGCATTTATTGAGATATATCTCATATTTAAGTCCCTGCTCAGTACTCCTCTATTCAGATCTCAGAATAAGGACATGATTCATTATCAGGACCTCGTGACACTCGACAAGCATATTTATAAAGCTAAGCTTGACAAAATGTTTACCAAGTTACATAATGATTTTAAGTCTATAGATGAGTGCCCAATTCATAATAAAAAATGTAGATTTGTTGATTTTCAATCTGCTTTTGTTTTTTTCTTTTTGTTATTAAATATTTTTGACTATTCGGAGGCTGTGCCCTCCACTTCTGAAGCAGCTTCTTCTAGTGGTACAAAGTCTGAAAAGTCAAAGATTGTAGATATAGATACTTTTTTTTATTGATACAAGTGTTAATTTAGATGATCGTTCTGATTTTGATCTTGCTCAAAATAGGGCTGCTTTTAGAGGCCCTAGAACACCCACTACCCTTTCTCCTTTTGATAAATCTTTGATGACTTTGCCTACTTATAATATAGATAATTGATAATATCGGATATATCGGATCTTTTTTACTTCACTAAAGCTGAGACTCTTTGCATTTTGAACAAAGAGCTTGATGAATTTTCAGATATAATTGATTTTGATGCTGATGATCTTCTCTCTGGTATTGACGATGTACATAATGATAAGTTTTATTCAGGAAAAGATTGTTTGAAAATGGCTGTGGAGGAAATGCGCAACAAAGAAGATGATCTACCTTCTGAGGAGGAGTTTCTTAGAATCCAAAGTCAACTTGGTTTTCCACAGCCAACTGTCTATTCACCAACAATATTGACATCGAAAGGTGGACATAATATTGATGGAGAGACATTAATCATAGAAGACAAAGCCGAATGCGTAAGTTTTTGTCTCTTATCAAGTACTAGTAGATTTGTTATGTCAGATTATATACTGGAGCTTACTTTGTTTTTTATCATTTTAGATAGGTTCCTTCGATATGAACAATCCAAGCTCAATCATATCAAGTAGTGGCAACAAGAAGAGGAGATAATTTTTCTTGCTAATTTCGCAATTTATCGAGGAAGGCAGAGATATTTTGCTGGAGAATTTTCAAGAGATTATGCACTGGGGCACTATCTGAAGTCCTTCAAGAATAATGAGATAAGTGTTGCCCATTCAAAGTTTCATCAACATGGTGAAACTATGATTATGGCAATCAAGGCACTGCCTCATTTTCTTGGAGGACATAATTTTAATAAGGTGCATAAAATAACTTTTGTAAAGAAAACTATTGTGGTTAAAATTTTAGGATATGGACCAGTGTATTCCATGCTCAGATCATCTCATTTTGCAGTGTATGCTGCTTACGTTGATCTGAGTAAGCATGAAAACTATGAGCTATTGGATCCATACGAAAGAAGAAAATTGTTGCATGATTCTAAGTTGCAACTTTCATTGGAAAAAATATTGGAAGCCAATTAGATACTGCTGAATTGTACTTTGTAAATATTTTTATTTGATATACAAAATTTTATTGTGTGTCTATAGCCTACTGGCTTGTATAAATTTGCATGCTTTTTGAAATTTTTTATAATCCATCGATTTTGTATTATGACGAATTTGGATTCTTCTATAAAACCATTAGAAAAGTTGCAGTATATAGTTGTTTTTTGTGCTAGTCCCGCCATGTTGTGTACTTTTATGAAATGCTGCTCTTGCTTGCCAATGAGATTTTCCATTCCTTGCGATGACCATATGCTAAGACTTCCACTATTTCTTGCAAAGAATGTCGAATGCTGTCGTAATATGTGCTGCATGTCATTAATACATAATCTAAATCAGTACCAAAAGTATCTAATTTAACTGCACATATTTGTCTATCGTAGTGTAAAATTAAAATCTTACCATATAATGTGTTATATGATCAACACCCCATGCACTTTGAACTGCATCCACAAATTCATTGATTGTTTTCTCTATCATTTGAACATCAGTATTTGAAAATTTATCTTTTCTCAAGTATTTCACCATGTTGTCTAACTTTTTTCAAACTTCTACTTTGTGTATACGAGTAGAACCTTCTTCTTTAGAATCTTGAGTTGCTGCAATAATATTTTTTTCAAATCGTGTATTGAACCTTAGATTGTTTTCCAAAATAATTTGATATAAATCTTTGAGCTTTAGATCCTCCAATGCTCGGCTTGCATGGAATATTTCTTGTTTTACCTGATAGCTTGTTATCTTTTTTTTATTTTAACGTGGCCTTTATGTAAGCCTGCTTTGGACAACACATCCTCTAATCTGGAAATAGCTTCCTTCGCAGAGGCCTCTAGTTCGTAATTCCATGCAAACAAGATGTGAATATATATTATTTTTTCTATAATACACACCTCTACATGCAATGTATAGATATGAACATTCGTAGAGAAATCGGTAGTACAGGTTTCCAATTAGAATCTTCTCAATCTCTTGATATTCCTGTACTCCTTGTCATGTCTTTTGCTGTTTTCATGCAGTACAAACAAGGGTGTTTAGAGTTAGCGCCATGAGATACATTGAGCATATATTTTAATGTCTTCAGATCTCCTGCTAAATGCCATTCAATGTTGAAAGTGCCAATTCCAGGAATATTGAGTGGAACTCCCTCCATGTGATTTTTTTATGGTGGCAGGATATGATGTTCTACTAAATATCCATGAGAGAATGTTATCATCTTCTTTCAGCACCTATAAGAGAATACGAAAACGTGATTAGCCTCATAATATTAACACAGAAAAGATTTTAGATATGAAATCCATATTCAAATGATTATCCCTATTTATTATGTGAAGGAACTGCTATACCTGAAATGCTGCCAACCACCAGATATCATTTTCTGATTGAACACTGAAATTGAGGCCTTCTGAGTCTTCTGAATTTGAAAGTGCTCCATTCATGATTGTGAGACTGACTCTTTCCATTTGTTGTCCTTTTATAATTTCAAACTCATCTAACTTGAGAATTGTTATATGCTAGACTTTCTCCTTTCAAGCAATACACTTCATTGATATGAGATGGATTACCAACTATTGTCTGCATACCATGTTTTTAACATGTCTTTTTTTTTTAAAAAGATGAAATGGTCATGGGATTGGAAACTTTTTAATATTTACCTGTGCAAATGCCTCCTTTATCATCTTAGACATTGTTGCATATGCTTCCCTACTGATGCTAGAAAAGTCACATGCCCCCTGAAGCAATGTAGTGTCTAATGCTATCAGTAATTGAAGCCTTAATCTTTTTCATTTTGTTATTATTTCACATTGATTTCATAGATTTACAAGTCAATGAATCAAAAAGTTCAAGCAATATTCAATACCAAATAAGGTATAACCTACTTAAATGCACGAATTCGTCTTTTTCTATGACCTCCTCTGGATGATAGATCACATATATCCTTGTTTACTAGTCTTTTCCTATTCTTGCTTCGGACCTTTCTGTTGAGCACATCCATATCTTTAACAAGAGACAAATATGATATACGCATGGATTGAAATGCAATTTTTATCTCATCATTACTAGTTGTATAATGATGCAAAGAAGATTTCAACCTTTATATCTCCTCCTTGAGCATCTCATTTTCATCCAAACAAGTTTTCATCTTTGTAAATTTTTCTTCGCACTCCTTTGATATTTTCCTTGATTCGTCTTCCAAATAATGTATTCTTTACATTGAATGTGTATTCCCATAGAGCATCAAATTCTCACAGTAACCCAAAAGACCATTTCTACCATGACACATATAGATTATTAACTGACTCATTGAATTAAAATTTGGATGTTGCAATGAACATGGATCAATAGGATACAATGTTCCTGATGACCATAAATCTACATGTTTTAGCTTTTCCTCCATGTATCGGACAATATCAAAAGTTGACAATTTGGGTTGCTTTGAATTTCTCGTCCTGGGGAAAGAATATTCTAGTGACAGATCCACATGAAGATGATAAAGCTTTGTCATCAGTACAGTAGTATAGTAACAAACAACACAATGACAATAACAAAGCTGGAGATGACGCTAACGACTCTGCTGGAGATAGAGATGGTGTAGGTTTTTTTTTCAGAAATGTCACTCCTAATTCAAATTTTTGAGTGTTCCCAACTATTGGGAGGGAATATTTCATCATTTTGAGAGATTATTGTTTAACTGTAGTTAAACACCAGTGAAGTTTGATGTGATTAAACTAAGGTGCATTCATTTACATGGAAAGAAGTTAGAAATGATATTATAATTACTTTATAGTTATTTTTCTCTCTCCTACATGGCATTTCTTATAGGGCCCATATTTTCTCTAATGATAGCAAGTGATAGTGATATGATATTTACTCCTAATCCACTATCGATGATAGCAGGGACAATAGCATAATCTTTATGGCTCACAGGTATGGTGATGTAGCCTCTTGCTTTTCATGTTTGAAACAAGGTAGCATCAATCTGTTGGGTTGGCATTTGAATCTCTGGTTGATGAGGTACTTCGATATCCTCATCTAGCTGATGTAGTTCTCGGGTTATGATCTTACGTAAAGGTTCAGATAACTTTAGAATAGTATGGAAAGGTAATATGGTTTGAGACTACAGAAGATTGGATATGATCTCTATTCTTGAAGGTCATGGCAAGTGGTTTTGTTTAGCTTTCTTGGTTAATGGAATAGGTTAGTTTTTGTACTCTCGTAGCAGCTCATTTTGAGATGTGGAAGATAGTAGATAGATGCTTGCTCTACCACGAGTCTTTCACCATAAATGTATGTGAGCTCTCTCACAATCTTTGATGATGAACCAAGCATTGAAGCCATTTCTTGTCAATTTGGATCTATTGCCTTGTATGCCTGAATTTTGCACTCTCTCTCTAAATCGAAGAGGAGACTATGCTAATGCATTAATTTCTTTGTACTTTCCTCATTGATTGTGAAAGTAACCATTCTTTGATTACTAGTATGCTAGATTGTGCTTTAGCCATAAATTCTTGAACTAGATCTTGATATTCAATCTCGAATCAGTTTATGTGCTAAATACAAAGCTTAATAAGATCATTCACACTTGGATTTGATTTTTCCACACGTGTGAACCTGCTGGATTTCCACATGGTATTAGAGCCAAATTAAGCTTTGCATGCTATTATCATTGACTGTGTAAGAAATTTTGAGTTCTATGCAAGCAAAGAAGTAGTTTATCACTTTTCTTTACCTTTTCTTGAAAAGTGTTTGGATCAAAGAGGTTAGGATCAAGTTTTTCAGATCAAAACTAGTATTGTACAAAATTCTGGAATTTTGTGAAAATCAGAGCACTTCAAACGTCTTTATCTCCTTCATGTTAGGTCCAAAGATATTGATCTTATAGCTTGATGGAAAGCCAATAAGATCTACTTTCCATATCAATTGATTTCAAATCAATTTCATGTGTCTATCAAGAGTTATAAGCTCATAAATAAGGGTAGGGAGAGATCCAAAATCTGAATGACCACTTTTTTATTTGATTCAAATTTTTCTTATCTGATTCAAAATCCATTTTTTGTGTATATCAATTCATCAAAACTCAAGATCTTGACAAAGTTTTGAGTCATTTAACACATTGATTCAAAAAATTTGAGTATTTTTTAGTCAATAGTGTTGTCTTTGAGCATTCCACACGTGTCAAAAAAAGAAAGAACCAAAATTTGTCTATACTCCAATTCACCTTGAGAGGTTGATCTAGTTTGTATTGTATTGGTGGAATATTTGAGACCTATCTCAAATACAATTGCAAGATTTCACATAGGATTTGGTAGTTCAAAATTCCTATAGTGAAAAGTGTTGTAACATTTAGTTTGTTAGAAACAAGCTCAAACAATGTATTGTTGTCCATTTACAAGAAGTCTTTTCATTCATGGCATTTGTGGGAGGATATCTCTTAAAAGCAAGTGAAAGACTAAGCACCTCCAACTATTCAACATGGAAGGTTAGGATGGAGTTGATTTTTATACTCCAAGATGTAATGGACCTATGTACTTGGTATTGTGGAGGAGCCTCAAGCTCAACTTGAAATACCAAAATTTAAGAAGAGAGCTAGAATGGCTCTACATTTCATCAAGATGAACGTCTCTAATGAGATTATAAGAGAAATAGGATCTTGCACCACTGCTAAAGAAGCTTGGGATGCACTTAAGTTAATCTATGAAGCTAAGAATACTTTTAGAATTCTCACTCTTAGAAATCAGATCATTCAAAGTTTTCAAAGAAGTGAGGAGAGTGCATCAAATTATGTTTTGAAAGTAAAAGATCTTCATAGAGAGCTTGCTTGTGTTGGTGTCACAATCAACCAATATGAGCTAGTACAAGTCATTCTTAATAGATAATCTTGTTCAATCCTTTGCTATAAAGGAGGAGTTGCCCAATTTGGAGACTCTTCAAGGAATGTAGACTCCACTTTCTTGCCCTAATGTGAAAACCCTAGCCTAGATCCAAGAGTCATGCTTGGTAGGTGCATGGTAGGTACAAATCTCATCATAAATCATGGTCTAGATCCTACAAAGTAGAAATCACTACCAAATAGACACAACCACTCCTCTTGACTCATGGTAACCTACTTTAGGTGTGTAGGTACAAGTGGCACTTTGGCCTTTCAAGTAACCAACAAACAATATTGACAAAATGTACAATATTCTACATGGCTAGTACATGGCTAGATTTGCCAATTTAGGCAATTTTTCACACTCCTCCCCAAATCTAGCCTTGGAGATCACAATGTTTTTATCAATAACTCCAATTGAAGATCTAAGCTTGACAAATAAATCTTTAGGTAAAGGTTTAGTAAACAAATCAGCCAAGCAACTTGATGATGACACGTGTTGGAGCTTGATCTCTTTTTTTTGCACTTTTTCCCTCACGAAATGATGAGCAATTTTGATGTGTTTGCTCCTTGCATGGAATGTAGGATTAGTTGCAAGTGATTGGGCTGATTGGTTGTCACAATATATGATAGGGATCTCCTCCTCCATGACATGAAGCTCCACCAATAGCCTTTTGAGCCACAAGACCTTTGGATAGAGAAGCATCTAGCCTTAAGGCCTTAGCACACTCACAAAGAGATCTATTTCTTCTCTCACTCACTCCATTTTGTTGAGGGGTGTATGGACATGACAACTCCCTCTTTATGCCATTAGAACTACAAAAGTCAATCAACTTATTGGAGATGTATTCACCTCCATTATCACTCCTTAATACCTTAATCTTGGTACTAAGTTGATTTTCTACCAAACTCTTGAACTTTACAAAAGAATCAAACACCATTGATTTGCTAAACAAGAGGTACATCCAACAAAATCTAGAATAGTCATCAATGAAGATTACATAGTACTTGGCACCACCATTAGACTCATGTGAAAAACTATGAGCATTTGAATGGATGAGCTCAAGAGGAGAGTTTGATCTTGATGTAGATCTTGAGGAGGGTAGTTTGTGAGCCTTTGAGAGGCTGCATGCTTCACATCTCTTCCCACACTTTGACAAATGCTTGGGGAGTCCAACTGCAAGCTGCTTTGCAACCATAGATTCCATGGCTTTGTAGTTGGGGTGGCCCAACCTTTTGTGCCACAGTTCCACCTTTGATAACTCCACCTTTGCCAAGTTAACACTCTCCACTGCAACATTAGCATCAAGCTTAAACAATCTACCTTGCTTAAAGCCTTTGGCTATACATTCATCATTTCTAAGGATGGAACAAATTCCATGCTTAAATTGTACATCTAGGCCATTATCCATTAACTGGCCAACACTAAGCAAATTCTTGGTTAACTTAGGAGAGAAGAGTTCCTATTCCACTTATCTTACATTCTTGACTACTTGCAGTATAGATTGATCTATGTAAGTCATTGTAAGAAAGTAAGGTGGAGAATATGTCCTTTTGATATGTCATGTGGGAACTTGCCCCACTATCAATCCACCAAGAATCATTGGTGTTGCTCTTGGATGATGGTGGTTTGTTGGAAACCATCAAGGATGACTCTTCATCCTCCTCCTCCTCCTGATGTGCAATGTTGCTTTGTTTGCTCTTTTGTGCCTTCTTCTTCTTGAGACATTCTGATGAAAAATGTCCTTTCTTTCCACAGAAAAAACATTTGTACTTGGACTTGTCTTTGATCTTTCCCTTTGAGCTTGAAGCCTCATCCTCCTCCTTGGTCTCCTTGAAGTGCTTCTTCTTGCCATTGGTCTTCTTCTTGCTTTTGAATGAGAAATTAGCTTTCTCATCACCATCCTGTAGAAAAATAGCATTCATTCTTGCATTGGTATGCAACATCCTACACTCTTCAACTACTAATACACTGTGTAGCTTTTCTATAGTAGGCAAAGTGTCTTGGATTGCAAAGCTTTGGACCAAATTTGTATAGCCACTCCCTAGACCATTGAGGACAATCTGAACAAGCTCACTATCTTGAATATTCTCTCCAATGGAAGCTAACTCCCTATTGAGAGACTTGATTCTTAGCACATAATCTTGTGCACTCTCATCACTCCTCTTCATGCTTTGTAGAATCTGATTCCTAAGCATGAGAACCCTCGAAGAGTTACTAGACTCATAGATAGATTTTAAAGATTCCCAAGACTCTTTAGCACTCTTACATGATGATACTTCCCTTAAATGATCATTGCTTACATTCATCTTGATACAGTGAAGTGCAAGCCTAGACCTCTTCTTGTATCTCACTAATTCTTGTGCACCTATAGGTTCATCTTCAGCATCTATTAGAAACTTATAAAGATCCTAGAGAACCATTAGTGACTCCATCCTCACTTTCAAAATACCATAATTGGTAGAATTTAACCTCTCACTAGCTTCTAAGAGGTAGGCTCCCATTGATCCCATCTTACTAGCAAGATTCTACACACAAGATATAGATTTGTTTGGACCTGAAACTCACAAAGGTTTCTAACTTGCAGTGTTTCACTCAAATGTTGACTTCTAATCCAACAGATGGGTTTGTAATCATAGTTCTATCACTCCCTCACAAAGCTGGAATGAAGATAAGATGAGATGAAAACTACACTCAAGCAAATCTTGCCAATCTTGGCTATTCTTGGACAAAAACTGACTCTATCTCTCTCATTCACTTTGATGTACTTTCAAGACCTGGTTTCCACTTTAAGAAGGTCTGAAATCAGCCTAGGTTAATCAGTTTTCATGAAACAAATTCAAAACTAATCAATGGCAAGTGATCTTGGTAGCTTATCCTAGGATTTGCACCAAAAATTACATCAAATTGACACCAGATGAATTTTCTATGATCCAATGAATATGGATTATTAAATGCTGGTTCAGAGATGCCCACACGTGTGAACATTACGTATTTTGATCCTGAAAAAGTTTGGGATCAAATCCCCTCACCAAAACCTGGATACCAGCTCGGTCTTCCAATACTAGCTTTTTGCACCCAAACTTGCTAAAACTGGATTAGATTCAAACACAGATCAATGGCCTTGTACTTGGCTCTGATACCATGTGAAAAGTACAGTAATAAGGACCATAAATGGATCTTTGAATGATCCACAAGGTGATTGTATGCTTGTTAAACAATCTATCAGAAACTAGTCATCAGAAAACAAGATCTAGTTTAGCAGCTTGATAGGAAACAAGTAGAGACAAAGCATTGATCAAATAGTATAATCCAACTCCACACGTGTGGAAAAGGCTGTAGTACAGCTTGTAGACAGTGTTTACAAAGTGCCAAATCTGGGTTTCATTGGAAATCAAGAGTAATCACCATACAATGAGAGGAAACTCGAGTTTCTCCTTGAGGCTCCAAAAAGTTTCTATCTTCTCACTATGGAGAATGGGAATACATAGTAAAACACACTTTCTTTGCAAAGTTAGGTGAAAATCCAGCATGTAATAAGGAAGTAGACTCCACTTTCTTGCCCTAATGTGAAAACCCTAGCCTAGATCCAAGAGTCATGCTTGGTAGGTGCATGGTAGGTACAAATCTCATCATAAATCATGGTCGAGATCCTACAAAGTAGGAATCACTACCAAATAGACACAACCACTCCTCTTGACTTGTGGTAACCTACTTTAGGTGTGTACGTACAAGTTGCACTTTGGCCATTCAAGTAACCAACAAACAATATTGACATAGTGTACAATATTCTACATGGCTAGATTTGCCAATGTAGGCAATTTTTCACATGCAGGAGCAATCCAACAATTTTGAAAATGAAAATGCATTACTCAAGCAGCAGATCCAGACCCTGCAAGCTTCCCTACAGGAAGAAAGAAACGCTTGGACTACTCTGAAAAGTGCAAACAAGGATCGATTCAACGCGCACGATAGAAGACCGACCATTTTTCAATTGTTTGGCATGCGTGGACTCGCTATTCGTCATGAATAAGGATGTTGAAATCTGAAGTTATTTTGAAGATAAAACATCAAAATTCTTCAAATATTTATGGCCTATCTAAGTTAATCGCAGAATTACATTTGTCATGAAATCATTTGTAGTCTGGGTTAATTAAATGTCTTTTAATTATTGTAGTTGTCTCATACTAGTTCATGATTACCCTCATAATTAGCTTTATCCATCACTAATACGTGACGATCGAGGACATTTAGTAATGATTTGATTCTAAATTTTACAGAAGATTTCGAATTTATTAATCTCAGTTAACCGTGCATTGATATTCACAACCACTACGACGGCAATCATTACGGATTTTGGCACTATATAATTAACTTTGTGATGCTTAAAATTTTTTGCTTTCAGTTTGTACTGATCTGTATTTGTATGTGGTATCGGTTCAACATGCCCGACGGAACTGCTTAGCTTCCCTCCCAGACTCCTGTGCACCCATCCGATATCTACTGTTATCTAGACTTCCATTTGCAATATCAGTTCGATGCATCAGACCTACATTTTGATTTTGTGACTTCTATACGTGCGCGCTGATTCGATATTGGTTCCTAATGGCACGCACGAAACAAACTACATGCATCCATCCTGAAGGTATACCAATACAAGGAGGGCAGGGAAATCCACCACCACCTCCTCCACCACCACCATCTCCTAGGCCAAGGGGAAGACCAAGAGACCTGCCATGGCTGAAGGATATTCGAAAGCTTCAAAAGACCAATAATCTTTTGATTTCAAAAGCTCACATACAGAGATCCATCAGACAGAAAACAAGGGAACTCTCTGTGGATGTGAGGTGGACAATAACGATAGTTGAAGCTCTGCACACTACGTACGAAAATTTTCAAGTGAAATTTTTTTCAAATACTGTAGTTGCAGCTATCCATGCCAAGAGGGTGACCATCATGCTGAAGGATTTCAACCTTGTGTTCAGGCTACGGGACACGTATGACAAATTTGCTGAATACTTCAGACCAGCTGTGTCCTCTCCTTCAGAAGAAGCTGCAGAGAAAAAAAAATCGGAAGCAATCTCAATCTGCTCGGCTTGTATTTCGGGTTCAAAGCAGAAGTGTTTCAAAAAAGAGGAGGTCTCTTGACCCTCCTAATAAAGCCGAAGATTCTTCAAAGCTGTCTCATTCTAAAATTTCATCCCCTCCTAGAAATCAGTCTTCTTCTTCTCCTGAAATTTTCTCTCCTCCTAGATATCAGTCTCTTTCTCCTCTTAATAAAATTTCACCTCCTAAATCTCCTATTAAATCTCCTAAATCTCAGTCTCCTCAATCTCCTAAGTCTCAGTCTCCTAAATCTCCTAAATATCAATCTCCTCCTACTTCCCCCCATATTCACCCCCTCAAGCATCGGGAGAAGAGTTAGATAATTTTGTAAATTTAAAGGTCAACTTGATTTTAAATGACAATTCATTCCATGGTTTATCTGTATTACTTCCTACACTCCCTGCACTTGCTTTTATAGATTCTCCTAAATATGTATAGTATGACCAATTGCTAAATCAAAAACATATTGTTTTCTAATTGCAATAATTACTGGAGCTTATATGTGCTATCCTTATATGTCAATGATGAGGGTGTGTGTAATCCAATTTGTCTAAAGATGAACTTTATTAAACACACTCACAAAATAGCGAGGAGCCATATCAAAAAAAAATTGGAACTATTTTCAGTACCAGGTGCAACAGCCTATACAAAGCTCAAAATGGTTGACGCAGAGGTAAGAATTTTTTAATATCGGCTCGACGCGCGCTTTTAGTGTTTGTAGATTACTAAGAGCATATCGCACACGTTGATTCGATATTCTGTCAATATTTTTTTTGATATCCGTTCGACGCGCGCTTATTGCCTTTGTAGATTTTGATATCATTTCGTTCGCATTGATCCAATATTGCATAAAGTTTAAATTTTTTTACTAACTTTCGTATATATTTGAATACTGCAGTCCTCCTAGTAGGTTGATTCTATCAACTGTGGTTGGTATATGGTAATCAATGTCAAATATTTTTTCAATTGGCTTGCACAACAAGATAAGCTTCCGAATCTGCTGGAGGTAATCTATTAGTTAATAGTAACATTCAGATATTCCTAATTCCTAATAACTTATTCGTGATTAATAACACGTACTTGTGTTTTTTTTTTTTTTTTTTTTTTTTTTTTTTTTCAGTTCAAATGTATGAAGGTCTCCCCAATGGAGATAAGGTATTTTTGGTAGGAGACAATAAAACTTGTGATCGAAAAATCATATCCTATTACAATTGCAGAGTCTTCTCCACCAAAGTTACTTCCAACTGGACAAATGAATTTAGAGATCAGAGAACAAAATGACCCTCCACTTGAACAATGATACTCAAGTTGAGCGGTTCATATATTATCAATCAAGATGTGTACAAAAAATAATATGACATAATACAAAATTACACTGTTCAAATTCTATGGACCTTCAATTTTGATGGGTGTTCCTATGTCTTTGTATTTTATATGCTCTTCTTGCCTTGCTCTTCCCTGCACAAGAGAAATTGTTTAAGTTCATTTATCTTGTAAAATTGATTAACTAAAAAATGGAAAAAATGAAAATTTTCATATGGCATAAAATAGCTTGACATCATTCAATCGAAATTGATAGTACTGAGGCAGGTCAAATTGCAACATGTCTAGCTCCGATCGAATGTGATTGAGACACCAATCTTCCTCAACCTCAACCTCAACCATAACAAGAATGTTGTCATTTCTTTTCACTGTAATTTGAAGTTGCTCTTGATGGATTATTGCATAGTCTTGATCAAGTGGCTTCCACTCATTTTTGCATTTTATCCACCTTCTATAATACAGTAACAAAGTGAGCATTTGTTTTTTGATGTGATATCTAAATGTTATTGACAAGTTACATACTCTGCACTCAACTTGCTGATCTTGTTTCATATCCCAACCACCATCCAACAACTCGCCAATTATTTTATCAATCGAATCCTTACAAATAAACATTGTTTTTGTTTGCCGAACATTGCATTTGAAAAAAAAATCAACAAAAATAGAAAAAGGGAGATACCAACTTAATCTATTATTCTTTGAACCTATGCTACATTTTAATATACTTTGAATATTCATATAAAGTCTAGATTAAAAACTTTCTGAAATTGCTGAATATGGAGAAATCCATTTCTCACTCAAAAAATTTGGTAGAGGATATGGCTCTAACCTACCCACTAAACCATTTCTATCAAGAATACAAGTGGGATACTAAAAAAAAAAATCTTGACTCTAAAAGGGATTTTGGAGATCGACCTTTATATTGTAAAATACCGATATCAAAATCTATGACATTAATTATTCTTGCAATCGATTGAACTGGTTGCCATTCAATAAAATTTGATGGATACAAATCTGTAAAACCACCAAAAATATCATGAGAAAAGTTTGATATAAAGAAAATGCTAATAGTAAAGAAATTTAAATTCGAATATGCAGATACTAATTGTATACTTACAATTGCATTTTCTTCTATCATTTGGATTCAAATCCTGAATGTTGAGCTCTTTGTGAAGATAAGCATGCTGAACTAAAACTTTTGTGATAGATTGACCGACAACTGATACTTTGAAATCCATTATCCTACCTTTCCAAGAGCTTCTATATATGTTATTTGATTTTTTTTTTTCTTCCGGAAAGCGCCTTTTGAGGATGGATGCATCAAGATCCATTGATGTTTACTATTTATTCTTAGTGATTACATCAATGGTTCCTCTTGGTCTCTGATTATGTGTAGCCATTAGTCCAAAATATGTGTTCGCAAGTTGAGAACGGAGAGAATGAAGAGAATGAGAGGTAAACCTATGAATAACAATCCAAAATGTCTATGGAAGCTATGAACAGAGAGAACGAAGAGAATGAGACGTATACCTAAGAATGACAAGAAGTTCCTAAACTACAAGGACTAGTTAACTATAGTTTACGACTATTGACGTCAAATC
The DNA here is from genome assembly GCA_029204225.1 of Diphasiastrum complanatum. Lineage (NCBI taxonomy): Eukaryota > Viridiplantae > Streptophyta > Lycopodiopsida > Lycopodiales > Lycopodiaceae > Diphasiastrum > Diphasiastrum complanatum. Next base: position 28,357,233 of record CM055112.1, read on the forward strand.
AACCTCGAGTGTACAAAGACGGGCAACAAAAGTGTATTCAGACAGTAATTGTGGTCCAATCACAATTGTTTGTTCTGCTCGACAGGAGATTTGAAAATCACAAAAATTTGGCCGGGAAAGGCAAAAACAATTTCCATCCGTCAACCACTGTTACAAAACGTCACAGATGGACACCATTGATTGGGACACATAAGCGTTGAAAGCGTGCAAAGCAAAAACAAAAAACATCTTGACAAAGAGCCCATTTTGAGTTCTTATATTCTCTAATGATGGATCCATCCTCTAGTTCTTCTCTGATTGACAAGCTCAAGGGAGAGAACTACCATCTTTGGAAGTTCAAGATGAGAGTCGTTTTACTAGCCAAAGAACTGTGAGACATAGTTGATGGCACTAAAATCAAGCCAGAGGCTGATGCAGCTAGCATCACCAAATGGAGGAAACGAGATGGCAAGGCATTTTTCTTAATCACTTTGAATATCAAAGCCTCCCAAATTAGTCATATCCGATTTGTACAGACAGCTAAGAATGCTTGGGACATCCTAGCCACTCTCTATGACATCAGAGATGTCACTTCTAAACTCCATCTGAGAAAGAAATTCTTCACTTTGAGAATGTCTGATGCAGACACCATTTCCAGCCATCTCAATACATTCAAAAACCTTATGGCGTAGATGACTGCAACCGACTCAGTCATAGAAGATTCTAATGCAGTGATGAATCTTTTATTGAGTCTCCCTGAAGCCTATGAAACCTGGGTCATGGCCATTTTGACCCAACAACATCTCACTCTATCTAGATTCATTTCAATGCTATAACAAGAGGAGATCAGAAGAAATGCATCCTCCTCAGGCTCATGATCTGATTCTGAAGCTCTGTATACAAAGAAAAATCAAAAGTTCAAATCAAAGAAATCCACAAAATCAGATAATCACTTGGACTATCAAGCAAGTAGTCCAAAGAGGGGAGTCTCTGTAAATTTTTGATACTATCAGAAATATGTCTTGCGTCACGATGCTGACAGTCCACCTACTCATGTACATACATTCACTATAAAATGATAGCTACCCATTGTAGAATGGATGTAGTTAATTGAGTAGATTAATGTCAGTTTTCAATGTACTGATCATCTGACTTTCAATCATCAAGGAAGATCTGCATTGGAGTCAATGCACTGATCAACTTATCATCATGCAAGCGTTATGATGTAAATAGTCAAGTTCAGTTTTTTGAGTTTCAAGTTATCATCAACGAATTCAACTGAAGCCATTTTTGCACCTATTGATTTGCGCCAGCTTCAAATTCTTGTACTCACGTTTTTGATAATTATCAGAGTACAAATTTTTGTCTACATTGTTGTTCTATTGCACATTTGGTTTTTGATTTCATCTTGAATGCATTGTTGGTAACTGATGCACTTCCAATCCATTAACCACTTGCTCCACTTGGGCAGCACATCTCAATTTCTCTGATTTTTGACATACCTAAGGGCACCAAGCTGGAAAAGGGTCGACTCCTACTATGTGCTGATCAAGAGAAGAGACCCTTGGGAACGAACGAGTCTAGCTGAGCGACAACTCAATTGGCCTATTATTCCAAGAGTTGACTCAAGCTCATCTCATGAAAGTATCAAGTTGCATGGTATGCTTATAGGAGAAGTGCAAATACTGTAGTCCAAGAAAGCGCAACCTATTATTTGCCCATAGCCTTTCTCGTGACATTGGAACGCTACTAGGATAAAGGGTTACCACCCATAAGGCTGGACGTCAATCAACCCCTGCAAAAAGAAGACACACATTTGATGTTGGCAAGGCTTTATTTCTGAGCAGCATTTTCTTCCGGTTAGTACGTATAAATGATTGAGAACTAGTATGAACACAAGTTCATACTTGGAATGAAGCCGTACCTGGGTCCTATTTTGTTGGGCGTAAAAACAAGATTCATCACATTTAAAGCCATCGGAAAGAAGGTCGGCTACGAGAAATCTCTTGACAGAAGGAAAGTTGAGAAACACAAACAAGAGACTCTCGGTTACACAGGGCTATCCTGATAAGCTGTTGTGACATTGGATTTCTTGCCAAGATGCACGACAACGAAACCAATAAGTTCTTGGTTTTACACAGACAAACACTGATCTATGCCTTTTCAAGAACCACACGCCAAAGATGAAGCAATGCAATGGGACGTGCAACACTATAGGGGAGGATAATGTTAGTTGATGCCACGTCTCGATGTGTCGATGCAGTGCCTCATCACTCAAAAGGGCTTCTAGCAGAGATGAAGTTGAGAATCGAGTTTGAAAGCACGAGAATTACTAGTGCTAGGCTAAGTTGTACAATTTGTGAGCCCCATGGTAATTCCCAAAAGATGGAAAACCATGTGGGAGTTAGTAATTTAGACCCTCTCAACTTGAATTGTGTTTTTAATAAAGAGGCCTCCTATTATCATGTAAGAGGTGGAATCCAAATCTTTATAAAATGGGGTTCACTCACTTGTAAGAGGTGGAATCCAAATTGTAATAGAAATGGATTCACTAACTCGTGGGTATACATAAAGGTAAAGTTGAGCTTCCATTGTTAGTATGGATCGAAATCAGGCTGTAGATGTACCAATTGACAAGCAGGGTACATCACCATTACATTGCAAACCATAGAGTTGAGAAGAGTAGCAGAGCCCTGTCAATTGTAGGCTGATAGGAACTTGTTATCATTGTCAGTAGAACCAGTAGAAAAGTGTGTAGAGAGGATGAGCAAGCATGCGATAAGTTTCGACTTTCTTAAACAAGTAATTGATCTCCTCTGATGAGATAGGATGATCTGGAACTTGTGTTTGTAGGTATGTCTCTCGTTCAAGGGTGGTTGCATCTAATTCACCTTGAATTCTTTTTTGATCCAACACTGCCATGTCCAGTTGCCCCTGAAGCAGCAATACTTGTTGTTTTGCATCCTAAACGGCTTGATCTAATTGATTTTGTGTAGTCGTCAGTGTATTCTGGAGAGTAGCCACATAGCCTTCCAATGTTTCAACTAATTGTTGGGCCTTTTTCATCTCCACTTCAAACTTGGCTTCGTGTTATTTGGAGACCTTCAACTCTCGATTTAGTTGGATGACTTTTTGGCTAACAGAGTTTTTTCTGATTCCAATTTGGAGATTCAGTTCTCCATTGTAGTTTTCTTGTCAATCATGCTCTGAATCACTCGCGTAAGGATATGGACTAAACTAAGGGCGTCATCAGAATCCACAGGTGTTGTAGCAGCACCAGTAGCAAGAACAATTGATCCAGGTGCTGGTCTGGGTTGGCCTTGAGTTCTTGCTTGTGGATCTTCTTTCTCAAAGAGATCTTCTCCTTCAAATCCTTCAAGCACGGTGGCATCGAACTGCTTTGAAGATACAACCGCATGAACAACCTTTATGGCCTGGTCTGCTTGAACTTCTTGTTGATATGTCTAAAACGTGGAATCAAAAGTATTAGTGGTATCATGGAACTGTTCAAATCCTCTTATGGGGGATTGGAGGTCAAAGGGCAATGGGCTCTGAGGCATAACAAATATTTTATTTGTCCCTAGGGGGTCGGAATCATCAAACATATCCACGAACTTCTTCATGTGTGTGTGGGGGTGAGGCAGCTTGGGCAGCTGTGATTGGAATTGTATCTCCCATAGTCATAGACTATCCTTGTGAGGAAGCAGAGGCTAAGAAAGCATTAGAGGATGGGAGAACATGTAGTGCAGTGTGAGTAGCAACAAAGAATGGTATCATAGCTGAAGTTGGTTGCCGAGTTCGGCAACGAGACACGGGAGAGAGACGTAGGAGGTGAGTCAGGAATAATGATCTCGCTACGTACTCATCGGCGGCTCTGTGAGCTTGATGCCTGTCGGGAGAATTCGGTTGGTGCTACTTCTTCATAGATTGATAGCACAAAGTAGCCTGAATCCATGGATCTTATTATCTAGGTATGAAACGACAATGGAAGACAAAAGAGAACCAGCAATGAACTGCTATTTGGTATTATCCTCAATCACTCTCTTAAGTTTCACAAAGACCATTTTAAACAAGTTATAAGGCTCCAAAGGTGTCTTATCGAACTTGTAGTTGGATTCAACTATGCGGTGTAGGATTTGAGAGAAAATTCTTTCCTTCTTGAGGTTGCCAACCATCAGGAAGTTATTCAAGAGTTGGGCAGCCACATGGATTGTAGGATCTCGGATGGCCTCTAGCAAATAATCATCATTAGTCCAGTAGAGCTCTATGGTCGTCTCAATAAATGGCTTGATCACATTCTTGGCATGCTTGTGGTTTGGTGAGGATTGAGCACCTGCCAATCTGGAGACCTGGTCCTCATGTATAAAACTAAGGCGATCAAGAGGAAGTTGAAATTCATTGGCGAAGGCCCGTACCATGTAAAGGAAATCCCGACCATGGAGCTGTGAACCTCGAGCAGTTAGATGGGACGCCATTCGACATGCCCATCAATAGTAGCCGTTTGCACAAGTATTGGCCACCTCAGTGAAGCAGATCAAGGATGGTTATGACAAGTCCCAAATAGTTACATCTTCAGGGTCATCACAACCAGATCTAGAGAAATCTAATCAGATTAAACCAGATTTGGAATACCCTAACTCCTCCATCATACCTTATGACTGGTCCACCTTTGTTTTGAATGAACTAAGGCTGGTCCTTAAACAAAACTCGCGTGGCCGAATGGCCGCCAAGCCCCTGTTGTGTAACCTTGCCTGTATAGTTCTCGAACATAAGGTTCAAAACTTTCGACGCTCTTCCATCCTTTCGATTGACGTTCCTCACGTTAATCTCTACCCACCTTCCGGTGCTACTACCTCCACTCATTCCACTGCTACTAACACGCCAACTAGCAAAAGAATGTGTGGCGCTGCCTCCACCTCCGCTAGTCCTTCTACAACTTGTCAACGCACCGTGCCATCTCAACCCTCCTTGGCTTCTTCCACAACCACTGCCTCTGCTTCTGCACAACCATCTACAGTTGCCACTACGTTTGTTCGCATCACTCCCACGACCACTCTCACTTCCTCTACACCTTCCATTGTCATTCATGTTTCGACTCCAGCCTCCATTACCATCACTTCTTCCATTTCCTTTGCTACTACCACTGCCACTGTTTCTACTCCACCTGCCACCATCAACCCTCTTGATTCCCAATTGTCCCTTGGCAGCATGGCTCAACCAAATCAACTTCACACCTCCTACCTCTCCTACATCTCCATCCATCCTTAACACCACCCTCCAGTTCCCTTCCATTCCTCCCATTCACTCATTTGAAAATCCCATTCTTGCACCTCTTTCCACCACTTCTACTCCTCTCGCACCTCCCACTTCACCTCTGAAGGTTGTCGAGGGTGACAAACCGTTGCCCGATGCCCGATGAAGCATTTGTGCAGCAAACGTATGTCGCCTCCTCTTCTTGCTGATCCCACCGCACCTAAGGGAGGGCATGACGCAACCAGAAAAATTGATTGAAGATGATGATACGGGCATGTAGATCACTCGGACGACACCACATCCAACCCCAGCGAGAACCACACTACCGGCTACTCCCACGGAAATCGCAACAGCCTACCAAGCCTTGGGCACCTTTATCCAAGACGCGGTGCAGCCAAAACCTCTTTGGACAGCCGAGTGTTGGAGTTGGCCACAAATAACACACAATTGCAAGACGATATCCTATAGCTCTAGCAAGACCTGCTAATTGCCCAACAACACGAACAAGCAGAGAAATCAGAAGTGTTGATGAAACTCAAGCAACACGAAGCCGATCTCCAAGGGTACATCATGACCCTTTCAAAGTCTACCACGGACGCTCAACTAAAGGTCTAGGAGATCCAGTAGCAGCTCACACAATGTTTTACTCCGCTCCAGGCACAAATCTCAGTGTTGGAAATCAAAAATCTACGTCTGGGAGTGGAAGTGACATCCCTGCAAACTGAAAAGACGGCCTGGCTAGCTCAACCAACACCTGCCAACAAACTACTCAGCCAAGTCGAGGTGGATCTTCTAATGTAACAGGTGAAGGTTTACAAAGACACATTTGACAAATACCAGACCGAATTTGACAATTATCGACGCGGGGCCATGCAGGTTATAGCACAGGCAAAGAATGCCTTGAAGGTGTGCCAAAGGCACATGGAGCAGCAACCTCAACCGGCCCTTGTGATGACTCCACCGCCACCAATGAAAGATACTATCTTGCCAAGCTCTAGCCAAGACAAGGGAAAATAGACAGAGGGACTGGATGTTCACGTTCAGGACTCAAATGTAGCTGATGCCAATGTCCAAGACTTGAGCCAACAATGAGATCCGAGCCAAATCCAAGGGGAGCACCAGGCCTCCACATCTCAAGGCTCGAGATCCATATCTGGCAGCTGAGCCTTCCGTCAACCAAAGTCCGTGGAGGATAAGGTAAACAAATTCTTAGCCAAACATCCCCACAAGTCCTCATGAGATGGCTGGCAGATATCTTTTTTTGCCCAAACCATTAAGGGCAACAAGCTGAAAGCTCTTCCAACGCTACACCCACAACCAGAATGGTGCCAACAACTCTTTGAGCGGGACCCTGCGGCCATCAGGGCATATGTGATGAGTCCACGACAATTGAGGGTTAATGCGCACTTCCTCCCCTGCACGAGACGATCCAAATGGGCAGAGTGCAACACTCCCTTGGACCAGATTATGCTCAATAACTACAATTAGCCACGAATTCCTTCAAAGCACGGATGGAATACGGATGTAGATGCCAAAAGTGCTCTAATCTAGTTTTCCAAAAAATAATCCAATTGTCTTGATCCAACAGTCCGCATGGCCGCCACTTATGCCTGGGACTTAGAATATCTGATGTGCATTGAGATTTTGATCTGAATAAAGCGCTAGCCTTCGAAAAAATTGAAGATCAATCACCCATGGTACGCATATACTATCGAGCGGCACTCCTTGGCGATCCATGGACACAAAGATTCCAAGCCTGGGTCGACCAACTTCGGTTAACATGAGTTCACAAGTCACTTTTCACTCCGAAGGACTTGAAAAATATCTAAAGAATAACTTTTATCGAAGATGTCACCAACTACCTCATCCAACAAAGATGCACAAAGAGGAGCCTCTACTAAACCGGCATAGTGCCGAGGGACTGGCACTACTTCAAGCCATGGGTCTTGTTGGGGGTATTCCCACCATGATGTAAATAAATAAAAAATCAAAATTAGTAGAAATAGTTGTGAGGGTCGTGGCATCCTGTGTGTATAAGCCCATGGCCCAATGAGCACTTGTAGATAAATAATTTTGGCAATAAACTTGACTTTGGGCCACATAATTAAAATAATATTAGAAGGCCAAAGTTAAGCTGCTACATATTCAGCAGGTACTGGATCAACTGGAACTTCTTTCTGCTTCTAAGCTTTGGTAACAACCATCAAAGGTAAAATACAGTTGGTTCAGTAGGTTGAGCTGTTGGTCTTTGCTTGATCATAATCATATTTACTGGAGCAGTAACCAGTGGTGGTTTTGGTCTTACTAGACAATCCTTGTAACAATGTCCGTAATTGCATTTCCGACAGAATGGGACAAACTTTCCTTTGTTCGGACATACCGCAACTCTGTGGTTCTCTCCGCATGCAAAGCATCCAAGTGGTGCTCTGGCCCATTGTCTTGCTGCTTGTTGTTGTGCGGCAGCATAAATAGCACACTACTCTGAAGGACCAATTTCTTGATCATTATTGTAATTCCATTGCTCATTACCATTGTAAGGCTCTGGTTCCATTAGATTCGCAGGAGGAGCTTGTTGTGCTTGTGGAGCTGGCAAAGCTAGTCATTCAGGAAAACCCAAAGCCAAAGTTCTAAGCCTGGTTCTTCGATCAGGTCCCTTATACGTAGTAGGTTCCCGATATTGAAGCTTAGCATACCTTTGCTGGATAATCCAAGGATTAAACGAGGTAAAGGCTGTTTTGTGTCCCGTAGAATTGCACAGATGACAAATAGTATTCGTTATTCAATGTTTCAATGTTGGACATTCATTCATGGTGTGATTTTCTGCACAAATTGAACACCAGACATTTTCCCGACTAGGAAAGGTCTTAGCGAACTTTTCCGTTGTGTTGCGACTCTTAGCATGCACCTCTTCCAAAGCTTTCAACATTTCATCGAATTGAAACTGCATCTTATCCAGTTGCATCTGCTGCTTTTGACCAAGTTTCTTAAACTCATTCATCATCAATTTGTTGTATATGCCAGCATTCGGGTGTAGTTGCGTTTGGCATGGCATGTGAATTATGTCATTACTTCTCATGGTTGACATGACGAGATTGACCATATTTATGAGTTTGTGAATGGTCCAAGAGAAAAAAAAGAATATGATGTAATTAGATTTTCAAAGTAACTAACTAGGCATGAATGATGAGTAATTTGAAATCAAAAGTCTTATTTGCAAGGATTGAGAATGAAATGCCCCTCCCAATCATGAATTGAATCACATAGAACATTACTTTACAAGACAGTCTCTAGCAATTGTGAAAAAAATTAAGAGCTTTCAAATTAATGTAATTTGATGTGTTTGTAACCTAGAAAAACTCTTTGTTATCACTTGATTTACTTTTTCAATGGAATTCTTGAATGTAGTTCACATTGTATACAGACAAGGCATGTCAAAGCCCAAAGAGAGAACGACATTCTGTATGGAAAGAATCACACCCCCACATAGAACTCACATTACTTCACACTTAACTTTGAAGGCAATAATGCTTACTTAGAGCTTATCTAACTTTGGCCTTAAGCTTGAGTTTTGGCATCTCATATGCAGATTCTATTGTTTTGCAAAATCCTATTGTTTTGCAAAATCCTTGAAAAAAAGCAAAGTGTCTAAATTGTCAGTTGCAACCTTGAGCAATATCATGAAAAGCACAAAGAGAGCCCATAATTCATATTTTTCCATAGTATGGCACAAAGCAAGCCCCTTGCTTGGAATTCCTCTTGGCTGCAATTTAAGGCATTGATATATTCATAGGTAATTATAACATAAAAAATATGGACAAATGTACATCTGTCTAAGACAGCCAGACAAAGGATACGTAATGGATTCTTTTTGCTGATTATGCCACTTTTTGGGCTTTTTAAAAAGTATAAAATGTCACTGAATTTTTAAAAATTTCAAAATTCTGAAGCCCATTCCAGTCCGGGTCAGGCTGCGTATCAGTCCGTGTTAGATTGTGCGCGTCAGACTGCCATGTGGCAGTTTCTCATTGGTCCAAAAAATCTCAAACTGCTGATTATGCTTTGTAAATGGCATGTGGAAAAGTCAAAGACTCCATTACGCAATGGAAGGAGCCGGGCACAGGCCATTCTGCCCGGTAAGGATTTCGAAAAAAATTTGGTTTTTGGAAATCCTTACCGGGTAGAATGGCCTGTGCCCGGCTCCTTCCATAATACATAAAATAAGACACATGTACATCTGTCTAAGACAGCCAGACAAAGGATACATAATTAAGACTGAAAGTTGGAGAGAGCCCCCATTTCAAATATCAGTTCAAAATGGGTCTGCATTAGCTATGTATCCTGAAGATCTAAATTTTGGGTCCTGAGTGAAATAGGTCCGAAGTTCAATTAGAAGTCCCCTGAGCAGGATTTCTAACACTCAAGCTCCAAAGGAAACATAATTCTTCCATCGTCTGGGCTCACCACGCAGGGTGCCTGAAAATTCATGAAAGATTATAGATCGAATGAAAGATAACCTTTACATTAAAGGATGATTGCTCTCCTGAGAGTATTTTCTGGTTTTTTGGGATTTAGACTAATGTGGTTTTTGGGGATCCAGACTAACCACCGAGATGCCAACCGTCAGATCAAGCGTAGAGGGATAAGGGAATGTGGTCAACAAAAAATCACTGTTTCCAAGAGTTGGGTTAGGAGGCTCTAGGTTCCAAGGAAAGAAATCAAAAGTGCTTTTATATAAGTTCTCTCTGCAATGAAAACAGAGATGTCTAAAACTCTTATTATTTAATTCACATAAGGGCAGGTCGTAGTTTTGGACAAATAACCATTTGGGCAATGAGGATGATTCCTCATCACAGCTCACTAGCACTAGTTGGATTTGGGAACAGCTGGATGCATTATGTTTGTTTTATCACAGGTATGTAGTGCACATTTTGAAAGGAGGATCTAGGTTTATTTAATACCTACGTATGTAGAGTAGTCTGAATCATTGGTGCTTTTGGTGTGATTGAAACTAAGCTTGCTTCCTCTTGGCTTTGGATTTGCTTCCAGCAGCATTTGGACCACCTCCCTCATACAGGGACGCTCTACTGGAACCTCGGCAGTGCACAGAAGACCAACCCTCAATACGAGTAGCATCTCCTCAAGGAAAACGTTTCCCAGTCTTGCATCTAACAATTGTTGCGCTGCACTCTTGCTGTGAATGTTGGTGCGAACCCACTTCACAATGTCCACTCCGTCTACAAATTGAGACTCCATAGGTCTCTTTCCTGTCACCAGCTCCAATAGCACCACTCCAAAGCTGTATATGTCACTCTTCTCATTCACCTTCAAGCTGTAGGCATACTCTGCATCCAAAATCAGCACATGCCTGAGAACAATCAGTCTAAAGATTTTTGAGGTAATATTACATGTTCTTCATTTGTAAAAAAGAGATTCATTTAACAAAACTGCGAATTTGCTTAGCAGATATAGAAAACTCTATGAACTGACAGAGCAGGGAAGTATAAGAGACGGACTTCATGGCAGCTGCAGGATAGAATAGTTAGCAGATGCTAAAAACAGATAGGTCTGGTTTTGCAGGAATTAAAAGAGCTCGTTAAGTGACAACTGCAGAGTCTACACTGCTAGTTTGATTAGCAGATGCAGAAAGGTAGAAGAAACACTGTGAAAAGACCGGAAGGTGTCAAGCTCTGACTCAAGTGGCAGCTGCTGGAAGGAATAGCAGCCAACTTGCAGGGAGATTAAGAAAGAATGTACATTTAAGATGCGTAAAAGTGGAAAAGGTATGATGATTATGCAAATAATGCCTATGAAGGTAGAGAAGATAGATTGAATGAAAGGTCAGCAGTAGTAGCACTGATCAATGACGTATTAGCAAAGGTAGAGTAGAGAGATCAGAAGACCCGTGAGTGACGGTAGAGATCGGCAAGAAAAGCTTTCCACCTGGAGCTATGTAGCCATAGGTGCCAGCAATGCTCGACATAGAGACAGCTTTCCCGCACGCTTGCAATATCTTTGCAAGCCCAAAATCTGCAACCCGAGCTTCGTAGTTGGCATCAAGCAGAATGTTATTGGATTTGACATCGCCATGCAGGATAGGGGGATTGTAGTCATGGTGCAGATATGCCAAGCCTTCAGCTGCGCCAAGAGCGATGTTATACCGAGTGAGCCAGTCCAACACGCTCGCCTTGGGGGCGTGTAGTTGGTCTCCCAAGCTTCCGTTGGGCATGTATTCATATACCAGAAGCTTGGCGTCCTCGCTGCTGCAGCAACACAGGAGTTTGACTATGTTTTTGTGGCGTAAGCAGCCGAGAGTCTCCACCTCCGCGCTGAAACCATAGTCGCGCTTTGCTTCGGTCTTTGAGCTTGTCCATAGCTTCTTCACTGCCACTTCTTTGCCATTGCTCAGCGTTGCCTTGTACACCTTTCCAGCGCCACCTGTTCCGATCACCTGATCCTCATGCAAGCAGCCGAGCACCTCGTACTCGCTGAATCCTAGCTTGTGAAAGGAGGTCAAGCTCCAGAACGCTTTGCTGTTCTTGTCTCTGTGATTGAAGTAGAGTCTATACCTCTTGAATAAGAGGACGGATCCGACGAGGAGAAGTATTGCTACGGCAGCAAATATTACAGCGATCAGCCAATGAGACCGATGATTCGACGAGCCAGCTCTTCCGGAACAAGGAGCCAGATTCTGAAGGCCTCCACCGCAGAGGTGGGGATTACCTAGGAAGCTTGTGGTGAAAACACCATTGATTAAAGAAGCTGGAACAGGCCCTGAGAGGTCATTGAATGAGACATTGAAGGATGTAAAGAGAAGCTTTCCCAGCTCGCTTGGGATTCCTCCGCTCAATTTGTTGTTTGAGAGGTCTAAGTAATTGAGGACACTGAGGGAGCCTAAAGCCGAAGGGATCGGGCCCGTCAGACTGTTTCTGGGGAGATTGAGCTCAGAAATCTGATGGCATTTGCTGATTTCGGGCGGAATTTCACCGGATAACTGATTATCAGAGATGGACAACACGTTTAAGCTCGACAAATTTCCCACCTGCCGAGGGATTGACCCTGAGAACTGGTTCCGGTCTGCCACAAACTTGTTCAGCTTGAAGAGTTTTCCGATCTCAGGAGGGAGCTCGCCAGTCAGGCGATTATTGGAAATATCTAGGATGGTCAGATTGGTGGTCATCCCGATTGATGGGGAGATTCCTCCAGTGAAGGAATTGTGAGAGAGATCAACATGGTAAAGGTAAGGAGCTTTCCACAGTCCTTCAGGGATTTGTCCATTGAAATTGTTCTGGTTCACCCGAAAGCGCTGCAGGCTGGAGCAGTTCCCATAAGTTTCAGGAATTACTCCCGAGAACTTGTTATTAAACAGCATAAATTCCTGCAGCTGCCCACCCTTGCACAAATCTGGAGGCACTGGCCCGCTCAATTCATTCCCCGAAACATCAAAGTACATGAAAGCAGTTCCCTGCTGCCCGAAATTCTGCGGAAGCTCTCCTGTTAGATTGTTGTTAAACAATCTCAACATGCTCAGATTAGGAATATTTCCAAGCCCTGGAGGTATTTCTCCCTTCAACCGATTACCCCAAAGATGCAACAGTTGTAGATTTCGAAGCTTAGCTATATCGTTCGGGATGGTTCCCGTCAAGCCATTCTCCGACAGATCCAAATCGGTGATCGAGAGGAGCTGAGTCATATTAGGAGGAATCTGCCCACTCAAATTATTGATGTATAGCTCCATCTTCTTCAGCTTTGGAAGGTTCATGATCCCAGCAGGAATGCTCCCCTCGAGATTATTGTGCGATAAATCAAGAAAATCAGTTAGCTCAGTGAGATTTCCAAAGGAGTCAGGGATCGGACCCACGAGATGTGCCATTGCAAGATTTAAGTTCACCAGGTGATTTAGGTTGCCCAGCTCATGTGGAATTTCTCCTGGTGCGAAGGGATTGAAAGCTAGGTCAAGCCATTTCAGGTTGTAGAGCTTTCCAAGATAGCCAGGAATTGTCTCGTTCAACAAATTGTTGGTGAGATTGAGGCTCTCAAGCAGCGGAAGTTCTCCAAAACCAGGCGGAATTGCACCCGTAAAATTGTTGCAACACAGATCGAGGTTTCTCAAATTCTGCAGCTTAGATATGCCATTTGGAAGCATGCTGACAATCCAATTCTGGCTGAGGTTGAGATATTCCAACTTGCTGCAATCCAGCAGCTTGTCAGGAAAATCACCTTCGAAGTTATTGTTGCCAACGTTGTAAGAAGTGAGGTTTTGCAGCTGACAAACCTGTGTAGGCACAAGCCCAACCAGGTTCATGTTAGAAAGATCAACGCCTGTCACCACCTGGGTGGTTTGATCGCAAGTAACTCCGGTCCATTGGCATGGCGCCGTTGGATCACTGGCTACCCAATTGTCCAGGAGCCTATGTGGATCTTGAAGGCTCATTTTCACCTCCATCAGAACACTCACTTCTGAAGAACCTGTACCAGATCCATGGCATGGAGCAATGAATTCGTGAAGGCACATCAAAGTAGCTGCGAGATGCAGCAGTGCAGGAAACACCTCCCAGCGACATCTTGACATCGCTATTGTCCCTCCAGCTTTGATGCTAAGGCAGCTACCTCTACATCATACACACACTGTTTATGAACCTACATCCAAAACGCCATTCCTAGCACTTCTCTTTGCTATAAATTTTTAGATCCCCTCTCCAAAAGAACATTATAAATCCTCACTCAGCCCACTCATGATCATGCAATTGGAGGAACATGATCATATATATAGACTCTAGAGTAGTGAAACAAATCCATTGGAGCTATAGGGTTGAAATCTGAAGATAGATCGATCAGATCAGAGACCCTTGTACGTTCGAAAGCTAGAAGATAGATCGATCAGATCATATACCCTTGTGGGAATAGAGCCCACAAAAGAGATAGAGAGAGAGGGAGTGGGCGAGAGAGAGTCCTGAGAGAGAGAGAGAGAGAGAGAGAGAGAGAGAGAGAGAGAGAGAGAGAGAGAGACTCTAGAACGCAAGGGTTTCTAGAAAGAAATGTGATGTTGCAATGCTATAACACATCACTTTGAGGGTTTTCACTTTTTCTTGAAGCAAAAGAAGCCACTTTTGAAATTCTGGCATTTGTTTTTTTCTTTTGGTTACATGTACCTTGGGGGCCCAAGGTGAGTGTAATGAAAAAGTTTATGCCAAAAAGTGGGGGAGAAGGACGCTCTCCGAGGATGGAGCCCCGAGGGTGGACGCCCTTCCCCGGGTGGAATGCCCTCAAAACCATCCTTGGCGTGAAATCAATTATATCTTTTTTTTTTCCTCTTTTTTCTTTTTTGCTATATATTTTTTTATGTTCACCTTTTGACGTTCGAAAGATGCCTATAAAAGAAATTTGTTACAAAAAAATTTGCCCCATAAATTACATTTTGTGAGGATGCTCCATTTTCTTCATAAAAATGTCAAAAGTGATTTTATGGAGTGTAAGAAGAGTAAATGTAGGGGTGTTTTTGAAGAGGCTTAAATTTTGCAAAGACCATCCAACTCATCATAAGAGCTAAGCCATGACACAAATATTTTAGCATGCACAATTGGACTTTCATAAAAGCTTTCAAAAAGTGTTTGACTTGAGATTACATTTATCTTTACATAAAGGAATGGGAGGGAATCTAATTTTCCACTAAACTCTCTCGCTTGGGTCATTGTTGCAGAGGCGCCTTAAAGGGCCTTAAAGGGTGCTGGGACTTGAGCAGTTTCCCCAAGACACACTTAAGTCTAACATTCATCCACATGAACTTACTGAAAAGCCAACTTAAAAACGCAACAAGCCTAACCATTCAAACTTAGAAAAACATGAATCCCAACTAACCCGAGAGCCAATTAGAATCTGTCCCCAAAAGGTAACCAAAGGCAAAAACACAAGTCACTCGTGAAATCCCAAGGCAATATAGTGGTCGCCAAAGTTACCAGATGGCATAGCGGCGAGCCCCACATCAGTGACGTGGACCCTTAGGCGCCAGCGACACAAAAAGGTTGTAGTAAACGTCCTTCCACGTCTTGGACTAGTCCCAGAGGCGAAACTGAAATGATAAATATTCCCAAGGATCAACTTTATTAAATTTGGAAGATGTTACATTCATACATATACTAACTGGCAACACGTGCTGGACATTGTGCCTGGCTCGCGTTCGTAGAGGGAGTTGAGACCTGGCGACTGGATTTCTAGCGCTAGTTGTGTTGTCCAAATTTCTGTCTACCAAACTCCCCACATAGTTATGTTGTGATTCGATGCGCCCCCTCTGTCATGGAATATAGTGTTGTATGGTAAAACACGTCTTTTTGGACTTGTTTTTATTTTACTGATTAAGCTTGGCAGAATCAGCCTAGGAAGGTTAGATCTGTCAGGATCATCCAAAAAGTCCATTTTAATCCTTGCCAAGCTACAAAAATCTTATTGTTCGTCAGAAAGAACCTTCGCCAGTTCTACCCTAGTTGAGGTTTCGACAATCTGCGAGTGAATTATCTGCGAGTTTTGTGAGTTTTTTTTTCTATTTAAACTTTCATGACACATGACATGCTATCAAATATAGGCTTTGCTATCTTTCATATATAATGTAGGGCTCATTAGAAAGGCATGGATATATCTTATTATCTTCCGTAGACCAGTCTCAACTTGTAGTCAAATAAAATACTAATTTGATCACACTAATTGATTCAACATAAAAAATGGAATCTTTTTTCTTTTTGGATAATCTCAATTCGAGCTGTAATAAGAAAGTTACAACCGTTCAAAGTCTTCAAGGCTAGAAAATAAAATTTGCCCTTGGCACCTAGAATTGAGAGCCAGCGTGCTACCAATTTCAACTGTAGGCCTTGCAACATTCCATCTGAGTATCCCAAGATAAAACTTGCTGATATAGCTCCTCATAGATTGGCACAATTGGTCCCAATGTCGTAGACTCTCCCAATTCGTAATGTGGATACGACGACATTCTTGTTTGACTACTTTGTCTATTTAGGTATTCGTGGTATGCTTGAATTTGAATACTCTCCTCCGCAGTCAATCTAAAAAATTGAGCACAAGGTTTTGTTGTTGTGAGGGTTAGTGCTTGCTGGACTGGAGGCCTATTCGGGCTCGGATACCCTGGATTTGGCCTTTTGAGAATGGATATACACAGGTTTGGCTTTGATTTGGGGGTCTGTTGAATTGTGGTTAAATTAGACTTTGGTCGAATCTTGCTCGTTGAGGGGCAATCATCAACTTTAGTCTTCCCCTGGTCATTGTACTTCCCATCTGAAGGTTGCGTGACTGCGCTTTTCCTTGGATATCGTGCTGAACTATCTTCAATTTGCTCTTTTAACACTGGTCCCCTTTGTAATTCATCACGAAGAAATCCTTGCAATGATTGCGCTAACAACCCTGATAGAACCTGCCGGAATTCCTCGGTAATTTCTTGACTTCCTCAGGCATCACTGGCTTTATGGATTCTACTAGCTCTTGCTTATGTGATGTTGTTGTTGGTTTGCTTGTGGGTGTGTCTGCATAACTTGGGACTTTTGTCAGAATGTCTTTTTCCTCACTAGTTTCATAACCTGGTGGCACTAGGATTTTTCTTTTATAGTGCGTTCGAGGTGGAAGGGTCACCACAGGTGCATGTCGATCATCTACATAGGCCAAATGCCTCCTTGCTGATTATGAATTTCTCATCGGACGATCTTGGCATGGATGATTAACTCCGCATTGAGCACAACAGGGTTCGAATGTTAATGGATCCCCTTGATGTGGACATTCGGCTCGACGATGTTTTCCTCCTCATTCATAGCATCTTACCGAGTGCAATACACCATCGCCTCTAAGTTGATAGGCATACACTGGTAATAGATTTCCCTTAGGATCTTCCACAAAATAGACTGGGTGGCTATTGTGGTCCTCCATTGAGTTCGGTGACATGCAAGAGAATATAACCAAAACTTCCACCTTGCCACTATTTGTTGAAGAAACTCATGATTTAGATGGATCAATTTGACATCCATCCTTTTAGTGAGCTCTTTGTTGGCTTGATTCTGCTTGCGACCTTTGAACTGCTGGATCTGGTTGTCGGGCCTTCTGCTCACCTTTGGTCCATGTCGAGGATTCTTGATTGGACATCTTGCACTTGGATGACCTCCAAAGCAGTATGTACATTCATCCTTTTCAAGAAAATTGACTGTGCGAGCATAAGCTTGAGGACAGCCTGAACTTGAAGTGCAAGGTTCTTGGTCTTCTGCTGCACTTGATCTGCTTGACTCTATTGCACTTAGTTACCTTGTATAGGGTTCCATTCTTGCCGAATCATCACTCGTTGTTGACTCATGTTCCTCTGATTCTCCATCTGATGATTCATAGGGAAAATCCTTTAACCCATGTGAGATTTCCATCATGGCAGCATCCTTACAGAGCTATGCAAGTGACGCATAGAATGCTAATTCTACCATACCAGATCTGATCTTTTTGGGCAGTCCAGCATAGTATTTTGCCATGATGATCTGTTCAGGAATCGGACAATCCTTCACTAGATGGAAAATCCGATATGTGTAGTCTCGAATGGTTTCATCAGGGAACTTCTTTAGTTTAGATAATCCTGCAATGGCGGTCTCCATAGCTCAGCACTAAAATGTCGCAAAGCAGCCGGTTGGTGGATTGCTTCAAGGTCCTCACAATGATGCCAATGTTCCAACATTTTCTTTTTGCTCTTTTTTTTTTTCAAAAAGAAAAAGAGAAAAGAGTCGGTAAGCGGTGGATCAATATGGATGGGAACAGAAACATAATTGGATTTAACATATGAGCCTGATGAAAGTTACGTAATTAAGAGAAGATGGAAGATGTAATAGAGATGGAACATAAACGTGATGGATGGATGGTGTGAATGGTAACAGACTGATTTTTCCTGGTACTGATCGTCTTGATCTACGGTTCATTCACTTGGTTCAGTCTAGGGATGTTGGATCTTGATGGATTTCTGACTGCAACCTAGATTTGACAAGATCTGGTCAATTTCAATTGGCTAGTACTGTGATTTTAGCCCTCTTTTATGGCTTTTTTGAGTTTTCTTCAGATCTGAGTGGATCTAATCTTTACCCTTCCTACAGTAGATGTATCTAGACCATATACAGATAACATAAGGTCTGCAAGAGTTCTTGATGGACAGATCTTGAAAAAACTCAATTTTTAGGCACTTTTCAGCATTTTTCATAGATATTTCTAAATTTTTGTCAATTAAATCCTCACAAAACCTTCATAGTAGCCAGTCTAGGTTATATCTATCTATAAAATTCTTTGCAAAGGTTACTTCCCAGCAGATTTTAAAAAATCATGAAAAAAATGCATTTTTTGGGTGTTTTTTTTTTAAACTTTTGATATTTTCGGAGAAATAACCTTCTCAGATTGGTATGTAATTTTATCTAAGTTAGATCCACCGCCTTACCAAGCTGTGAGAGTTACTTCCCAAGTAAACTCAAAAAATCATGAAAAAAGTGCATTTTTTGGGGATTTTTTTTGCAAAATTTTAATATTTCCTGAGAAATAACCTTCACAGACTGGTATGCACTTGTATCTATGTAAGATCCACCTTCTTACCAAGCTGCAAGAGCTACTTTCCAAGGAAACTCAAAAAATCATGAAAAAAGTGCATTTTGTTGCAGTTTTTTTGCAAACTTTTAATATTTTCTTGGAACTAACCTTTTCAGACTGGTATGCACTTGTATCGGAGTTAGATCCACCTCCTTTCCAAGCTGAAAGAGTTACTTCCCAAGAAACTCAAAAAATCATTAAAAAAAGTGCATTTTTGGGGTCTTTTTGCAAAATTTGAAGATTTTCTAGGAACTAACCTTCACAGGCTTGTATGCACTTGTATTTGAGTTAGATCCAGCACCTAACAAGGCTATGAAAGTTACTTCCAAAAGAAACTCAAAAAATCTTAAAAAAAGTGCATTTTTTGGGTGTTTTTTGGCCAAATTTTGAGATTTTCTGGGAACTAACCTTTGCAAGCTCTTCTGTGTCACTATCTCAAAGAGATGGAGTTGCAAAATTCTCTGCAAAGGTTACTTCCAACAAGAACTCAAAATTTTGTTGTCTGAGAAGGTTATGTGCCACTTTTTGCTCTTGGAAACCTTCACAGGGGCACTTTTTTTTGGATCTAACGTTTGCAAACTTCTTTGTGTCCTTGTCTCAGTGAGATGGAACTTTAGAGAGCTCTGCAAAGGTTACTTACCATAGAAACTCAAAATTTTACTATCTGAGAAGGTTCTAGGCCACTTTTTGCTCTTGGGAACCTTCACAGGGGCACTTTTTTTTGGATCTAACGTTCGCAGACTTCTCTGTGTCCTTGTCTCAGTGAGATGGAACTTTAGAGAGCTCTGCGAAGGTTAGTTTTGAGTTTTGAAATTTTTTTCGATTTTTATAAAGGGTTTTTGAATTTTTTTGGGTTTTTCTCTGTTTATTCAAGATTTGCTAGGAACTAAATTTCGTAGGCTTCTATGCAGGTCTATAACAGTGTCCTAGAGCTGTTGTCAGGCGAAGGTTACTTCCCACTGGTTTTGGAGAAATCAGATCTAATGTGATTTTTAACCTGTTTTTTTCCCTCCAAAATACAAATTTGAGTGTATTTTCTGATTTTTTGGGTTTTTGGAATTAAAGGAAGGGATTGGGTGCTTGGATCTGACCCTCCCTATAGTACATTTAAAACAAAAAAAACATGAAAAACGACAAATCTAACACTAAAACTCCCTAATCTAACCCACAAAATCCGAGTTTTAGTTGAAAATGAAGCGTAGGAGAGAAGAGAGAGAGAGAGAGAGAGAGAGAGAGAGAGAGAGAGAGAGAGAGAGAGGGAGAGAAGAAGAAGAAGAAGAAGAAGAAGAAGAAGAAGAAGAGAGTGTAAAAAGAATGAAAAAAGCTATGCAGCAAGATGAGAGTGTGACGCTCCCCGGCAACGACGTCGCTGTTGTGTCGTCAATGTAGAATAGAAGTCCGAACGCTGGGAGCGGCAACCTTGCCTTCACCTGCATAGCACGAAGAGAAAGGGAGAGGAGAGAGAAGAGAGAGAGAGTAGAGAGAGGGAGGGAGAGAATGCCTAGGTTGAAAAAAGCTTTGGAGGCTCGGGCGCTTACTCAAAGCTATTCGATCCCAACGTAGAGAGAAAGAGAGAGAGAGAGAGAGAGAGAGAGAGAGAGAGAGAGACCTAAAGTGAACCAGCATAGCTTTATTTAGAAGAAGATGAAAGATACAATAAAAAAAATGGCTCCCTCTTATAGATTTTAGAGGTGAGCCTATTTACTTTCATCGGCCACTTCATTGGGGCAACTTATAGATTTTAGAGGTGAGCCTATTTACTTTCATCTGCCACTTCATTGGGGCAAGGATTCTAATATCTGATAATGAGTTATTGATAGAAATTCCACTTGAAATCAGCAAATGCCATGAGCTTTCTCAGCTCAATCTTTCCATAAACAGTCTGACGGGCACGATCCCTTCCGCATTAGGCGGCCTCAGCGTCCTCAATTACTTAGACCTCTCAGACAACAAATTGAGCGGAGAAATCCCAAGCGTGCTCGGAAAGCTTCTCTTCCTCTCCTTCAATGTCTCATACAATGATCTCTCAGGCCCTGTTCCAGCTGCTTTAATCAATGGCGCTTTCATCACGAGCTTCCTAGGCAATCCCACCTCTGTGGGGAAGGGCTTCGGGGTCTGGCTCCTTGTTCCGGAGGAGCTGGATCGTCGAACAATCGGTCGCCTCGGTTTATCGCTTTAATATTTGCTGCAGCAGCAGTGCTTCTCCTCGTCGGATCGGTCCTCTTCTTCAATGTGTATAGACTCTACTTCAATCACAGAGACAAGAACAGCAAAGCTCTCTGGAGCTTGACCTCCTTTCACAAGCTAGGATTCAGCGAGTATGAGGTGCTTGGCTGTTTGGATGAGGATCACGTGATCGGAACAGGTGGCGCTGGAAAGGTGTACAAGGCAACGCTGAGCAATGGCAAAGAAGTGGCAGTGAATAAGCTATGGACAAGCTCAAAGGCCGAAGCAAAACGCGACTTCAGCGCGGAGGTGGAGACTCTTGGCCGCTTACGCCACAAAAACATAGTGAAGCTCCTGTGTTGCTTCAGCAGCGAGGACGCCAAGCTTCTAGTTTATGAATACATGCCCAACGGAAGCTTGGGAGACCAGCTACACGGCCCCCAGGCGAGCGTGCTGGACTGGCCCACTCGCTATCACATCGCTCTTGGCGCAGCTCAAGGCTTGGCATATTTTCACCATGACTACAATCCTCCTATGCTGCATTGCGATGTCAAATCCAATAACATTCTGCTTGATGCCAACTACGAAGCTCGGGTTGCAGATTTTGGGCTTGCAAAGGTACTGCAAGCGTGCGGGAAAGCTGTATCTATGTCGAACATTGCTGGCACCTATGGCTACATAGCTCCAGGTGGAAAGCTTTTCTTTCCGATCCTCTACCTTCACTTACACTTATTCTACCTTTACTAATCCGCCATTCAGTGTATCTTCTCTACCTTCACATAGGGCATATTTCCATAATCATCACACCTTTTCCACCTTTACGCATCTGAACGGTACATTCTTTCTCGATCTCCCAGCAAGCTGGCAGCAGCTGCCACGTCAGTCACAGCTTGACACCTTCCGGCCTCCTCACAGTCTTTCTTCTACCTGTCTGCGTCTGCTATTCAAACTAGCATTCTGCAGTTGTCACTTAACCAGCTCTTTTGATTCCTGCAATACGGCAAGATCTATGTGTATTTAGATTCTGCTAACATTATAACCTGCAGCTGCCATGAAATCAATCTCTTATATTTCGCTGCTCTGTCAGTTTATAAAAGAAAGAAACCTATGCAGCCTCAATTTGTAGATGGAGTGGACATAGTGAAGTGGGTTCCCACCAACATTCAGCGCAAGAGTGAAGCGCAACAACTGTTGGATACAAGACTGGGAAACGTTTTCCTTGAGGAGATGCTAATGGTATTGAGGTGGGTCTCCTCTGCACCAATGAGCTTCCACTGGAGCGTCCCTCTATGAGGGAGGTGGTCCAAATGCTGCAGGAAGCGAATCCAAAGCAAATAGGAAGCAAACTTAGTCTCAATCACTCAAAGATCCAGACTACTCAACATACATATATATTAAGTAAATCTAGAGCCTCCTTTCAAAACGTGCACTACATACCTGTGATAAAGCAAAGATAATATCCAGCTATTCACGAATCTAACTAGGGAGCTATTGAGCTTGATGAGGAAGGTTTCTCATTGCAACCAAATGGATATATTTGTCCAAAAATGTGACCTGCCCATAATCTTTATTAACTAATGAGCTTTCGGAGCTGCATCTCTGTAAAAAACTTATAGAAAAGCAATTTTGCTTTTTCCCTTGCAACCTAAACTTAAACCCTACTAACCCATCTCTTGAAAACAGTCATTGTGGTTGACACTTTCCCTTGTCCCTTTGGCCTTGATTTTCTGTAGCAAATCTCGATGGCTGTCCTCAGCGTGGTTAATCTGGATCCCAAGAAATAGGAAGGTATTCTCGGGAGAGCAATCATCCTTTAGTGTACGGTCTATTTTTCATTTGCCTCAAAGATATATAGAGTATCTATAAAAAAATTTATGAGAAATTTCAGCCACCCTACGTGGTGAGCCCATACGATGAACAATTCTGTTCCTTTTGTACCTTGAGTGTTAAAATTTCTGCCCAGGGGGCTTCTACAGTACTAACTGAACTTCGGCCCTATTTTACTCAGGGCCCTCCTTTAGATCTTTAGGATATAGAGCTAATGCAGACCCATTTTGATGTGATGCTTGAAATGGGGTCTCTCTCCAACTTTCACTCTTATTTTATGTATTTTTGTGTGGCTGTCTAAAACAAATGTACATTTTTCCATATTTTTAAAAGTACAACTACCTATGATTATCTCAATGCATAAATTGCAGCCAAGAGAAACTCCAAGCAAGGGGATTTGATTTGTGCCATAATGTATGTAAAAAACCATAAATTATGGAACTTATCTTTGTCATTTTCATCATATCACTCAAGCTAACAACTAACATTTTTAGAAAGGATTTTACAACGCTTTTCTTTTCTTTCAACGATTTTGCAAAACAATAGAATGTGCTTATGAGATGCCAAAAGTTGGATTAAATGTCACAACCACTATTGTCTTCACATGTTAAGTGTCAAATAATGTGAGTTCTATGTGGGGTGTGATTCCTTCCATATTGTATATGTGAGTTTTAAGACGATCTTAGCAGTGAATTTACGGTAGCTCTCATACGACAATATCAAGGCTAAGGAAGTGTCTGACCAGAGTTTCATTCATAAGTACATTTGAAAAAGTGAGGCTTACCAACTGTCAGAAACAGAAGTACTCAGCAAACAGAAGGCTTATGAAAGCAGAGAGAAAAGAGAACTCGAAAGCTCAAACACTTTGTGATCTCCTGTCAACTCGGTAATTCTATTGAAGCGTAAGTGGAGTACATATAGAGAACAAGCTACTAGAGAACACGGCTCTCTAGTAACCGGTATGTGGCTTCTTATTTAATCAAATTAACTAATTCCAACAAATAAGAAAATCACAAGTGTACATTTCCTAAGTGACATCCTTGTCACGTGGCTTTGCTCGAATGAAAAGCAAGCATGTGGAAGGTTACAACGTTTAGTTTGAGGCGTGACAGGTAAGGCTTTTGGAATGTTCTTCTCTTAGGGCTAGCCTTCTTATTAAGGTTTGTGTCGTTTCATATTCGCCCTTCGGAATATAGTCCTTCCTTTAGTCATATTTACTTAGGCCTCTTTGTCTTCAATATCTCTTTGTATAAATTGTCATTATCGGGTCCATTAGATATTTCTTCATACATAGTGATTATCTTCATCACTTGAGTGGGTTAATTGGGATTTTGCATCATCAAATAGTACTTAAAAAAAAAAAAGGCATGTAATATGGTATTACAAAATCTATTTACAACACCCTCATTTCTTTGTCAAAATAATTAAAATCAATGTATATTTATTGGCTACTAGAGGTAAAATTTGTTTTGGCTCAAAAAATTTGAGAGAGATTATCTCAAAGCGATACCATTTCAAAAGATGCTAAGCTCCTTTGGCTTAAGGAACCTAATCTTTCCTTAGCTTTTCTTCTTCAAGAAGTTCAAAGGTAGAACTTAGTCTTTGATCAACTTGAATTGTTGATAGATCATGCCTTAGTCTCTAAACCTCTTTTACTATGCAAGGTGGCTACTACCTTCCTTGAGAATAATCTCTTGGTCCCTCCTAGATAACCCGATAAACTCTCAATCACATATTGCTTGAGCTCTAAGAAGTACACTCCTCATCTTTCTATGTATAGGACCTTTTGAATGACCTTAACATCCTCCACAACAAGAAAACTCCAGATTCAGATGGGATGACCCTAGACTTCTTCCTTGCCCATCGAAATTTGAATATATTTGACATCCTCAAACTAGTCGATGTTACGGTATTTTTGTTGGGAAATGTGATGTAGCTCGACAGAGCTGAACTTGTCTCCCCAATCAAAAGAAAAACAATGCAACTATAAGGATCGAATCGAATTATTGAGATTTAGACAATTGGTTAGAACATTCTTTTAACTTAGTAAAATATTTGGGTAGGTGTCATAGATGTGAAGGATTTCAGATCATTGATGATCCAATCCACAAAAAGATCTTGGGTTACAAAAGAAAAAATCCTACCAATCTCACCAATGTAGAAAAATCAGCATCTACACACAAAATGAGATGCAAACTCTAATAGAACTTGATCAAACATGAATCAAATGATTATGTACTGTTGTTGTCCGTACAAAAACTAGCAAGCTACTATATTTCACACATGTGGATTCAAAAATAACAATTATAGATCATTCTACACGTAGAATTGCATGCAATCACAAGTATAGTGCACCAATGGATATTATAACCCAAGAGAACCATGTATAAGCATGAAATGGGATAGAGAAGAGAGAAGATCTATTCCTCCATGAGTTACATCCTTTTTCACAGAAAGTGCAACATCGTGACTCAGTATATACAATTTTTTGCTCTGTAAATAGAGAGGATTTCCTTTGAGTTCTCATCTAAAATAGTACATCGATTGGCAGTGAACAAAGTTCTATAGCCCTGATCTGTGATCTTGCTAATAGATAAAAGATTCTTTGTTAATTTGGGTACATAAAGTACTCCATTAAGTTGCCTAGTGATGCCATCAGAGAACTGAAGTTGAATAGACCCTTGGCCTTCAACTTGGTGTGAACTGGAGTCACCAAAGAAAATGTACTTTGATTCTATAGCTGTGAGTGTAGAGAAGAGGTCCTTGCATGGCGTCATGTGCTGAGAAACACCTGAATTGAGATACCAATGATGGGCATCTCTACTGGATTGATCTTGTACCATCAGTGCCTTCTCTTCATCTTGAGATCCTTTGACTGTGTCAAAGTTGCCTTCTTGGTACTGTTGCATCTTCTTCTTTGCTTCATTGTGTTTGAGGATGCAACAGTCCTTGATTTCATGGTTGGTTCTTTTGAAATATCTGCAAAATAGCCTGGTCTTGGACGATGTGTAACTATACTATTGTTGTTGTTGTGGTTGTGATGTTGCTGGCTGTTCTGCCTTTGTCTTCTTATCCTTGAAGCCTTCCTTCTTCTTGGATTGTTGCTTGTTTGAATAGAGTGCCATGGATTTGGTACTCGTAGATGTGGACAAGCTTTTCCTCCTGACTTCTTCCTGCAACAAACTTGTTGTCAATTTTTGGAGAGACAGTTCAGGGGTATTGCTTAGAAGCAACACTAAATTATCGTAGGAGGATGAAAGACTGGCAAGAAGAGACATGGTAGAGTCTTCTTCTGATATAGGGAAACCTATTGCAACCAGTTGGCTCATCAATTATTGAACTCATTCAGATGGTCGCTGATTGAGGTGCTTTTACTCATTCTGAGTGTTAGTACCTTCTTTCTCAAGAAGAGACAAGTCGAGACATCTGAGTCCTCCTAGATGCTAGTGAGTGTATCCCATGCTTCTTTGGAAGTAGTGCAGTTGGATACATGAGAATTTGAATGAGAGAACCTATGATAGACTGATAAGGGTAATTGCACATTTCTTGTTGATCTGCCTTTGTTCTGGGGCACATGTCTTTGGATAGCTTGCATCTTGGAGTGTCTATGGGCTTGCAATCCTCCATGTCGTATCTTCGAAGTACATTAATTAAGTAGGATTGTTGGCTTATGGTGATCCTTCTACTTGCGCAATCTCTGTGAATCTCCATTCCAAGTAGGTAATGGATTGGACCTAAATCATTTATCTCAAAATCTGATGAGAGTAAGGACTTAATTTTTTGCAGCAACTGATTTGAATTGATGATGATTAGAAAATAATCAAAGTATAATGCTATTATAACATAGCTTGGCCCCTTTGGTTTTAGATACACATTTGAACCTGCGGTGCAGGAGGTAAAGTCGTGCTACAACAAGAAACAATTTATTCTATCATACCAGGCCGTTGGATCTTGCTTCAGACCGTATAATGCCTTATGCAATTTGCATAGTAGATGCTCCTTGCCTTGAGGGATGTAACCTTCTGGTTGATAGATGTAGACATCTTCTTGTATGTATCCATGTAGGAATATTGTTTGGATAGTTCCCTTGCAAATTGAGCCTCTTTTAGTTAATTATCGCCATCTGGTGAATATTCAGATCTTCTGCAGCAAATATAGCCTATAAGGTATGAATAGACTGAGAAGCTAGTTACTTAAGACCTTTTGGTCGTTTGATCACTTTGTGCATCTACAGATTGTTCAACTCAACAACACCTATCACTCCTTCTCTTCATTCAGATACATATTTATAGTTGTCAGAGTCTTTTGATTTATTGTAATTACAATTTACAAGATGATTAACAGTCGTTTAAGCAAGATCCGTAGATGCATTATTGGAGCGTCGTGAAGGAGGAGAAGTACAAAGTAACATATCCTTCGTATGTGTTGTAGTGCAAGGATGTAGGCCGTGATGGCCGTAGTCTGTCCGCAATCGTTTGAACAACCACTAATTATTCGATCAGTTGTTGATCGTTTGCTTTATAGGTGATCGTTTGCTTCCTTCGTTGATAACCGTAAGTGATAAATTACGAAGCTAAACGATGAGATGGGTCAACCGTTGTTAGTCGACTTTGTAGGAACTCGCAAATCGTTGTCGTTGGTTGACTTCGTTGATAACCATAAGTAGGTTGCTTATGTTTTCAAACGGTTGAGGAGAGTTGACTCTGGTCATAGCTTCCATCGTAGTAAGGAGGTCACTTGTGGTGGTCGACGGGATTTCGCAAGTGCTCGTAGATAGTAACCTACGGATTTTAACGACTCCCTTGTGATTTGTGGTTTCTTGCGGTTTGCAGTTTGAGTAGTGCTTCTCCGTAAACATTGATTTAACGGTTCCCTTCGGTCAGACCGTAATCTTGTGATGGCTTTGTGCTTTTGCCTGATTCAACTTTGCGTGTATTTTGTAGACTGATTCAGAGAGATAGAATTCTTGAGAGTCGAAGGAGGGCAAAGGGATGAGTAGGAGAAGATTAGAATTCCAACACCTTGTTCCTATCATCAAGAGTAATGTTGACATAGCATGTGCATCCAAAGGTTCTTAAAAAGTTGACACTCAGCCTCTCCTTGATTAGCATCTCAAAAGGTGTCCTTCCATCCAAAATAGCACTTGACCACTATTGCACAAGAAATTGGCACACAACAAAGCTTGATCCCAACATGGTTTGTCAAGATTAGCACTTAACCTCATGGCTTTGGCACTTTCACATAAAGTCCTATTCTTCCTTTCAGCCACTCCATTTTGTTGTGGGGTCCTTGATGTTGTATACTCCCTCTTGATCCCATGCTCATCACAAAAGGCCTTGAACTTGGTAGATATGTACTCACCACGATTGTCACTCCTTAAACACTTGATCCTTGTGGAAAATTGGTTCTCCCTTCATTCTCGAACTTGATAAAGGCCTCATACACTTCATCCTTGCTCTTTAGTAGATAGATACAACAAAAATTACTAAAATCATCAATGAATGCTACATACATCTTAGCTCCACTATTGTTAATTGTAGTAAATCCATGAATATTCGAATGTACAAGTTGAAAAGGCTTTGAAGATCTAGATGTAGATCTAGTACAAGGTTGTCTATGTGACTTAGACAAAGCACAAGACTCACAAACATGTTTGATGCCACTTAAGGAACTTGGAAGACCTATCACAACCTTCTTCCTAGCCATTACCTCCAATGACTTGAAGTTGAGGTGTCCCATCCTTTTATGCCAAACCTCTTGAATAGGTATTTGCTCCCTTGCAACACATCCAACTTGGTTAGCAATAACACAAGCATCTAGTTTGAACAAATTCCCATGGTCCTCAAATGTCAGAGTGCACTAGCTCCAGAATCTTTGTCATTCTGTAGGAGTGTTTGATGAATGGTGTGCGTGACATCTTGCCCTTCAAACATGCATCACAGGTGGTCAAACTGGTTGCATTCGAGATGTTGACCCCTATTACTGCTCCATGATGGCTTGCTTGGTAAAGTGCCATTGATTTCATGTGGCAGAGTCTTCTGTGCCACAGAGTGTCTGGCGAGTCGTCATGGGTCTGATGCACCTGATCTGCAGGTAGGCGTTGTTGGATTTACTCCTCCTACTCTCCTAAATCCCAATTTTAATCTGCCTCCATTCATGCTGCATATTTTTCTAACATTGTCACGCAGTCTGTATTTTTACACGCAAATTCGCACAGACGAAAAAAAGGCGAATGAATCGCGACACTGTGTTCTTACACAGGTCATGGTGACAGGCGAAAAGGGGACACTACTTACTGAATGCCAAAGGTGCCCTAACAGATAAGGCACCCTGTAAATCTTCTCCTAAGGCCATTTGTAAGAGTGACGCACTTTTGCGTCATCACCAACGTTTACTTCAGTACTGGTTGACGTCGCACCCTTTTCACCCTCACCCCATGCAGTTGCGCTAACAGATTGGACAACAATTGCAGCCATCCACGATCTCCTACAAACAGCACATCCACTCTGTACTTTCGCATTTGCACACCTGTAATATTATGTATATATATATATTGGATACCATTTGCGTATTTGATGATGATGATGATTATCAGATGATCAAGTGAGTGAAGAAGAGACTAAGAGAAGAGGTTTCATTTCTTATTACAGACAGAAATAAGTTTTGTAGGGCACGCGGTTTCGTCCGCTACAATCTTGTGCTCTACCGCATAATTGACTTGTATACTTGATATACTTAATCTGACACAGTTCATTTGTTCTGCGTTTTAGATCTGTCAATATTGCTATGCTTATTTCTCATTCTGTCTGATCTTTCTTGTTGCTCTTTCTGGTAATAGATGATCAACTTTTAGTCTTGTTCTTTGCGAGTAATTCGCGACTAATTATAAATCGAACACAATCTAGCTCTTCCCGAATCATTCGCGACAGATAATTTGTCTTGCAATTCGTGACAAATTATTCATCTAGCGCTTCATCCATTTATATGTTTGGCTACGTAATCTAGAATGACTGTGATTTCTATCACTAAAGTTCTGTTCATTCTGATAGGCGTAGTCATGCTTAGGGAGAGAGTCATTTAACTCATTTAGCTGCGCACAAACATTTTTTGTTTGAGATCGCTTCTCGTTCGTTTCTTGTTTGAGTTCGTTTCTCGTTCGTGTTCGTCATTTATTCTTTCTCCCTCTCTACCAATATGGTATCAGGGCAATATTTATAGCTTGATTAGCTCCCACAGTACAAGACTCTACTAGCCGATAGAGTAATTGTTTTCTTGTTCTGTATTTTTCAGTATCAGATTTTCATTCTTAAGTCACTGATAGTTTTTCCTATCACTTAGACTAATTCTTCCACACCAAGGGAAAGCCAGTCCTCTCATGGACAAGCTTGATGGAGCCAATTACCATCTGTGGAAATTTAAGATGAAGACTGTACTAATGACAAAAGAATTGTACGACATTGTTACAGGTGCAAAAGAGAAACCCGAAGCGGACGATGCGACAATCACCAGATGGAAGCTGAAGGATGGAAAAGCTTTTGCGCTGATCATCCTCAACATCACGGATACATAGATCGACCATGTATCTGAGGCTCAGACATCGAAAGAAGTTTGGGACATCTTGAGAACACTATACGAAGTGTGAATATAGCTTCCAAACTACATCTCAGGAAGAAATTCTACTCCCTCAAGATGACGAATGGTGATTCTCTACAGAATCACATTGATCAATTCAAGAACCTGCTAGGGCAAATGGCCACTGTCGGATATGTCATAGACGATCAAGACGCATAATGCAACTGCTTACAAGCTTGCCAAGTTCTTACGACAGCTGGGTGATGATTATCATGACTAATCCAGAATTGACTCTTTCGAGAGTCATCACTATGTTGTTGTAGGAAGACAAGCGAAGGAACAAAGCCTCAAGTTCCTCAGCTGATTCTCACGCCTTGTACACCAACAAGGGCACAACAAAGCAGAAGAAGAAGAAAAGCCCGAAGCTATCAAAGCCAGACCAGAAACCAGCTCAGCACAAGAAACAATTGAATCCGCAGACAAAGAAGAAGTTGTTCTGCAGATACTGCAAACAAAACAACCACTAAATACAAGACTGCCGAATACTTCAAGCGAAGAACAACAACAAAGGGCAATCGAATCAAGTGGCAAATGTAGCTGCAGAAGCTCTACAGCCCATTCAAGAAGCGGATCATGATGCCTTCATGACCAACCATCAAGGAGCATCTGGCGACAGTTCTTGGTTCCTAGATTTTGGGGCCACTCAGCACATGACTAGCTTGATTGGCTGTTTCGAGTCCTATACACCTTACAGTACCCAAAAATTTGTTCACCTTGGCGGCAATAGCACACAAGCTATTAAAGGTGAAGGAACTGTAAGATTATGCTTTGCAAATGATCAATCTAAGCTACTCTCCAAAGTTCTGTATGTACCTAAGTTATCCACGAATCTGCTCTCTGTAAGCAGAATCACAGATCTAGGACACAAAGTAGAATTCGAATGTGACCAATGTAAAGTAGTTGATAGGACAGGCAAGATCCTAGCACTCGAAAAGAGGCACAGATACTTGTATAAATTAAGTCATTCTTTTTTTGCCTCTAGTCAGGCTCTCAGTACTTCAATTCAGTCAAATAAAGGTTTACTTTGGCATTATAGACTTGGTCATCTAAATTATGCTGTTGTACAATGAATGTCTAGACAATCTATTGTTCTTGATCTCGACTATCCTCGTAAAACAATCGAGCTACCTGTCTGTCAAGACTGTCTAGTTGGAAAACAGACTAGGAAGCCATTTAAGTCAAGCCATCAGCATGTTGCTAGAGGATTGCTAGATGTTGTACATTCAGATATTTGAGGCTCGATGAAAAATCCTTCGCTGAAGGAAGCCAAGTATTTTATAACCTTTATTGACGAATTCTCGAGAAAAATGATGGTGTACTTCATAAACAAGAAATCAGAAGCCTTCAACTACTTCAGAATCTTCAAAGAGCGTGCAGAAAAGGAGACTGGAAGGACGATCAAGGCCCTAAGGTCAGATAACGATGGAAATATATCTCTGTCAAGTTCAATGAGTACTGCCAAAGACAAGGCATTGAACAACAATTCATCACTCCTTACAGTCCTCAATCTAATGGCTTAGCTGAGAGGAAGAACCGAACTCTGGTCGAATCTGCTAAGTGTATGCTAGCACATGCATCGTTGCCCAAGAGGTTCTGGACTGAAGTTGTTTCCACTGCAGCTTACATCCTGAACAGATGTTTGACCAAAGCCCTCTCAGACAAGACACCCCATGAGGTGTGGACAGGCTCCAACCCTTTTTGAAGAACCTAAGAGTGTTTGGGTGCATTGCCTACGCGTAGATCCTAAAGGACACAAGGAAGAAATTGGACTTCCAAGGTCTAAAGACCATCCTGATCGGATATACTTCGTCTAATAACACCTACAAGCTGTACGATCTTGATACCCAACAAATCTTGTATAGCCGGGATACAGTCTTTATCGAGGATTAAGTCGTCGACCTCAAAGGCAAGGATATTGCTCAAGAAGAACCTTCATCACCTGCCATTGACAAGACAATCCGAGCTTCTAGCTTAGGAATGTCTATCATCGACCCACTTCGAGACAACAAATCAGACGCAGATATTGCTGCTACTCAGCAACATATCCCAGGAGCGGTTCATCAGTTGAATCCTCCCAAAAGATCAAGTTGAGTGCGCACACAGTTCACAAGGTATACTCCTGAGTCTGTCTGTCTTTTAATGCAGGAACCGACGACAGTCGAAGAGGCACTTAGCCAACCAAACTTTGATCTCTGGAGAGAAGCTATGGATAGAGAGTATTTCTCTCTGATCAAGAATCAAACATGGTCATTAGTCGAAGCTCCTATTGGTTGTAATATTATTGATTGCAAATAATTCTTTTAGATCAAATATAATGCCAACGGAGTGATTGATTGAAGAAAGTCTAGACTGGTAGCACGAGGATTCACCCAGATCCCAAATGTTGACTATCGTGAGACTTTTAGTCCAGTCGTCAAACATTCGTCGATCCGAATACTCCTGTCTTATGCTGCAGTTGCCGACCTCGAAGTACATCAACTCGATGTACAAACAGCCTATCTAAATGGAGTTATACAAGAAGATATCTACATGATCCAACCCGAAGGAGACAGGGAGGTGCGAGTAGAGAGGTGGAGGAGCGGAAAGGAGTTAAAGGAGAGAGCAAAAGGGAGGAGCGGAAGGGACAGCAAGCGAGGGAGGGAGGAGGTGAGAAGAGAGCGAGAGAGCAGTAGGGAGGTGCGAGCAGAAGGAGTCGCAGAAGGAAGGAGCGGAGTAGCAGAGGAAGAGAGCGATGGGCGGGAGGAGGTGAAGGGAGGTGGAGCGAGCAGGGAGGGAGCGGAGGAGAGGGGGAAGAGAGTGAGAGAGAGAGCAGGGGAGAGAAGAGTGCAATGTGCAGTAGAGGGGAAGGGAGAGGGAGCGAAAGAGTAGGGAAGAGCAGGTAGTGAGAAGGGGGAGGGAGTGGAGCTATGGGAGGGAGCAACAACGTGCAGTAGAGGGGAAGGGAGAGAGATCAAGGAGTAGGGAGCGGGAGGGGGTGAGAAGAGGGAGGGAGTGGAGCTATGCCAGCGAGCAGGGAGGGAGCGGAGGCGGCTTAGATTATATTTGTATTTTATTTAAAGTTATTTTTTAAGGAGTTTTCACTAATGTTTCTCAATTCAGAACTTGATATATTCTCAACAATCTCGTTTTTAGCTGACGAAGTGGAAGACTTGTCTTCTTCATCAGAATTAACTGGCATATCTTCCTCAGAATCTGTGTCCAATGTTGACAAGAAACCTTGTAAGTCAACTTTTCTATGTTGATGACGAGTGGAGGATGATAGTTTTTTCATTAATCTAAGACGTTCTTTCAATATAGATATAGTCGACTTTCATAGATGATTGGTCATTGTCAACTCAAATTTTATTGGCAATATCTTATTCTTGTCCTTCAGATCTACTTGCAACATTTCAAATTCTTACCTTTCCAAAAAAGCATTTATTGAAGTGATGCACAACCAATAACACGAAATCTTATGAAACGAGAAATAGCAAAAGACCCAATTTTTTTTTGTGAACTTACAATTTTCTAAAATTCAAGAATTTTTAAAATTCTAGATCTAGAAAATGAATTTATTATTTTGCAAGCTTGTATATTTTGCATTTAGTTAAAATTTAAACGAAGTATTGAAAAATATTTTTAAAATTGTGTATTAAATTAGCACAAAAAATAAAAATAACACTTGTGTGCAATTTGTTATTACATAAAAAGTTGTTAGATTAAGCAAGTATAGCACAAAAAACAAAATATCATTTGTGTGCAATTTGTTATGATGTAAAATAGTTGTTAGAAAAATCAAGTGATGGTAAAATTTTAAAAATTATTAGTTTTAGTAAAAAACAACAAAACAGAATTTAACATAAATTTTAGGACTTGTTTGAAATTTGATATTTGTAGTTTAAGAATTAAGTAAACTAAACAAATCTAATATTAAAAAAGAAATGCTAAATTTGTACCAAATATTACTTAACAATAAAATCATTCACCAAAAAGATTATTAAAAACATTTAATAAATAAACATTTTGTACAAGAACCTTTGGAATAATAGAGATTTCATATAAAATAAAATAGTTTGAAATTACATAGTCTCAAATTTTCACAGAGTCAAAAATTCTCAACCAGATTATTTGCATCTGGAGTAGTAGCCCTTCCAACCCTTGTGTTTGTTGGAGCTGTTGTCCCGTCTTGAACAATTACTTCTTCAACTACTTCGTAGCTTTGCTCAGCCATTTCTGCCAGTTCTCCTTCATCACCAACAACACCACTTGTAGTTGGTTGAGGCTCCTTAACAAATGGAGCGATACCATCCTCAGAAGGGCCCAATTTGCCAACCTCTTGAAACTCATCGAGCAAAACTGTTACCAGCTAGTCTCATCTCAACAAAACTTGCTAAACTCTCATCTAATTCTACGGCCACAACATGTCTGCTCTTTTGGACAACACATGCACTAGTGGTGCCACTACCACTAAATAAGTCCAAAATCCAGTCTGCGAGATGAGAAAACATTTCAATTAATTTATTTACAAGCTGTTGTGGCTTTTGATATAGACAAGCCACATAACTAGACATCGGATTTTTAAGTTTTTTGATCACTGTAGGAAAATCAAAATGATTTCCAAAATCGGTGTTTCCTATAGTGTTGTAGTGTAACATGGGTCTCTTTCCATAAGTGGAGAAGTAACAAATGCTGAGATATTCGATCTTGTTATAGAGACGTGCACCACCAGGATTGCGCACATTTGGTTTATACCTACAAACATCAAAAGCAAAAAGTCCAAAAATAGAACATGTTTAAAACAACAAATCGACTTGTGAATATAAATGTTTAATTACAATCAGTACTTACCAAATGATATTTTCCATCCCTATGTTGCAGACTTCCAATAGGGCCTTCTGAACACCTACTTGTTGCCAACTGGAGTGAAATATCACTATCCTCCAAAGCGGAGCAGTAGTTGTGAAAAGTACAATACTAAGGACCATAAATGGATCTTTGAATGATCCACAAGGTGATTGTATGCTTGTTAAACAATCTATTAGAAACTAGTCATCAGAAAACAAGATCTAGTTTAGCAGCTTGATAGGAAACAAGTAGAGACAATCAAAACATTGATATATTAGTATAATCCAACTCCACAGGTGTGGAAATAGGCTGTAGTACGGCTTGTAGACAGTGTTTACAAAGTACCAAAGCTGAGTTTCATTGGAAATCAAGAGTAATCACCATACAATGAGAAGAAACTCGAGTTTCTCCTTGAGGCTTCAAAAAGTTTGTATCTTCTTACTATGGAGAATGGGGATACATAGTAAAATACACTTCCTTTGCTAAGTTAGGTGAAAATCTAGCATGTAATAAGGAAGTAGGCTCCACTTTCTTGCCCTAATGTGAAAACCCTAGCCTAGATCCAAGAGTCATGCTTGGTAGGTGCATGGTAGATACAAATCTCATCATAAATCATGGTCTAGATCCTACAAAGTAGGAATCACTACCAAATGGACACAATCACTCCTCTTGACTCGTGGTAACCTACTTTAGGTCTGTATGTACAAGTGGCACTTTGGCCATTCAAGTAACCAACAAACAATATTGACAAAATGTACAATATTCTACATGGCTAGATTTGCCAATGTAGGCAATTTTTCACACTCCTCCTCAAATCTAGCCTTGGAGATCACAATGCTTTTATCAATAACTCCAATTGAAGATCTAAGCTTGACAAATGAATCTTTAGATAAAGATTTAGTAAACAAATCAGCCAAGCAACTTGATGATGGCATGTGTTGGAGCTTGATCTCTTTAACTTGCACTTTTTCCCTCACAAAATGATGAGCAATTTCGATGTGTTTGCTCCTTGCATGGAATGTAGGATTAGTTGCAATTGATTGGGTTGATTGGTTGTCACAATAGATGATAGGGATCTCCTCCTCCATGACATGAAGCTCCACCAATAGCCTTTTGAGCCACAAGACCTCCTTGCATGTTGATGTCAAGGCCTTGTATTCGGATTCTGTGGAAGATAGGGAGATGGTATCTTACTTTTTGGAAAGCCATGATACTACTCCATCACATAAAAAGGTGGCAAAGGCACTTGTTGATCTTCTATCCACTTTGTCACCTGCAAAATCCAAGTCACTATAGGCTCTTAAGCCAAGATTAGTTCCTCTATACAAAATGACAAAATTCTTAGTGGATGAAATGTATCTAAGAACTCTTTTGGCCATGTTCCAATGTGAAACTAGAGGACTTTGCATGAATTGGCTTAACTTTCCAACACTATAACTAAGATCAGGTCTAGTTATAGTTAAATAGATCAAGGAGCCAATAAGCCTTCTATATAATGTGATGCCTCAAAGGATGCTTCATCACAACCAATAGATGCTTTTACATGTTGCTCCATTGGTGTCTCAATGCCTTTACAATTCTTCATTCCAAATCTATCTAGGATGGATGTATCATATTTATATTGACAAATGAAGCTAAAATCACATCCTTTAATAACCTCTATTCCAAGAATGAAGCTCAATAGGCCGAGATCTACCATCTTAAACTCTTTTGCTAAAGCAATTTTTACATCTCTAATTCCATCTAGATCATTACCGCTCAAGATAATGTCATCTACATACAAAACAAGAATAATGATCATGCCATCACGAAAACTTATATACAATGATGGATCATAGGCACTCATTACAAAATTGATGGAAATGAGAAAAGAGTTTAGCCTAGAGTACCATGCTCTAGGTGCTTGCTTGAGCCAAAAACACACCTTTCCTTCATGCTTTGCCTTGATGAAGCCCTCGGGTTGCCTCATGTAGATCTCTTCCTCCAAATAACTATTGAGAAATGCATTTGTGAAGTCAAGTTGGAATAGCTCCCAATTGAAGGTTGTAGCAAGACTAACGATCAACCTTATACTAATAAGCGTAGCCATAGGAGCAAAAGTCTCATCATAATCAATGCCTTTGGTTTGTAAAAAACCTTTGGCAACAAGCCTAGTTTTATGCTTGCTTATTGATCCATCTTGATTATACTTCAATCTAAATACCCACTTGCAATCAAGAGGTTTCTTCCCTTGAGGAAGATCCACAAGATCCCAAGTGTGATTCTCAATAAGAGCATCATACTCTACTTGCATAGCATCCATCCAACTTTTAGACTTACAAGCATCTTCATAGCATGTTGGCTCATCTAACATTGAAGTAAGAAAGGTGTAAGATGTGAGAGATGATGAGCCTTCCCTTTGATCACCTTGACCATCATAGGTGAGCCTCAATGGCTCGGATCTTGCCCTTGTAGATCTTCTCGAAGTTCTTGGAGTTCTTGGAGTTCTTGCATCTTGAGGTGGATCCTCAAGTTCTTCTTCACTTGGAAGCTCCTCCTCCATCCCAGCATGATCCGTGCAATCAAGATGACTAGTAGCATTATCATCCAAATCACAAGCATGTCCTTCATAAAAAATAACATCCCTACTCACTATCACCTTGCTAGTAATGGGATTGAAGACTCTATAACCTTTGCTATTCTCACCATATCCCACAAAGATGCCTTTGATGGATGCTGCATCATCCTTCCTTCTCTTATCCAAGGATTGGTGTACATAGCAAGTGGATCCAAAAACTTTGAGATCCTTGAGAATTGGGCTTCTCTCCAAATAGATCTTCAAATGGTGTGATTCCTCCAATGGTTTGGTTTGGCAATCTATTGCACAAATAGTTAGCACAAGTTAGATAGAGAAGCATCTAGCCTTAAGGCCTTAGCACACTCACAAAGAGATCTATTTCTTCTCTCACTCACTCCATTTTTTTGAGGGGTGTATGGACATGACAACTCCCACTTTATGCCATTAGAACCACAAAAGTCAATCAACTTATTGGAGATATATTCACCTCCATTATCACTCCTTAATACCTTAATCTTGGTACTAAGCTGATTTTCTACCAAAGTCTTGAACTTTACAAAAGAATCAAACACCATTGATTTGCTAGACAAGAGGTACATCCAACAAAATCTAGAATAGTCATCAATGAAGATTACATAGTACTTGGCACCACCATTAGACTCATGTGAAAAACTATGAACATCCGAATGGATGAGTTCAAGAGGAGAGTTTGATCTTGATGTAGATCTTGAGAAGGGTAGTTTGTGAGCCTTTGAGAGGCTGCATGCTTCACATCTCTTCCCACACTTTGACAAATGCTTGGGGAGTCCAACTGCAAGCTCCTTTGCAACCATAGATTCCATGGCTTTGTAGTTGGGGTGGCCCAACCTTTTGTGCCACAGTTTCACCTTTTATAACTCCACCTTTTCCAAGTTAACACTCTCCACTGCAACATTAGCATCAAGCTTAAACAATCTACCTTGCTTAAAGCCTTTGGCTATACATTCATCATTTCTAAGGATGGAACAAACTCCATGCTTAAATTGTACATCTAGGCCATTATCCATTAACTGGCCAACACTAAGCAAATTCTTGGTTAACTTAGAAACATAAAGAACATTATCAAGATTCGTCCTTTTGGATGATCCCACATACAAGGGAATTGTTCCTATTCCACTTTTCTTACATTCTTGACTACTTGCAGTATAGATTGATCTATGTAAATCATTGTAAGAAAGTAAGGTGGAGAATATGTCCTTTTGATATGTCATGTGAGAACTTGCCCCACTATCAATCCACCAAGAATCATTGGTGTTGCTCTTGGATGATGGTGGTTTGTTGGAAACCATCAAGGATGACTCTTCATCCTCCTCCTCCTCCTGATGTGCAATGTTGCTTTGTTTGCTCTCTTGTGCCTCCTTCTTCTTGAGACATTATGATGCAAAATGTCCTTTCTTTCCACAAAAAACATTTGTACTTGGACTTGTCTTTGATCTTGCCCTTTGAGCTTGAAGCCTCATCCTCCTCCTTGGTCTCCTTGAAGTGCTTCTTCTTGCTTTTGAATGAGAAATTAGCTTTCTCATCACCATCCTACATAGAAATAGCATTCATTCTTGCATTGGTATGCAACATCCTACACTCTTTAGCTACTAATACACTCTGTAGCTTTTCTATAGTAGGCAAAGTGTCTTGGATTGCAAAGCTTTGGACCAAATTTGTAAAGCCACTCCCTAGACCATTGAGGACAATCTGAACAAGCTCACTATCTTGAATCTTCTCTCCAATGGAAGCTAACTCCCTATTAAGAGACTTGATTCTTAGCACATAATCTTGTGCACTCTCATCACTCCTCTTCATGCTTTGTAGAATCTGATTCCTAAGCATGAGAACCCTCAAAGTGTTACTAGACTCATAGATGGATTTTAAAGATTCCCAAGCCTCTTTAGCACTCTTACATGATGATACTTCCCTTAAAAGATCATTGCTTACATTCATCTTAATACAGTGAAGTGCAAGCCTAGACCTCTTCTTGTATCTCACTAATTCCTGTGCACCTAGAGGTTCATCTTCATCATCTATTAGAAACTCATAAAGATCCTAGAGCACCATTAGTGACTCTATCCTCACTTTCCAAATAGAATAATTGGTAGAATTTAACCTCTCACTAGCTTCTAGAAGGTAGGCTCCCACTGATCCCATCTTACTGGCAAGATTCTACACACAAGATATAGATTTGTTTGGACCTGAAACTCACAAAGGTTTCACTCAAATGTTGACTTCTAATCCAACAGATGGATTTGTAATCACAGTTCTATCACTCCCTCACAAAGCTGGAATGAAGATAAGATGAGATGAAAACTACTCTTTAGCAAATCTTGCCAATCTTGGCTATTCTTGGACAAAAACTGACTCTATCTCTCTCATTCACTTTGATGTACTTTCAAGACCTGGTTTCCACTTTAAGAAGGTCTGAAATCAGCATAGACTAATTAGTTTTCATGAAACAAATTCAAAACTAATCAATGGCAAGTGATCTTGGTAGCTTATCCTAGGATTTGCACCAAAAATTACATCAAATTGACACTAGATAAATTTTCTATGATCCAATGAATATGGGTTACTGAATGCTGGTTCAGAGATGCCCACACGTGTGAACAGTATGGATTTTGATCCTGAAAAATTCTGGGATCAAATCTCCTCACCAAAACCTGGATACCAGCTCGCCCTTCCAATACAGCTTTTTGCACCAAAACCTGCTAAAACTGGATTAGATTCAAACACAGATCAACGGCCTTGTACTTGACTCTGATACCATGTGAAAAGTACAGTACTAATGACCATAAATGGATCTTTGAATGATCCACAAGGTGATTGTATGCTTGTTAAACAATCTATTAGAAACTAGTCATTAGAAAACAAGATCTAGTTTAGCAGCTTGATAGGAAACAAGTAGAGACAATCAAAGCATTGATCAATTAGTATAATCCAACTCCACAGGTGTGGAAATAAGGCTGTAGTATGGCCTGTAGACAGTGTTTACAAAGTGCCAAATCTGGGTTTCATTGGAAATCAAGAGTAATCACCATACAATGAGAGGAAACTCGAGTTTCTCCTTGAGGCTCCAAAAAGTTTCTATCTTCTCACTATGGAGAATGGGAATACATAGTAAAACACACTTCCTTTGCTAAGTTAGGTGAAAATCCAGCATGTAATAAGAAATTAGATTCCACTTTCTTGCCCTAATGTGAAAACCCTAGCCTAGATCCAAGAGTCATGCTTGGTAGATGCATGGTAGGTACAAATCTCATCATAAATCATGGTCTAGATCCTACAAAGTAGGAATCACTACCAAATGGACACAACCACTCCTCTTGACTCGTGGTAACCTACTTTAGGTGTGTATGTACAAGTGGCACTTTGGCCATTCAAGTAACCAACAAACAATATTGACAAAATGTACAATATTCTACATGGCTAGATTTTCAATGCAGGCAATTTTTCACAGTAGTGACCTCCAAGAAACCAACAACGACCTCTTTCACTTCAGTGTACTTAAACGAGCGATCGTCATTGAATGACCCCATAGTTTAAACCCGTATGGAATATCCGCGATGTAGAGAGTGTAAGGTCTTCCTTTTACAAATTTGGTTATCTCTCTTGCATCACATTGTTGTATTGTATAAAAACATGGAAGACCCTCAACAGACTTGGGAATAAACGTTTCTTTGAGATCATCATCAATGTTTAAGTCTCCAATATGTTATAAATCTCTGCGTTTTTTCTCGGTTTTGAAGGTGAGTTCTAAATTGTTCTGGAAGCTGTCCACTCTTTTTATCTTCAAAACTCTGTGAAAAATAGAAGTACACTTATGCTAATCATGACATTCAAATGTGAAGTTTGTTACTAGTGACATGAACTTATGCTAAGCATGAATGTTAATAAGAAAAAACAATAATATCAAAGAAAATAAATGATAATAGAAATACACTTATGCTAAGCATGAATTATAATCTTAAAACCATTTATCTACAGGAGATGTTAAGATATTAGAAATACACTTATGCTATGCATGGGTCTCTCAAATGCTCTCAAATGCTAAACTTGTACTTAAAAGTTGAATAATGATGTCAAAAATAACAATTTAAAAAATAGTTAAGAATAAACACCCATGCTTAGCATAAACAATCTTTGCAAATCGGTAATTTAAAATTAAAATTTGTTAGAGAGCCTTATCATATCCTTGAATAAAATAAGAAATCTTTGGAGCTCCTCATCTTTTGAGTTGTTTGGGTACAGCCTATGGCATTCCTCCCAATCCTTGCAGTTGAGGCTCTTTAGCATAGCCTCTTGCACTTTTATGAAAAGCTTGTGTTTGTGATAAAATACAATATTTAGATTTAAGATTTTGCACATGAGTCAATTTTTTTTAAAAAAAAACACATTTGAAATTCTTTTCCCATCTCAGCAAGACTGAGCTGTCCGTCAACAACCTTTGAAAAGACACTCACAACAACATCCTTTGAGAGGATGCTTTGTATATTTTTCCATTCTGATATCCCCATA
This sequence comes from Diphasiastrum complanatum, assembly GCA_029204225.1. Taxonomy (NCBI): domain Eukaryota; kingdom Viridiplantae; phylum Streptophyta; class Lycopodiopsida; order Lycopodiales; family Lycopodiaceae; genus Diphasiastrum; species Diphasiastrum complanatum. The sequence continues at coordinate 28,399,609 of CM055112.1, forward strand.
TCCTGTGGTATCGGGACAAGTGGATTTTTTTTTTTGTGGACGACGACTCTTTTGGAAGCTGTCCTTTTATTTTAAATCTGTCCAACTTGTCAAAACTTTTATCGATAAGGTCCCAAATCTAGAACAAAAAAACATTTTTAAAAGAAATTTTTAATTTGATTTAAAAACAATGTCGAACAAAAGAACAATGCCACTAAGAAGAAACAAAACTTACCTGCCTCTTTCGGAAGGCCAACTGAAAAAAATTATCATATTTCGTCAAAGAGGAGCCTGGATTTTTTTCATTGAAGGGTAGCCCAGTCTCCTGTGCACAAATGCACTTCAATTGAATATTTGTTTTGTCCCCTTCTTTGTGAAGTCTCATGTACTCCTTATGAAAAAATCTGACTCGTTGAATAATGGTCATGTTCAATCTGTAGTCCTGGTTGATATTATGGTCCCAGACAAGGAGCTTGGCTTTCTCAACAGTCAGCTCGACAAATACTATAGCACTAACTTGTCTAAAAGATTGTACATAAGGATACTCAATAAAGAGCTCCTTTCTAGCTTGCAAGCTATGAATTTCGCCCAAAACAAAAAAATTGTAAGTATCTATACACTGAATATCAAAATCTGCCACTGTCGTACAGTCAACAAAGTCAACAAAGACAATAAAATGAGTAACAATGGCTTGGGTATGGTCCTTAAATTTTATTTTTAAATTATGTACATGGGAAGAATTGGGCTCCCTAACTTCCATGGGCCTGTCACTGGTGGCTGGGTCAATGGGAGGCCTCTCACATTGTTCAATATCAAGAATGAAAGTGGTGGCTTGGATTTTTTTGGATTCATGAAGATTCTTGCAACATCCCTACTGGTTGGCTCAAGATTGATTCTTGCCTCAGGTAGATTTAAGCTAGAAGCCTAGGGCTGGGGTTGGGGCTGGTGTTGGGGTTTCTTCTTGGAGATGGGATGTAAACCCCCGAGTCATGGATTTTAAGCCCTTAAGAGTCATGGATTCAAAGCCTCTTGATTTTGGAGGGGAGGAGGCATCTTGAGTTTTCTCCAAAGCACTTCTTTTTCTCTTTGGAGTAGACATTAGGCATGTTCCAGTAGTGGAATCAGGTGTCTCGGTGTCTTTTTGACTGGAGGAAGTCAAACTCTTGCGAGACGATAATGATCTCACAGATTTTTTAAGAGAAGGGTCCTCTTTTTTCTCAAGAATCACAATGTTAGTAAAACCATCATTCTCATATGCAACTGCTACCTTCCAAAGCACGTGTCCTTGTGCTTTGAAGGTAGACAGCCCTTTGCCAGAAGTATCAGCAGTCCAAAGGAAGAGGTCAGTGAGTTTTTGGCTCTCTCAACCCTTGGTAAAGTAAAATAGGTGCTTAGTCATGTCTACTTTTTCAAGATTCGAAGACTGAGCCATTTGAATATCTGAAAAACAAAACAAGAAAATATGACAAAAGACACAAAACTTAAAACGACAAATCCTAACAAAAATATTCACTCACATGCTGAGGACCTATGTTGAGCATAGGTTTGCTTTGGACTTATGCTGAGCATCAGTCGAGAGCAAACCTATGCTCAACATAGGTTCCCACTCTTGACCTATGCTGAGCATAAGACAGGAGCGACAAACCTATGCTCAGCATAGGTCCGCTCTCAACTTATTTTGAGCATAGGTTGAGAGTGGACTTATGTTGAGCATAGGTTTGCTCTCGACAAACATAAGTTGAGAGCAAACCTATGCTCAATACTTCTAGAAAGATGTATGATATTGACTTAAAAGTCGTGGCTCGATAATCATAATGCTATTAGGACTTGTGCCGAAACCAAGTGGAAGAAATGATCATGTCGACCTCTCAAGAGGAATCTATTACACATATTTAGGTATGACTAAAAAAAAAACCACAATTACATGGATGGGATTTCGTGAATGTTGGTGTGGAATAGTAAAATTCTTTATGCTCCATAATCGTTTAAGATTATGTGAAATGCTAGAAGTATACTTTACGACATTTCTTAAAAAGCTTTATGTAACTAATAAAGTACGAAGAGCCTTACCTCCATAAGTGATAATAATGCTTGCTCATATGTATTCACGAATTAAAGTGCATGTATAGTGGCATTGGAAAGCATGGATATGCTCAGTACCTACCACACTCATAGAAGACTATGGTACTAGTCTTTGGGGTCAGGATGGTACAGAGGTACCCTGATACCTACGAGAACTTACACAATTTACTTGTTGCATCAAAACACAATAATGGACTATAGCGATTTATCAAGTTACAGTTGTTCGACATTTTTATATGATAAATTGGTGCAATGTTTGGTTAACATGAATGGCATGGATTTGCCCACGGCAGCTTGAATGGCATGGATTTGCCCAAGCGTTGTACATAGGGTCCATCAGGTACCAAATAATTTCAGTAATACTGATTAGTGTAGGATGGCATGGACATGCCCTATTAGTGACTTCTATGACCAAACTACACCTATTCCACTTGTTGTGATTGATTAGGGCTTCATCAGTGTAAAGCTGTGCTAATGTTATGTAGCTATAGGATTATTTGCCTTATATTGATCCATATAGCAGATGCCCTGATACGGTGGTATTAGGGCAAGACTTACGATATGGTAGAATTCATGGTAGGGAAGATTGGACTGATGATTGTTAGTTTTATTTAGATTGATAGTGATTGTCTCTACATGGATGACAATTGATGCTCAACTATGATACCTATCTTCCTCACTAAGCTAACCCATGGGGTTGTGTTTTGTGGGATGGTGGCAGGTACCAGCTGGGTATCCTAAAACTGTTTCACTTTATGCTGCTTTGTACAATGTGTTTTTCAGCTTCGTTTAAACCTATTATGCTATAAGACGAAAGGATTCAAAGAATTTGGTCTTGCCCTGTTCAAGAGGGACTATGTGAAATCTGTTATACTCTCTCTCTCTCTCTCTCTCTCTCTCTCTCTCTCTCTCTCTCTCTCTCTCTCTCTCTCTCTCTCTCTCTCTCTCTCTCTCTCTCTCTCTCTCTCTCTCTCTCTCTCTCTCTCTCTCTCTCTCTCTCTCTCTCTCTCCCCCCCAGAAGGTAGATATGCGAAGGGAAAAATTGTGAAAATTGTTAACTAGTTACATTGTTTTATTTGGCAATATTGGCCTCCAAAGTGAAATTTCGACTTAGAGTTAGTTTCATAAATGTCAATAAGGCTCTAAATAGTGTTACTACTATTTTTAACAAGTAGCTAAGTGGATGAGGTCAATTTTGGACCCATTCTAAAGGAATTTTGGTACATTGCATTTGGACTAGTTTTTCTAGGTTGTTGGTTAAGTACCTAGAAGTTGCCATTTTAGGGCATACAGTGAAGAATAGGGCCAAATGATATTATGGTTGTTATAAATAGCTGTACTTGCATGGAGAACATTATCATTTGTTGATCATTCATGTGGAGATCGTCCTCTCTCATGTCGAGCACATCCTTAATATCATTCAATGAAAAATATGGCAGGCTATTCATATGGTATACAGGAATGCAAGCAGTGTCTTGCTTTTATCGTGTTCTTCTACACCTGATGTAGAAGATATTACCATCGACCGTGACAGAGCAGGGTCATACATCGAAGCCAGCCTAGCCTCTTCCTCATCACCCAATACTTCGTCTTCTAAATTTTTGTCCACATCGACAATACATCTCTGAGTAGATGTTCTACTTGAAGAACCAACACCAATTGCTCTGGAAGATTGGCCTTCATCAGGTATTAAGACAGATATGAAGAAAACAAAAGCTATGCCCTCAGCTATAAACCTGCATGATCTCCTATGGGATTCACAATATTGTACCACTTTCAGGCTCTCGTCAAGCCTGGTAAACTTCCTATCATGCTTGTGCTTGGCTTCAGGCTGGCCAACTATCAGTTCATGGAAATGAATAAACTTCAGGCCATCAATAACAAGAGATAATTCTAGGATGCTAATCCAAAACTTTTCGAATAATTCCAATAGGTGAGACTTGTGCTCAAGCACAAATCTATCCACATCAAATTTAAGTCAAAAAAGAGACGAAAAGTACTCATCCCTGTCTAGAACACCAGCGTCAGAGAGGAACTTATGCAACTTGTCAGATTCCATATCAGAAATGACAGAGAACACTGGATACTAGACGATATCACAGGCACGCAACGGTTAGTTGGAAAAAAAAAAAAACAATAGCATCGCGTTGTAGTGATATTGGACAGTCGAAACAAATATCCAATATCGCAGGCACGCGAGGGAGTGCTAGCAAATAAAATCAAAAGCGGTAGACTCGCGTGGTTGCGATATTGCCTTCAAGATTTCCGAATAGCAAAACGTTTTATGACAGTGTTTAGCCCTTATATAGATCCCGCAGATTCATCGCAGCCATTCGAAAATCACTGTTAGATACGCGACACTTCTAAGATACGTCAATTTCTGTAATGTGTGTGAAGCATTTATGTGCAATGTCGGCCAAATCCCATAGGTGACATGTGTGTGGTTGAAAATCGGACACGTGTATCTGCACGTATGGAGTAATCATTAATAAAACACACGAATCAGAAATTGGCATGTGTGTGGTTGAAAATCGGACACGTATATTTGCACATGTGGAGCAATCATTAATAGGACACACCATTCAGAAATTGGCACGTGGTGGCGTCTCTTCATTTAATGCATAAAAAATCTCTCTCTATATAAGCAGAGACCACGATTAAAAAACATTTGATTATCAAATTTGTGAGTCGTTCCTTGCTCTCTGTCACCCAAACAAGATATCGGAGCCGCACAACCTTCTACATTGTTTCTGAGAGGCTTGGTCCCTGCTCGTGCCCCTGCGATATTGGAATCTCTTGGGCTGATATCGGAGCCACGCGAGGATCTACATACGATTAATTCATCTATGACCTAGTCGTGTGTCTACGATATCGGAAGGAATGGAAAAGACTAAACAGACCGCGCGTCCAAAATCTACTGTCCCGTCTGTTGGTCAACCTACATCATCCTTGCATCTTGCAGCTGCTCGACCCGTGCTAGGGGGACTGGCAGAAAACCCCGCCCATGGCTCAGAGATATTAGGAGTTGTAGAAATCCACCAACCTTCTGATACGGAAAGCTCACTTCAACAGAATAGTGAGGGATGTGACGAGATCTTTATCCGTGGATGTGAGATGGTGTGTGACTGCCATTGAAGCTTTGCATGCAGCCTATGAAGATTATCAAATTAGGTTTTTTGAGGACACTATGCTTGTTGTTGTACATGCAAAGCGGGTGACTATTATGCCCAAAGATATGGAGCTTGTGTTCAGGCTGAGGAATTAGTACGAGCAGGTGTTCAAGGCACCTCCACCTCCCCGACCCGCTCCTAGGGTTAGACCCCCTTATCAGAGAAAAAGAAAGCAGTCAAGGCCAGTGAGGTCAGGAACCAGGGCCTAAAAAAGCCAAATCAAGCTAGTTGAAGACCAACCAACTCATGATCAAGCTGGGTTGTCTAGGGTGGAAGCTGAAAAATCCCCCTCTCCTCCACCTCCGCCTAAAAGAAGATTAGTACTATCAGATGAGACCGAGCAGATGATAGGCCAGACCCAATTGATTCTTGCTACACTGAAAGTTCAAGAGGGTCTTCCTGTCACTCCTGGTCTAAATTTTTTACCTCCAGAATATAGACAAACACTGTTGATGTACGTTATAGATTAATACAACATTCAACAAGATTGAACCATTGTGCTACAATATTATCTATTGATCCTCTTGATTTCAAGCATTGTGTGACAGATCCAAGCAATGCATTGGCGTGAGAGAAATACAATTCTCCCATGAATAGCGTCTCGCTTACTAGCGGACTTCTTGGATCTGCTGATCCTCTTACAAAATTGTCTCGCTCACAAGCGGACCTATATTCTGTATATTTTTTGTCTCTCTTTTTTATGCATCAAGTAGAATGTATATTGTTCGCGAACTTTTTCGTGTCGCATTGAGTAACTTCCTTGATCAGACAAATTAAACATCTATAACTAATCATGGATTACAAGAGTGGCGGATTAGCCATGTCCTAAAGCACTTCTGCTGATGTCATTATATCGGATCAAATATTGATCTTGTTGGACCTTTGTGGAGCACGAATGATTTTGTGTTGCGAACAATTTCGTGTCTTGTGTTGCAAAATTGTTTGTGAACATTTTTGCTTCGTCTGTCTTTTCTGTCAAATTTAGGGTTGAAAGCTAGCAAAGCTTTGGCAATTGAAATGTTTTGTATCTTCAATATTTCCACATGGAAAACCGGGCTAATATTGAAGCTTAAGTTTGCAATAACTAAAAAACCGGCATGTAAAACCATTTTTATTAGATAAAAATTGGCACAAATTTGCCTTAGAATTGGGTCCCAGCCCGTTCTAAATGAGGCTAGAGAAAAGTTTGCGGCCTTAGAAATGGCCTATGATAATGTTTTATGGCTTTGTTTTTGCCAGTTGTAAAAATAGTCGTGCTAAAATCTTACCATGTACAAAGTTGGTTTTACTAATATATGGTTACCTAGTGCATTTTTAGGCAAACCGTGTTGTCGTTGGAGCCCTAGTCATGAATGCCAAAATAGTCAACTTCAGTCAAAGAGCCATCAAAGAAAAATATTTATCGGGCAAAACCCAAGCTGTGAGTTATGGGCAATACTAAAAACTTGCAAAAACTCTAACGGGTAAAATTGGGCAAACTACAAGAAACTGGCAAAATACGCAAATCAGTCGGTAATCCCAAAAAACCAAAAGCCAAGGGCCGACGGGCCGTACCTACTACAAAGAAAAGAAAAATCAAATCTTTATATACTAAAAGAATTTGATTTCCAAGCAGCTCACGCTGCGTGAGCCCCGCCCCCATCGCGATGCCCCATGCCCCCTCCCCCCCGTGCATCATGCTTTCCTGCCCCCCACTCCCCCTTCTCGTGCTTTCCTGGCAGCTCACGCTGTGACAGGCCCCACCCCTTCCTGCTCTCTGACATTCAAATTGCCCGCTTTGATGCTCTTGCTATTTCTGTGTGCTACTACCACAGTTGGCATCGCTGCATAGTGTAAAGAGTGTGTGCTTCTTGCATCCGAAGACTACACTCTTGTGTTTCTTAAGCCATTTTGGTGTTAATATTCGAAGGCACCGGCTGGGTTTTGATCGAGTGCGTGAGAGGATCGGGTTGAAAGTAAAAACTTGGGTTGTGAAAGGAATGACCAGCGGGGTGTGTGGTGTGGGGGTTTCTTCATCGAAGATGTTATGTGAGCATGATGTAGCACTAGAAGCTAGGATCGAACATCGCACATCGGCAGGATAGTAGACAGTGAGTGACTAAAGGGGAGGAAGAGTGGGGAAGTTTAAAATGTTTGCCTGCCCAACTGGGCGGCCACAATTCGCTAAACCTCCCATCTCTCTCTCTCTCTCACACACACACACACACACACACACACAGAGAGAGAGAGAGAGAGAGAGAGAGAGAGAGAGAGAGAGAGAGAGAGAGAGAGAGAGAGAGAGAGAGAGAGAGAGAGAGAGAGAGAGAGAGAGAGAGAGAGAGAGAGAGAGAGAGAGAGAGAGAGAGAGAGAGAGAGAGAGAGAGAGAGAGAGAGACCCACACCCCATCGGTTGCCCGCCATCGGCTAATTGTCACTGACAACTTTGGACCCAAACCATCGGTTGTAACACAAATTGTCGGTCGCTCGTCATAGGCCGACGTCCATTGCCTGTCGCCTTCAATCATCAATCGCCCGCTCTGAGCATCATCCACACGTCTCGACCACAAGCCACCACCTAAATCGTCGGCCGTCCATTGCCTGCCATCGACGGCCACACTTTGCTAGTGAAGGGCTAAAAGAAATAAAAGACCAAGGAAATGGAGGGCACCTTATGTGGAGTAGGGGTTTGACAAAAGTTCTCACCCACCTTTTTGGATAATAAACGTAAACAAGACTTTAGGAACTAGGGGAGATAAAAGACATCTTTTCTAGCTTTTGACAAAGAGGGCATCTTGGCTAGATTTGGAGGTAGTCAATAAAGGGCTTGGAAGCCACTTCATGTACTTGCCAATAGGAATTGGGCAAATGGAAAAGAAAGCTTGAAAGTCATGAAAGTTGGCAAAGCCTGATTTTGAAGGGGGACACTTGAGATTTACTATAAAAGGAGGCCACTATTTTTGTTAAGACATAATTGGGTAATGATATGATGTTGATAGTTGCTAATTTGAGCACTGAGAGTTTGGTGAGTTAGTTGGATTGTCTTTGAAAGGGATGTCGAGAGTTTGTTTGCTTGAGGATGCTTGGAAGTTAGTTCCATTTTGGTGTTAGTGATTGTGGATGGTGTTGCTCCATGTTAGGGTTTGTTATGGTTGTTAGTAAGCTTGGATGTTAGTGCCTTATGTGAGAATGCTTGAGGGTGTTGTCAATTCATAGTTAATTACTCGGGATTTAGTCACATTATGGTTGAAGTTTGGGTGTGGATGTTGTCTTATGTTGCTTGGATGCTCATTGGGAGATTGCAATGCTTGCTTTATGATGTTGGAGAGTGTTGAAGGTTGAGTATGCGTTATTGTTTGGTAGAGTAAGCATGAAGTGGACATCAAGTGAGTGTTTGAGGTTGTTTCTTGCTCTTACTATTGTAGGTGATTGCTTGTTGGTTGTACAATGTGTTGAAGTTAGTAACTTCGTAGTTAGTGAGGGTTGTTTTTAGTAATTGATTGGTTGTTGGTATACTTGCTAGGAGTTGACGATAATGAGTAGGATGAGTGTTTGTGGTTTGGATTATAGTGTGTTTCCTTTCCAATTAAGGATCGAGCATAGTATTGCTAGAATGTTAGTATGCTTGCCTTTATGACTTGGTGGAGATAAAACGTGTTTTTTGTCATACTTATGCCTTGTCCTTCTCGTTGAGTGATGTGATGATCATACATCATACAATGGTTGAATGTTTGGAGTAACTCGAATGCTTGTTGTCTCGTGTCAAGGAGAAGTGTTCATCTTTTGTTGATTGAATGTGATGCATAGTTGTATCACACTCAATCTGGCCGACTCCCAAATATTTCACGTTACCACATGCAAAACCTCTAAGGATGCATTAGATTTGTTATCAAATCTCTATAAGACTCATGATGTAACCACTAGATTACATCTTAGAAGGAATTACTCTTAGCATGTCTAATTCCACTGCCATCACTTCTCACATCAACAGCTTCAAGTCTTTATTGGATCAGTTGTCAGTTGTAGGATGTTCTATTTAAGATGATAATGTTGTAATGACCTTGCTTTCTTCCCTTCCAAAGTCATATGAGCACTTTGTGGTGATGATTTCCACACAACCCGACCTCACTCTTCAAAAGGTGATTGGTCACCTACTTCAAGGAGAAATACGGAGAAAGACTAGCAGCCTATCCATCAAAGACAAATCAATGGTTCTATACACCAAGAAGAAAGACTATTCCAAGGGAAAGAATCAAGTGCAGCAGCAACAACAGAAGCCTCACACTCAAGTTGAACATGGTGGATCACTCAAGAAGCTTTTCTACAAATATTGCAAGAGAGCCGATCACGACATCAAGGAGTGTCGTATTCGGATCTACAACGAGGCAAACAAACAATAGCAGCAGTAGCAGCCAGACTCCTCCAACGCGGCGAAATTCAAGAAGCAAGATACACTTGTTAATGGCTTAGAACAACAGCAACGAAGACTATGATAGTTGGTACCTGGACAATGGCGCTACCCAACACATAACCTCTCGCAATGAATGGTTTATTGAGTATGCACCTTACAGCAGAGATCAATTCATCCGTTACGTGCAGAACAGATCCAGCACCAAAGTTGTCAACAACAAAACTCCTCATGAAGTTTGACATGGGCACAAGCCTAGTGTCAGCCATTTAAAAATCTTTGGTAGTATATGTTTTGTTCACATTTCTAAATAGCTTAGAAAGAAGCTGGATCATAGGACAAATAAATGTATTTTCATTGTTATCTTGATGAACATAAAGTTTATAAAGTTTATGATCCATCCACCAATGTAGTATTTGTCTCTAGGGATGTAATATTTCAAAAACCTACATACTATGATTTTAAACAGCCATCAATAAATGATGTTATGTCATTTCATCCTATTTTATGTAGCATGGATCTTCCAACAATGATGGTTTTTTTACAAAATCTACAATTACAACTACAGATGCCGAGCAACTAATATTACCTGTCATCAGACCAGACCAAGCTAGCTCGAACAGATCTGGAGAAATTCAAGAAAAAATATCATCGCATCCTGGTCAACCAAACATCCGCAGAACCTCACAGACTAAGACAGTTCTTGAGAGGTATACACCTCAATCATTATGGACTTCATTAGAAGAACCATAGAGCCATCTTGAAGCAATTAACTCCAAGGATGTTGTGGGCAAGAAGCTATAGAAAGTGAGTACAACTCACTTTTGATGAATAAGACCTGGACATTGGTCGACTTCCCCACTCACAAGAGAGTTATCGACAACAAGTGCATCTTCAAGAAGAAGATTTGATGGTTCCATTGCTAAATGGAAAGCATGGCTGGTGGCTAAAGGATTCACTCAAGTCTAAGGAGTGAATTATCAAGAAATCTTTAGTCATGTCATCAAGATACAATCAATCAGGACTTTGATTGCGTTAGTAGCCGCAGAAGATCTTGAAATGCACCAAATGGATGTCAAGACATCATTTCTCAATGACAATGTCGAAGATGAGCTGTATACCTTTCAACCGACGGCCAAGAGCACAAAGTGTGCAAGCTGCACAAAGCAATCTATGATCTGAAACAGGCTGCAAGAACATGGTTCGATAGAATCAACTCTTATCTCATTCAATTAGGATTTTCAAACAATTCAGCTAATTGTAATATTTATTCGAAGCATATAGGCATCAATTCAGCTCATGTAGCTCTTTACGTAGATTATGCATTTATTTCGTCTAAGGACACTTCTCTGCTGCACACTACTAAGAGTGATCTGTCAAAGGAATTTGACATGACTGATTTAGGATCTATCCATTCTTTGCTAGGAATTCACATTATTAGAAATAGGTTTCAGAAGAATATCTATCTTAGCCAACAGACATATCTAAAAGACATTTTAGAAAAGTTTCATATGTTTGATTGCAAACCAATTGATATTCCAATGGATCTAAGTATAGTATTGACTAAACCTACTAGTGCTGATTCTGATAGTGAAGTGCTCAACATAGCGAAGTACCCTTATCATTCACTAATAGGATCTTTGATGTATGCAATGTTGTGTACTAGAGCAGATTTAGCATACACTGTTAGCACGTTAAGTCAATACATGTCTAATCCTAGGATCTCTCATTGGAAAGCATTAAAGAGAGTGATGAGATATATTCAGGAAAGTCTAAATCACATTTTGTGTTATGATGGAAATGCTATTAATCCACTCGTCCTGCGAGGGTATTCCAACTCAGATTGGGGAGGAACAGTCTCTACCAGAAAATCTACCTTCGGGTTCTATTTCTATCTGGTAGGGGGATTTCGTGGAACTCAAAGAAGCAGAAATCAGTTGCACTTTCTTCGACAAAGGCAGAGTACATCGTAACATGCCAAGCTTCAAAAGAAACTGTATGGATTAGGTTATTACTTCATGAATTACATCACACGCAGTTCAATGCTACTACCATTCTGTGTGACAACTTGAGTTGTATTTCACTGTCACTAAATTTTAGATTTCATGGCAAATCTAAGCACATAGAAAGCTTTCTCAGGGCAAGTGATCCTTCAATATTGCTCCACAACAGAAATGGCTACAGACATCTTCACCAAAACGCTTCCTAGGATCAAGCATCAGAAGTTCTTCAACATGCTGAACCTTACGAAGATACCAAGGCACCAACCGTGACCTTAAGGGAGACTGTTGGAAATTAAGACCACAGTTGTCTCCTTAGAATCACAATTTCAGACAGCCAATTCATTTGAAGAACGTCTACAACGGGCTTCCGAATGATCTCCAGCAAAGGGTAACCAATCATGTCATAATTTCAAGTTCAGATGTTAAGTTTAATAACTTGAAGTCATTGAAGACTTGGCCATCTTCAAAGACTTCCACAAACTTGCATTTAGAACAAGTATGTAGAAATACATTACTTTTTCGACAATCTACAGGAATACACTGTGTGTCGGAACAGTCTGCGGAAATGAACTATGTTTTCCACAGTGTCGTCTTTTTTGTATTTTTCCGAAATGCTAAACTAGCATAGCTCAACAGTTTAAACTATTTTCAACAGTTCAAAAGTTTAATTGTTTTCAACACCTTCGGCTTTTTTGCATTTTCTCAAAAAATGCGAAGACAGAAAATTCCTGAAGGTCATCTATTTTCATTAGTTAAAAAAGACACATTCGCCTTTTTGAAAGCACCTTCGCCTTTTTAAGAGCACCTTCACCTTTTTTGCAAAATCTCGAAGAGAGAGAAAAATGCTGAAGGTCGTCTACTTTGAACGAGGGACGTTCCCAGCCACTTCCCAAATTTACGAAGTGAGAGAAAGCCACTTCTCCTAAAAAGCGAAGTGAGAGAATTTGCGACGCCCTCGTCCACGTCAACATTTCTTATGTGGTGACAGTATACACTATGTATAGTTGTCACAGAAGCCATATACTTCCAAGTACAATGACTTACCTAATTAGGTGACAATCATTTATTGCAGTTAATACATGGACGCAATCTATAAATAGATCATCCCAGCACAGATTACATGAGACGTTTCGTCCATAAGACGTATTATTTGAGCCTCTCAGTTACGCCGTCATTCTATTTGTAACTGCCATTGTTGTGCTTTAGTGTAATATAGTAGCAATACGCTTTTTATCTATGTATAATGTAGATGAATGCTTATTGTGATTTGAATGTACTCTATCACTGTTTGATCGCGCTTGTTTACTCACTCTGATCAGAACACGGACGTCTACGACTCCTCAGTTTCTAATTAGACGATAGCTGTCTTTGATGCCTGAGGAACTCGCGATATCATACTACTCTTTCCATCTATTTCAGAACTAAACTTCTCATTGAATCCATTTTTTAGTAATACCACACACACCATCTCTAATTTCTTCGGTGGACTGTACTCTTGTTTTGAGTATGAATTAGTTTTTAAGATCATGTTGAGCAATTAAGAACACTTAAAGGAGTGATTGTATTTTGCATAAGCTTTCTATTAGATTGTTTTTGCACTTAGCAGCTGATTGTAATGGGAGAGCTGTTCCGCAATATTCATGCTCTCTTCTCCGTTCGCGTTCTTCCACCTCCCTTGTCCCATCATTAACTGGACTCGACCATTGTGAAACGCCAGAGTGGGTAGTCCGCTGGAAAAAGCTGAAATACGCTGTCATGGTTAAGTCGCAAAATATGCACACCACTTTCGGTACTGTCTAGCGAAATACCTAGATCCAAAATCTGGGAAACACTACTATCCAATGAATAGGACAACACGCGTAATGTATGCACCATGTCTCAATCGACTTGTCCCACCTAAAAGTATAGTATCTAGGGTGTCTAGGAAACAACCGCACAATCTTAATAGATGTATCCTTAGCAGTTATAGGTTGGACTTTAGCGGACACATGACCTAATCTCAAAGACTAAAATAGGTGTCTAGAAGTGAGATAACACCAAAAATGAGTTGGACCTCCTATGATGGGGAAAGAGGATCAGTTCCAACCCGCATGTAGTGATGTTTGCCCGTTGAGGCAGAGAGGACCTCCCTGCTACCACTTTTTCACCCCAAAGCTATATCAATACCTATGCCCGGGAGACATTCTACGTAGAACGCAACATTATGGGGAGTATAGTTACTTTGAGGCATATGTGCTCACCGAAGACAGATGTTGGCATCTAATAGAAGCCATTTTTGTAAAGTACGCAGATATAACCCACCTCTTTCTATCAAGAGAATTAGCGGTATGATCACCTAGATTGGCCAGTAGTACCAACCGAGACTAGGAACAAGACTTAGGAGGAGAACCGATACACAATATACCCATGTGATTGTACCGCTACTAGTTCACAGTTAGAGATAAGAATGATTTAGAGGTTAGAAGGGAGAAATTAGGCCTGGCAGGTCTAAAATACCCACAAACCATCTAGGTAGTTGTATTTCTAAGGCCCCAAAAAACTCTAAGCAAATGGGGACCTTAATACTCGTGTATGGTCCAAACACCAAAATGGTAGGGATGTGTCCCAATCTCCCTTTAAGACCTAACATACCATATACCAACACCTCATATTTGATCATTACTATCCTAACTTGGGTTGAAGATACACCATCGTCAAAGAATTATATCCATGTTCGCAAACGGTTGGAAGAAATCCTTAGAGCACTAGAGCCCTGCATCTTACCAATGGTGGACCTTGCAAGGACTCAGAATGTCATACTTTTAATACTATTCTAGAAGAACCAGTCTTGATAGTAGTGCCACACCTTTTCTGTTCGAGAGGATGATCTTAGTATTGTACCAAGACCAAGTTGACTGAAACGAAACCTACCCTCTTTCTACCATGCTTCTGGAAGCTTGAAAACTTCCATTGGCTGGAGGAGCACAGAGCAATCGAACGAGCCACCAGGGTTGGAAGCAGTTGTCCTCAGTCCCTACCGTAAGGGCATTGTGGGCCCTTTTCCTTTTATGGCTTTCTAAGGAAATCAACCCCACATCCAAAAAATCCCTAATAGTATTTCTGTAGACTGTGCGACAATGCGAGTAAAAATTCAGCAACATGTATGGAAACAGATTAACATAGGATTTAGGAGAGTAGAGGAGATAAATCTAACACCGCTACTTAATGTGGATACGTGAATGCCTTGATCTTAAGACTAAGCAATGCACAAAATTTGTTGTGTGCATTAACGCTTAATGCCTTTGTAAATACATCTGCAACCATATCATGTGTTCGGTAGTACGTTAAGCTTACCTCTCTGTCGAGAACCTTACTTCTCACATCGTGATATCGAATCTCGATGTGCTTATTCCTAGAGTGAAATCTAGGATTGGTCGATAAGGCAATGGCACTCTAATTATCACAAAACATAATTGTAGGAGTGTATTGATTCAGACTAATATTAGACAATAAATTTCTCAACCAAATTGCTTCTTTATAAGATTGAGAAGCAGCAATATACTCTACTTCTATAGATGAAAGAGCAATAGAGGTTTGCTTACGACTGTTCCAAGATATAGGACCATCGTCGAAGAAGAATGTAAATCTAGATGTGGACTTACGATTATCTAGATCTCTTCTTCAGCTTGCATATGAATACCCACTCAGCTGATGAAGATTGTCACTATTGACTTCTCCATAGCAAATGCACTAGTCCATGGTAGCTCGAATATACCTCATAACTCTCATGAGAGCTTTCCAATGGGTAATTTCAAGATTAGACATGACTTGGCTGACTGAGCTTGTTGCAAAAGCTATATCAGGTCTTGTGCAGACCATTGCATACATGAGAGATCCAAGTATCGATCGATAAAGATACTCTCTCATTTGCTAGTTAGAATTAAAGTAGAAGTACTGTGTTACTATATTGTGGCTCCTATCAGTGGATAAAAATCAGTTGGCCTCACCACGAGGCGAGTCGACGGGACACGCGTCCCGTCAACGACAACCTGGGCCATGCATGGGCTGCCATAATGAAGAACTATATGTACAGTGTATTTGGGTTTTGAGAAATATAGTTGCTACATGAGCTTGGTGTGGAGAGTGCTTTTTGTCTGTGTTATTGTGTAGCATGATCTGTAATCCTATTTGAAGCAAATTCTAAGTTGGTATCAGAGTCGTACAAGGAGTGTACACAATACATCATCGCCATTGAACAGAGCTTTGGGAGAGAAGTCTTCGGAGAGTTCAGGCAAAAAGTGAAGCACTGGTGCACAACTTCTAGCATATAGAGGCTTGCCAAGCTTGGAACTGTGAGAGGATTCAGAGACAGGACTTGTCAGTTGAATCTAAAAAGTGGAGAGGCGGAATTTTGAAAATTTCGTAAAGAAGTTGCTTGGTGTTTTTGATTGGTGTGCATTCATTTGAACACCGTTTGACAAACGAATTGAAGCAGTACAGAGGTGAAGGATTGGCCTATCAAAGAGCTATAAACAGCCAGCCAAGTTCAATATTTCCAAGGAAAACTTTGGCCTAGGATTTGGAAGCACAAAAGCTTGGATTTTGAGCTGTAGGAGACCAATTCTGAAGCAAAAAGCATGCTGGTGGGTGCCTTGGTGCTAGCATAAGAATTTCCAAAGGCCATGACCACCCGTGAAGAGCTAAAGGAATTGGAATAGATCCAAGGTGGCAGCCATAGCTGGTGAGAAGAATCTTTTAAGGGAGGAGAGAGGTTGTGGAGGCCGTGAGGAAAGGTCGCGCGCCCTTACCCGAGTGGGTACTCAACATATAAAGGGGTGTAGTATCTGGAGGGCAGTCCATCAGCGTGCTAGACGAACTGAACCATCAAATTCGACTTCATGACAATCAACGGCCTTGATGAATAGCTCGGGGGCGATCTGGACCGTAGGATGTGAATGGCCATTGGATTGCCTTAAACCACCAAGAATTTCAATTGAAGGGGCCTGAAGAGCAAAAGGCATTTCAACTTCAGTAAAAATTTTCAAACTAAACACAATTAGACCAGATATATGCTATGTTGTTGGTATTGTTAGTTAGTTTATGGCAGCATTTTGATGGGCTACCACCAAGACCTTCATAGAATCATTAATCTCTCCAGTCTATCTCACTCTCAACTCTAAATATGTAAAATGCTTGAGTCGAGGTCTCATTGACACTGGCACCACACATTCAGGTATTGTTTATTGCTTCATTCCTTACCAATCTGACTTTCCTTTATCAGACACCAATCTTGTCCCTTTTGTAATAGTAACGTTGAAAGCCATGCTTGAATGCATTTCCTCTTATTGAAATATTCTTAGAGTGTTAAATTTGCTCATATTAAAAAGACTTTCCTACTTGAAGACAATTCCTTAAATATGGTGGCATATATAATGATGACCAATGCTTGGGAAAACTGACAAAGTATGGGAATGGAGTAGACATAATTTCTCAAAAATTGATACCATAAATATTTTATGTAAACATATAGACCTTTCTATAAGTAATGGTCTTCAAAAAATTGAAAAGCTTTACATGTTTTTTAAGGATTACTTAAAAGAGGTTTTCCGAGCACTTGTGATGATCCACTTCTGCGGACTTAATGTAGGACATTTTTGTTTTGGGATTAATATAATGCATGAAACTTGATTATTTTATCTGGAGACAAGTTATGGATCTCAATCCTGAGATGCAATTTTGATAACTAGATGCCTTCGTGTGAGAAGTGATTTTTTTTTTGTTGGGCTCAATCCCCTTGCTTTAGACATGATTTGGCATTGTTTTCACTTGATTGTATGTAAACTTTTCTAAAATAAACTAGTATCGATATGAAAATTAAAACCAATTTGAAGAATTCTTTCTCAAGATAATGAATTTACAAAGTTCATCAACCAACCATGGGGTTTATAAAAAAGTAACCAATCAATTTTGTAAGGGGCACACAGCTAATTAGAAGTATTAGTCTCCAATTTAAAAATTTTTAACAAGGAGTTGTTTCCCTAAGAGGCGAAAGGGCCTTCGGACGAGGGCGGAGGTTGAGGACAAAGGTCCTTTCGAAGATAGAAGGGTCAGTAAGGGACGAAAAGTCCTAGGACACATACCTCCTCTTTTATGAAAACAATTTTCATTAACTTTTCTTATAATTTTTTTTAGTACATCTTCCAATTTGTTTTCACCATGCACCTTCATACATTCAAAAGGGGCATATAAAAAGATTTTGCACACATGGGGACGGATGACTAAGTGTGTTTGCTTTTTGAAAAGAAATGGTTTTAACATGGACATCAAAGTGAAATACTGGCTGGCACAAAATGATTGGAAAAGAAGGGCCCACTCTTGTGGGTGGTGTTGGTCCATGTACAATCAATGTAAACCGGGCTTTCATGCGTGAAGCATGGACATTTGCTCTCTGGTGGCGTATTTTTGGAAGTGCGTGAAATGAAAGCAGAGAGAACTATTCAATGCGCGTATTTAATGAGTTCAGATTGTTCAACGATGCATTTCTCGAAGAAAGCGATCTAGCTTTTGAGCTTTTGAGGGATCCCGGAGTAGTCGTAGTTTGATTTCAGACGACTTACCTACCAAGACTTCAAGGAGTCTTAGGACAGAGACAGAAAGGGCAGGCCCCCCGCAGTATAAGTGCTTAGTCAGTCGCACCAGACAACAGATCACGTTCGGGGTTGTGCATAAAATAATGAAGCGCATATGAGTTTTTTGTTCTCACTTTCAGATTTCCATATCTGATTGATGGCAGTTGGAAAGAGAGTTTTTTTTTTTTGGGTAATTGGCATTCACATGAATTTTAAGCATTTTTGAGATGAATATTATTTTACGTACTATAGGGCCTGAATCGTTTTCCGCTTTGAAAATATTTTATGCTTTGAAAAGTATTGCCCATTAACCGGTCGAGGCAGGGCTCTAGAAAACTCCAAATGCAACAGTGTAGACCCAATGTTGTCCACAAACATCCAGTTCAACACTCCAAACCCCACGCGATAGAATGCTGCAAATGTTGACACTCCATAACGCTCTACATCCAACGTGCTGACATAATTGATCCCCAAGCAGCTCATGGCCTCTACCACTTGTTGTTCGAGTCCTAGATTATTTGTGGTAATGGACCTCGCAATGGACATTACCTAGTATATATCACCCAATATCAAAATATTTGGTCTTTTTCTTATTATATTAGGTGACTCCATAGTGTCAAAATATTTTCTATTTTAGATTCCAACCTTGTAACCATAAAACATGATGTATTTTGTGAAAAAAATCAGCATGATGTCAAATTGAAGTTAAAAAGAGACATGATGCGCTAGTTCCATGGCATTGTTCTAGAAAGATAACAAATTATAGGAATGGAACCATCATCATCAATCATAAAATTCGATATCATAGTATTCCAAGGGTGATGGTCCCAACATTTCACCAAGTGTTGTGCCCAAAATATGATATCCAAGTAGCAATATGAACATATAGGCATGTCAAGATGAAAAGACGATGTAAGTGTTGATAAAATGCAACTAAACTTAAGAAGTGATGATTAAGTAAATATAGCTAAATTTCAAACAAGTCCCATATCCATAGAAATTGCAACCCAAGTACTCGTTAGTTTGATGCACGTGTTAACAAAAGGTGCTTAGATTCAAATCAAATTTGAAACCAGCATGCCAACCGTGATATCAAATTTGATATAAAGAGATGGATCTTAGTTTTTCGTAGTTCAATTAATGCATGGGTCGAAACCAACTTTGACCCGCCCAAGTTAAGTTTTGACCTAGGTACTAGGAGAGCCAAAATTGAAAGGTTAGATGGTCTTTCTAACAATTGATGATAGCTCCCCAAAATATGCTATTATCTAAAGATAGCAAAATATACATGAGGCACATATTCAAGGAAGGCCAATTGAGAAGAAAGCATTTTATCCAACATATTATATATCATCTATCTTAGTGAGATGGGTTGGGTAGAGTGGTTAATAGTAGCCAGGAAGGCACATGCTAGTTGTTAATAGTAGCCATGAAGGCACATGCTCAAATCCCACCTATTTGAGAATTCGGGGCATTGTGCTCCGAACTCTAGGGGACTTGGCTTGGCCTTATTTGTAAACATTGTATATAAGCACCTATTGATATCCTTAATTGTACTAAGTAGCTCACATTTCAAATAAAAAAATTAAGATATCAAAATATTTTTCAAAGAATTAGAACAATCTAAACGTATCTTTTCAATGAAGCCCATTTTTTGCTAGTCCTCTATCATGGTGACATACCGGGACGACATGAAGGCCGCCCTATAGTAAAGCCGAGCCATCATTTCATGGTCTTCTTCAAACTGGAGGGCCACGTTGGGATTGATCCTTATTGGATCCAAGCCGCGATCCCAAAAACATTCTTGATGCATCAAAAAGGCCATAGATTGGCAATACTCGGCGCTTTCTCGTACACACAGATTAGCGTTGGTCTTATACTTGTGCCCAAAATCTAACAATTGTAATCTTAGGTTGTCCAAGTAGATATTTCTTGAGATTCCTGGAATCACCGTCCAGTTTACCATTTCGACCCGTGATTACTCTGCTGGCCAGGGATTTCTTCGTTTGAGCGGCATATAAAAAGGATCAATTCTCTTCCATGCCGGCGCCCTCTGGTATTCTTGCAAACGCCTGCCATCCCTTAGGATTTTGTTCCGCCACTCAGGTTGTGGTTGCAGTTTAGCTATGATCTCGGCCCTACTGGACTACCGACTTTGATCAATTTCTTCTTGGCCGCCCCTCCTATTGTGTAAATACTTCCTTTCGAACCTTTCGGATTCTTTGGTATCCGCCATATTACTCCTGGGCCTGGTAGGTGAGGCTGCCCTACGTTGCTGTGGTGGCCTTGCCAAGTAGTCATCCAGGGCCTTAGTGCCCGTATTGCTTTCTTTGGCTCGCTCGCTTGTGGATGGCTCAACTGCGCCCGTATTTGGCCTGGGCAAGAATCTTCTAGTTTCTGACGGATCTGCCAGGAAGTCATCATCACCACCAATGTCAGTGGAGAGTCAGGGATGGAGTGATCAGGGGAGAGAGGCACATGAATGACAGGTTTAGAAGGAGGCGGGTTTAACAAGTTGTACGTCGCACTGGGGGAGCTCAACTATTGTAGAAACTCGTTCCGTCAGGCTTTGTATGTAGCAGCTGGACCTTTAGATGGGCCCAATAATTTGCTAGGAGGTGGTGGAGAGGGGGAGGGTGAAGAGACAGGGTAGGTGGGAATGAATGTTTCAGAAAAGTTAAATGCAGAATAAGAAGAGGGTACAAAGGTAGGAGGGGGAGGGAAAAAGCGTTTTCCTTGCCACCCGATCTCAAACTACCACCTAATGGTTGGGTTCGCCTTATTATAAGCTCCATCATCTCCATCATCGTTCCGTGGTTTTTTCATAGAAGCACCTGCTTGGGCCTTGCACGCCATGTCCCACAGTTGGTTCACCTTGTCCAAGACTTGCTGCAGGGCCTTTGTTATTTCTTCGAGTTGCTTCTAGGACTCAAGGATGATCTTTTCCTGTTTGGCCACAACATTTTCAAGATTCTTTTTCTCGGCTTCTCATTCCTGAATTAGCCACACATACTTTTCCATCCGGATGGCTGTGGCCTGTGGGGCCTGGAACTGTACATCCTTAGGCTTAACCAAAGGGGCATCAACTGTCATTGCACCTGACGATCTATCTCGCGCTTGGTCGATCTGGGCCATCTGGTGCTTCAGTTGTTGTTGGACCTCTTTCAATTTTATCTTCTGCCCGGCCATCACGGATCTTATTTCTTACGCCTCTTTCTCCTTTTCTTTGGCCAACTTTTGTTGATGTGCGATCTCTTGGTTCTGCTACTGGGCCTTATTTTCGAGCACGTGGTGTTGGCTTACCAACCAATGCATATGGTAGCTCATTTCGGATAGGCTGGTCATTGAGCGCTTAGCTACTTCACAGAGATTTTTAGGGTCGGTGTTGGTTGGGTATTGATCGGGGGTATGAGTTGGTGATGTTAGTCCAAAGAATAGACGTTGTGGAGGGAATGAGGGTGGGAGTGGAGGGAGTGGAGGGAGTGGAGAGACAATGTTAGTAGAAATAGTGGTGGCAGTGGTGGTGGTTACTGGAGGGGTCAAACTTCCTCCTGACTGATCCGCTTCCTTGGTTTCATCATCATTGAATTTCATCAGATTAGCAGCATCAAAGTATCGTGATGTGTCCTTGAGAGTATGGACTTGCTGGGCCTGTGGTTGTTGAGCCGCTCCCGTGTCTTGGGGAAATGATGGATGACTGTCACAATGGATTGGACTTCATAGATGAATGCAACATCCATCAATTTCTTAATATCTTCATCGATCCGCTTGTGATAAACATGGTTACTTCTGTACGGCAGTTGGATTAACCCCAATCTTCTTCGTTGCTTCTCGAACAAGGCTTTACTTAGTGGATTTGTAAAGATATCAATTGTCATTTCCTCTATGGGTATGAAGACTGTCTTCAGTATCTTCTTCTCGACTAAGGCTCGAATCACATGATACTTGATAGCTATATGCTTCATTTTCGAGTGAAATACAAGATCTTTCATAAGATAGATTGCTGAAGTGTTATCCATTAACAAGACATAAGGTTCAGAACTAGATTCATCAAATCTTTCCAATATTTGTTTAATCAAGACCAGCTCGGTTGCCATCTTGGCTGCTGCTACATATTCCGCTTCACATGAAGATTGAGCTACTGTTGTTTGCTTTTTGTTCTTTCAGAGTATGGCTGCGCCATATAGGTGACCTTCGGGAATTTCTCTCTCTTTGCATTTTTTGGAAAAATGCGAAAAAGCCGAAGGTTTTAAAAACAGTTAAACTTTTGAACTACACAAGTTAAACTTTTGAACTATGCAAGTGTCGCATTTCGGGGAAATGTGAAAAAAAATTCAACCTGTTGAAAATATAGTTCATTTCTGCAGACTGTTGTGACACTTAGTGTATTTCTGCAAACTGTCAAAAAAGTAATGTATTTCTGCAGACTTGTTCTAAATGCTAATTCGTGGAAGTTGTTGAAGCTGGCCAAGTCTTCAATGACTTCAAGTTATTGAGCTTAACATCTGAACTTGAAATTATGATAGGATTGGATACCCTTTGCTGGAGATCAGCCGGAAGCCCGTTGTAGATGTTCTTCAAATAAATTGGCTGTTTGAGTTTGTGATTCATGCAGGTATCAGATGAGCAGACATAGAACCCAAGTTGGTTTCATCTGACCCTAGATCAATGATCAATAAACGTGCAGGAAGAATCATGAAATAGAAATTAGTCATTCACCAAGGAGACAACTGTGGGCTTAATTTCCATTAGGCTAGAAGTCCATCGAGAGGGCTAGAAGCCAAATTTGAGAGAATCACCACAAGAGAGACCTTTATGAGTTTCTAGGATCAAATCAAAACCAATTTATTGTGCATTTGTTTGTAGAATTCATTAGTGAAATGGGAACAATTGGTGCTTTCCTTCTAGAATCTAGTGAAAGATTAAACAGCTAGATAAATTATTTTTATCCAAAATAGTAGTGAAAGAACCCTCGCCTGAGTCACCCTTTGTCAAAACTATTTTTGAGTTCTGATCTATCAGATCTAGCCACTGTCAAAATTTCTAGAACATTCTGTTACAGTTTTATATTGATTATGAAAAAATCTTATTTCTAGAAGTGTTGATTGCTTGATCGAGATCTTTTTTCGAAAATTAGAAATCTGATTATTGTCAAGTGATAGATTTTTACAAACCTGATCAGAGATAAAAGTTGATTGAAAAATCTAGATCCAGTCTCATTGTTTCTAGTAAATTGGAAAGATGTATGATACAATGATCTTGAGCCACCTGAACCTCTATTGGTTGTTCCACAAGTTATTTTTAGAAGATCACCTCGTCTAGAGTTACCAAAGTATAATGGGTTATCTGATCCTGTCATATTTCTCAAAATATTTCTTGAATCATGTGAGGTTTATGGTGAAGTTTTTCCACGTGATAAACTTAAGATATTTCACATGGCCTTATCAGGAGCAGCACAAGATTGGTTTTACAACCAAGATGAGACTGAACGTGTGGATTGGGAAGTGGTTAAGGCTGGAGAATGATGCCATATATAGCGGGGCAAACCACTACAACATCCACCACTATTGCATCCACGAACGTCAATGCAACAGTTGAGTTGATGATCGATGAGTTTGAAAAACTTGCCCAAAAGCAGCAGATGTAGCTAGAGAAGATGCAATCATAGTTCGATGTGAAGTTGGCATTGGAAGAGCGAAATGCCAAGATTGACAAAGCAACTGACAAGATTGCTAAAACATTTCATATCAAGAAAATGTTTGGTGTGCGATTTGTGCTAGAAATCACACCATAAATGAGCAATACTAAAATGACATGTGAAGGATACTTATTGCCGTCTATGCAATTCTCTTGAGCATAATACAAAATTTTGCTCATTTAATCCTCATATTATTCAGCATAGATATGCTAAATACCAATACAGAGATAGTTCAAACTGGAAGACACCTGATGGTAAGTGGCAAGGTTTTAGATTTCCAGAACGTTTAGCTTTGTCAGCTCCTCCAGTACAACATGTTCCCAGTACCAAGATCTTCGTGTGGTAATGAGCAATTAATTACAATACTGATCATTGGTCCTTCAGAGTAATACACCATCTATGCTGCTGCACAACAACAACAATCCAGACATTGGGCTAGAGTACCACTTGGATGCTTTGGATGTGGAGAGAATCACATGAATTGCTAAATGTCCAAACAAAAAAAAATTTACCCCATTTTGTCGGGAATGTGAATATGGACATTGTTACAAGGATTGTCCAGTAAGACCAAAACCACCACTAGTAACTACTCCATTGAATATGATTACAATTAAGCAGAGGACAACAGTCCAACCTTCTGAACCAAGTGCTCCATTGATGGGTGTTACTAGAGCTCAGAAGCATACAGGGGTATATTCGAATCTCAACTCAGAAAAGAAGAATACAACAATATGAGGTAGTGGATTGAAGACTTGCAAGAAGAGGAGGCCTTGGAAGTCGCTAAAGCTTCACCCAAAGATCATTCTTCACTTGTGCCTGTTGGAGAGAGAGGGGAGATGAACGACGAACATGAACGAGACACGAACATAAATATTTCAGAGGCACATTCAAGATAATTTTTGTGAAAATGGACAACCATTAAAATTCCAGGCTGTACCCCTTTGAATGTTACCTAAAGGTCATCTACCTTGGCCATTTATCTAAGGTATGTTGAATTGAACAAATAAAAGGGCATCAAATTTTTAGATACATATGAAAGGAGTTTGTTTCTGCATGACAATACCACGAAATTTTCACCCAAAAAAGACGATGAAGACAATTGACAAATGTATTTTTGATGGAATTTCATAATATTGCTTACTTGCATTATGAAGATTCTGTCTTTGGTGACAAATTTGAATGATTTGTGGAATAGCATAACATGTGAGGAATGTTTTGCAAATTATGTAAATTGTGCTCGTTGATAAAACCATTGGAAAAGTTGAGCTAAATGTTTATTTTTTTAGTTGTGTCCACCATGATTTGTAGCTCAATGAAATGTTACTCTTGCTTGCCAAATGTGACTTTTCCATGCCTTGTAATGACCACCTACTTAAGCTCCAATATTCTTCTGCAATTATTAACACATGGCATGGATGGTATTCTACAAAGATGTGTTTTGCAGCATGAGACCTCACAAATTATTACGTTATCGCATGAAGGTATGAGGGGAGGTTACTTTGCAACAGAATCACAGTACGTAAAATTCTTTAATCATGGTGCTAGTGGCCTATGATGTATAAAAATATTAATGAGTTTACCCAAAGGTGTGATGGTTGTCAACAAGATCGAGGAAAGCAAATTTTGAGCCGTTGCACCCTGTCCTGGCAAGGCTCCATTCGAATAGTGGGGTTTGGAATTTATTTGTGCAATATATTCAGCGACATGTGGGTCACAAGCAAGATACATCCTTGTGGCTATTGACTATATGACCAAATAGGTCGAAGCAAGGGCATTAAAGGTAGCTGATACAAGATTGATTGTCAAGTATTTATATGAACATTTTATTACACATTTTGGTTGTCCAATTGAGATAGTAAGTGATCAGGGAACACATTTCTTGAAAAATACTATCAAGATCTTGATGGAAGAGTTTTTAGTAGTTCACCGATTTAGTACTCCCTACTATCCAAGGGGTAGTGGACAGGCCGAGTCATCCAACAAGATTCTCTACAATATCCTGACATATACCGTGGAAGCCAGTCGTTCGATTGGGAACACAAACTACATGCAACATTATGGGCATTCTGCACGACTTATAAGGCCAGTACCAATAATACATCTTTTCAGTTGGTCTATGGACAAGACGTCCTGATGCCAATTCCTTATTCCATTGCTAGTATTGCAGTTACAAAAAGACCGAATGATGGCAAGTCTTTAAAACTACGACATGAAGCCGCCTTGCACAAGTTATGTGAACCGCAATTAGTACAACCTCCTGAAATACTTTTGCTATCATCCTTCATGGATGCTCAGCTTGCGTCACTGTAAGATTCGATGTGAAATTTAGCTTCCTTCGAATAACACAGTCCATAGTCTTTCGTTTTCTGGAGATATTGTAGTACTCTCTTTGCCAACTTCCAATGTAACGATCTTGGATTCTGATTATATGGCTCAGCCTGTATACTACAAATGCTATATCAAGTCTAGTGTTGTCTGATAGATATAACAATTATCCATTCGAGAGTTTGCGGACAATTTGCCTTGCTCAGTATTGTTCCAAGTATCATGGGAGTATGCACACCTTTGCATTCGAGCATGTTGAAGTCTTCAATGATCTTCTGAGTGAACTTTTGTTGGTGAAGATACAACTTACCACTTTCAAAGTCTCTCACGATCTACAAGCCTAGGTAGATTTTAGCTTCTCCTAGGTCAACGATCTCAAATACTTCAAAAATGTCTCTTTTGACATCTGAAATTAACTTTTCTCTTCTTGAGAAGATAAGCGTGTCATCAACATAAACAACTAGAATGATTATTTCATTTTGGACATGTTTGATATAGACATTTGATTCAGCAAATAAAGGTTTGAAGCCTATGGATCGTAGTGCTTCATCCTTCTTTCTATACCATTGTTTCGCTGCCTGTTTGAGACCATAAATGCTTTTATTCATGTGACATCCGTATTTTGGATATTATTGGCTTACAAAACCAAGTGGTTGGTCCATGAATAAGTCTTCTTCCAATTCTGCGTGCAGGAAAGCAGTTTTCTCATCCACAATATGGATTTTCAAATCATGAGCCATTGCATACACGAATAACAAGTGAGTTAATGTCTGTTTGACTACCAGTGAGAAAGTATCAATGTAGTCAATCCCATACTTCTGTGAAAATCCTTTAGCAACCAACCTTGCTTTGTATATGATGTTTTTCCCATCAAGACCTGTTTTAATCTTGTAGATCCACTTGCACTTCACTGATTTTCTGCCATCAGTCATAGGTGCAAGTGTCCATACATTGTTCTTGTACATGGATGACACTTTGTCCTCCATTGCCTAAATTTAGCGATCTTTATCCTGTTTTCCTAAGTTTGAATGGTTAGGCTTGTTGAGTTTTTTAAGTTGGCTTTTTAGTAAGTTCATGTCGGATGAATCTTAGACTTAAGTGTGTCTTGGGAAAACCGCTCAAGTCTCAGCACCCTTTAAGGCGCTTGTGCAACAATGACCCAAGCGAGAGTTTAGTGGAAAATTAGATTCCCTCCCATCCTTTATGTAAAGGGTAAATGTAACCTCAAGTCAAACACTTTTTGAAAGCTTTTATGAAAGTCCAAGCATGCTAAAATATTTGTGTCATGGCTTAGCTCTTTTTGATGAGCCGGATGGTCTTTGCAAAATTTAAGCCTCTTTAAAAACACCCTACATTTACTATTTTTTCACTCCGTAAAATCACTTTAGACATTTTTATGAAAAAAATGGATAATCTATGGGGCTTTTTTTTGTGACACATTTTTTTTACATGCAACTTTGGGATGCGAGAAGGTGCACATAAAAAAATTTACTCCAAAAGAGCAGTCGGTATCATTGAGCTGTCGGCTTGCAAACCGGATTGGAAAATCCTTTTTGTGTTCACCTGGCTGGGTTAAGACTGCTCCAATTGCATACTTCGATGCATCCGTATGCACGTGAAACTCAATGGACCAATTGGGTGGGCGTAAGATTGGTGCTAAAACCAATGCATCCTTAAGCTTTTGGAAAGCCTTTACGGCCTCCTCATTCCAATGTGGATCCGTTGTGAGTTTGTAGATTGGTCTGGCTAACTCCGCAAAATCAAGAATGAAGATCCTATAATAGTTAGCATGACCCATGAAAATGTAGACCTCGCGGATCGTCTCCGGTGGTGGTAGATCAATAACGATCCTGATCTATGACAGATCTGTGGCGATCCCGTGTCTTGACACTATATGGCCGAGTATCAAGCCATGTGTCACCCAGAATTGACAATTTTATGGATTCAGGGAGATCTGGTAGTCGTCGCATTTTTGTAACACCTTCTCCAAATTGGATAAGTGTTCTGAATCTGGTCCATGCACGCACAGATCATCCAAGAAAATTTCCAGAAATTTTTGCAAATAATCTTTGAATGCCGCCTGCGTGACTTGTTGGAAAGTGCTTGGGACATTGCAAAGTCCGAATGGCATTACTTTATAGGCATAAGTTCCCCATTCCATGGCAGATGTTGTCTTGTGCTAGTCCTGGGGGGCTATTTTCACCTGGTTGTAGCCACTGAAGCCATCCAGAAAGCTGTAGGCTTCGGCGCCAGCTACCCTGTCGATGACACTTTCCGTAAATGGTAAAGGAAAATGGTCCTTTTTGGTGACTACATTTAGCGCCTTCAGATTCACACAGATCCGCATTTTGCCATTCTTCTTGGGTACTATAACTATCAACGATACCCATTCCGTGTGCTCGATCTCGTAAATGAAATTTGCGTCCATCAGCTTTTGCAACTCCTGCTTGATCAGTTCAGTATAATTCGGGTTGCAGTGGTAGTAACGGCTCACCTTGGGGACTGCTCCGTCCACCAAGGGTATGGTATGTTGGACTACTGTTGGCAGAATGCCCTTTAGATCACTATAGCTCCAGGCAAAACAGTCTTTATATTTCACCAACAAGGATCATAGTCTCTTCAACTGCATGGGTGTTAACTGCTCTCCCACATGCACTATCCTTTCTTCTTCTCTTGGCTCTGCAAGATTCATTGGCTGTGTTCGCGTAGGTCCCTCGAAGACTTGTTCTGCTGGTGCTTGAATCTGATCAGGTTCTCACTGGGCTTGTGGCATCATGATTACCACGTCGTCCAAAGTATAATTCTTGAAAGTATCAGGCATCTCGTGAACGGGAGCTCGTCAAGATTCCTCTTTCAACATATTGATCTTACCCCGACTGGTCATTTTTTGATTTTTTGTCACCTGTGTAGAAGATGACGCTGTATCTGAGTCCAACTGGATTGACTTGAAGGAATCCAACACCTTCTTTTTGCCCTTTTTTGTCATTTTGGTGGATTTATCCTTGTTGTCTTTCTTCGGGACTGCTGTGACATTCACCTCATGGTTGCGAATATCAATGACTACTGTAGCTATCGCCTCTTCGGGTAGGTCACTCCATCAGATCACTTGGTTGTAGCGTTGCTTCATCTGATTCTTCTTATTCACAGGTGCCTTGGGTGGATCAATCCTTGAGACTTTCGCCATAGCAGACTTTTGTGGTGGTTGAGCTGGTACCTTCTTGGTTCCAAAACAATTTGGGTCCATGTGGTGTAGGACCTGTTCATCAGTCAGCTCAACCTCCTTATTATAAGTTAGAGCATGTTGCCAAGGGACTAGATCATCGTCCACTAGGTTCTCAATAGGCTCCGCTGACAGCCATGCTACATTTATCATATTCACCCCAAATGTGATTGGTGTGTCCATAGTGTAACATTTGGGTGAAGATGTACTTGGTTCTGGATCTGATTCATATTGACATGCCTGGCAGTCAATAGTTGCTAATGCATCTGTCCATCTCATGACATCTATCTCTGAATGATAGTGACATCCCTTGGCTGGCCTTGGGGCAATCAATCGTATGATCTGTCGTGGATGATCCGTCATCAGCCTTGGGTGCAATAGGTTTCACCACCCATGTGGTTGGATCAACCTTTACAGCCTGCATGCCTGCTATCTTGACGAGAATATCGGCAACCACACCTTTTGTTTCACACAGGATTGATTTGCTAGCTTGATGGTGAATCTTGCTGGCTTCAAACCTTGTAAACCCCATTTTTCATATAAAGTAGCGGAGATCATATTGACACCCGATCCTCCATCTACCACTGTCGCCTCGTCCTCGTATCTCTTATGTTTGATTGGCAAAGTGATGTTGTGTTCCTCACTTTCCCATGCTGCTCCAATGTGGAGGACGTTATTTGTTTCATCATAGCCTGCACAATATATGGGCTTAGGCGCTACTGGCTCCTCATCCGCTTTGGCCCATTCAGCTAGAAGGCTTTTTGCTTGTGGTGCAATCCCCAGTAGTTCCCCGAGTGGTAAACTAACATGGCTTGACATCAAAAGTGTGAGCCTTTCAGTGCGTGGTTCCTCAGGCTCCACCATGTGAAAAGGTGGTTCATGTTTTTGCAACCGATCATTATGATCAGTGCGTAGTGGTGAGCCCACTTGCGGTTCCCGTTCGATGCCTACTGGAGGTTTCGTGGGATGGTCTCTTTCTTGCTCTTTTTCCTCCGCTTGTGCTTTTTGTACCCAATTTCTGATACTGTCTTCTCTCTTCCCTCACATTTGGATATGATGCTGAAGTTGAGGGTTGGTCATCAGTGACCGATGGTGGTGGTGAGGGAGTCACTTCCTTTCTCTTCTGTGCTCGCGTAACAACTAACACAGGAGCGTGGAATTGTCGACCTTCCGATGGCATCCCCGCTGGAACTGCTGGTTGCTGTATGGTAATGAGGTTGAGAGGTGCATTGGTTTTAGGTTTAAATGGACAATTCTTGTAACAGTGTCCATAACCGCATTCTCGACAGGAGGTTGTATATTGTCCCTTGTAGGGACATTTTGCTATTCTGTGTTCTTCGCCACATGCGTAGTAGCCATAATTTCTTCTGCCTTGGTGCTGAGTTTGAGCTACATAGGTCGAAACATATTCATTTATGGTAGGATTCATAAATGGTTCATCTGGTCCGTATCATTGCTGCTGCTCAAGTTGAGGTGGCATTTGCATCTTTGGTTCTGCTGCTGTCAGATTTACATGGGCCACTTGTTGATTGGTTGGCACTGGTGGAGCAGGTAAGGCCATACACTGTGGTTGATTAGGTGTGCCGTACCTTGGTGCCGCGTTGGGTGCCCCTTGATGATAAGGATAGGAAGTCTGATAAGGACTTCTCTTCTGTTGAACAATCCGGGGGTTAAACGGGCAAAATGCCGTATCGTGCGATGTTGCATTGCACAGATAGTAGAATCTATGTGTCAGTCTCAGATTTTGCTTTAGAACTGAACAGTTGTTCGTTGTATGGTTTTGCGTGTATACTGGACACCATACATTCTTCCGTCGAGGATACTGTAGCTAGTTTGGTTTCGGTTGATGTGGAGTTACTGCTACAGTTCCTTGTAAGGCTTTCAGTTTTTGGTCAAACTGCGCCGTGCTGTTTGTGTAATTTTGTCATTTGCTCCAGCAGCAGTTCTGAGGATAGAGTGGATGCGTTTGATGATGATGATGCGATCGAGACAGTAAGAGTGTGGGTGGAAGGATATTCGTCGTCAGATCCCTCATCCTCTTCCCTGATGGCATCTTCCATAGCTTCTTACAGAGTAGTGTACTGCTCCCGTCGTTTCAGTTCTCTTCTGATGCTTCGTGGTAATCCGACTAGGAACCACATGATCGGGAGTCAGGGTTGCACTGCACTCGGATCGTAGATGCCCGTTCAATATAGTCCCGGATCCTTTCTCGTTTTTCCATCTTGACCTTGCTCAGCAGGAGAAATGGTTCTTCCAGGAACCTTCTTGGTTTAAAGCGCGTAATGAGAGCCGCTTTAATCGCTTCCCAGGTAGATTTCTCTTCCTCTGACAGGCTGAAAAACCAATCCTGAACCACTGCTAGTAAGGACATAGGAAATAGCATCAGCTTCTCCGCAGGTGTCCGTTCGCCGTAGATCTGGAGGAATCAGATGAGATCTGATGATTCGTCGTATTTTGGTATTTCCATCCGTGGTGCTCTTCGGACTGCTTGCAAGGGAGCGACAGGTACGGGTTGGCCCATTGGATCCATTGGTGCTGGTTCCGGTTCTGCCTCTTGTTGCACAGTTGCTAATCTGGGAAGGTGTGGTGCCTGAATTGCTATCCTTCGTGCTATTGATCGTCCCGATCTCAAATTCATCCGATGGTGGGTTCCAAAGTGATTGGATCTTGCTTATACAGTAGGATGCAGTCTAGATTTTCAAGGATCTGATCGATCAGATCGGCCGGAAGTGAATTTTAGGTCTTTTACGGTGGTCTTTTCTTGATAACTTTTTACTCCTTGCATTGACTGACCTGAGATTTTGACAGTAGCTGGATCTGATGCAGATCTTTCCACTGATCTGGTCTGCGAGGGTTATCTTGTGTGAGGGTTGGCTGTGCGAGAGTTCTTTAGCTATTTTTGCAGGTAAAAAAACTTGATATCTTTCAGATCTCAGGGAAGTAACCCTTGCAAGGTTCACAGTAGCTGGATCTGGGTCAGATCTCACTATAGAATTCTCTGCGAGAGTTAACTCTCGCAAGAAGTGAAAATTTCACTGTCTGCGAGGGTTCAAAACCACTTTTTTGACTTGATCTTCACCAGATCTTCACACTAACTTGTGCAGGCTTCAGCATTGATGTAAATTACCATTCTGAATCGATTGAGAGGGTTTGCGAGAGTTCTTACTAGAAGGATTTGCTGGATCTTCACTTTTTAGTGATTTTTTAGCACTTAGATCCAATTTTCTGCTCATTGGAATCAGACTAACTCTTGCAAGCTCTTCTGTGTCCTGGTCTCACTGAGATGGGACTTCAAAATCCTCTACAAGAGTTCTTGACCAGTGGAACTGAAAATTTTGTTGTCTGCGAGGGTTCACTGGTACTTTTCCGTCTTTTTTTTCATTGGGAACTCTCGCACAGGAACTTAGATATCAAACTAACTCTCGTAAGCTTCTCTGTCCATCATCAACCAATAGCATTTTCACATGCCGCCCAATGAAACAACAATATATTTTAAAAGTTTTTATTTTATCTATATTTGAAAAATTCTACATTACATAGAACCCCAATTTCAAGGTTTCAATTGGTCCACATTATGTTGGGGGTATTCCCAACAAAGTGTAATTAAATAAAATCATCCAATAAAATGTGTTGCGAGGGCATGGCATCCTGCGTGTATAAGCCCATGGCCCAATGAGCACGCAAATAAAGTTGTAAATAAAATAAACATGACTTGGGCCTTGGAATTAAAATAAAACTAGAGGCCCAATGTCATTTTTAAACTTAAAGATCACTTTTTAGAGTTGGGTCCAAATTGAGACTCACATGAATCTTGTGAATTCTAATGTACTTTTTGTGGACCCTTGGATCAAGTTGGGTCCAAGATGAATGGATAGGATCATTGTGAATATTAGCCCATAGGATTGAGGGGCAAGGGCCTTCCCCATTTTATAAA
Organism: Diphasiastrum complanatum; assembly: GCA_029204225.1. Lineage (NCBI taxonomy): Eukaryota > Viridiplantae > Streptophyta > Lycopodiopsida > Lycopodiales > Lycopodiaceae > Diphasiastrum > Diphasiastrum complanatum. Next base: position 28,433,012 of record CM055112.1, read on the forward strand.
AAGACACCATTTGTACACTATTTTTCATGCTTAATGAGAAGGAGGAAACTCTACCATTTTTGGAGGAGAAGCATCCTCATTTGTTATTCACTACTTGCTAATGCTCTTTATTGTGTTTTCCGTTGCTTTCTATTTTCATGTTTATTGTTTGCGATAGTGAATGCTTTTCCATTAGCAAGCATAAGGAGCATTTGAGCTAACCTCCACCCTCACTCTCTATCTCTCTCTCTTTCTCTCTTCTCTTCTCAACCTCTTCTTTTCTATCCCTTCCCTTCACCCAAATCATGATGAATGTTAGTGTATAAGAGTAGAGTTAAAGGAGAGTAATGTTAGTGGTGAGTAGAGTTAAGGGAGAAAGTAGGAAACTAGCTAAAAGTAGCATCTATGCATAGTTACCTATCCAGTGATCTAACCCTTGTTGACAGGTGGGAGGGCTATACTATGAGAGATTTTCAACTCTACAGTGGCGTCGTTGCCAGAGATAGGTTTCTACTAACTAGTTTAGCTGCATTTTAGCTATTTTCTTGTTTTTTAGAGTAGTTTAGGTAGATTTTTGGGAGTTTAGAGTTAGTTTTCTATATTCTTTTGTGTTTGGACTGTTCACAGCTAGCGGAGGAGGTGTGAGAGGGTAGAGGAGGCCTTGAACAGCCTCTAAGGGCTTGAAACCCAAACCAACCCGCCAAAAAACCCAAAAAAATACACCAATCTGCATTTTGGAGAAAAAAAGAGTTTATGATCTCATCAAATTTTTATATCTCCAAAATCAGTGAGAATTAACCCTTGCATGACTGGCAGCAGCTCCAAGGTACTTTCGCAGACCTGCATAGAAGCCTACGAGAGTTAGTCCCAAGCAGATTGTAAAAATCAGAGAAAAATCATAAAAAATTCAAATAACCCTTGAAACAATCTAAAAAAAATTCAAATATTCATAAGTACTCTCACAGAGCCCTCTAAAGTTACATCTCAGTGAGACCAGGACACAGAGAAGCTTACGAGAGTTAGTTTGATATCTAAGTGCCTATACGAGACTTCCCAGTGAAAAAAAGACGAAAAAGTACCAGTGAACCTTCGTAGACAACAAAATTTTCAGTTCCAGTGGTCAAGAACTCTTGAAAAGGATTCTGAAGTTCCATCTCAGTGAGACCAGGACACAAAATAGCTTGCGAGAGTTAGTCTGATTTCAATGAGCAGAAAATTGGATTTAAGTGCTAAAAAATCACTAAAAAGTGAGGATACAACAAATCCTTCCAGTAAGAACTCTTGCAGACCCTCTCAATCGATTTAGAATGGTAATTTACATCAGTGCTGAAGCCTGCGAGAGTTAGTGTGAAGATCTGGTGAAGATCAAGTCAAAAAAGTGGTTTTGAACCCTCGCAAACAGTGAAATTTTCACTTCTTGTGAGAGTTAACTCTTGCGGAAAATTCTATAGTGAGATCTGACCCAGATCCAGCTACTGTGAACCTTGCAAGAGTTACTTCCCAGAGATCTGAAAGATATCAAGTTCTTTTACCTACAAAAACAGCTAAAGAACTCTCGCACAACCAATCCTCACACAAGATAACCCTCGCAAACTTGATCAGTGGAAAGATCTACATCAGATCCAGCCACTATCAAAATCTCAGGTCAGTCAGTGCCAGGAGTAAAAAGTTATCAAGAAAAAACCACCGTAAAAGACCTAAAATTCACTTTCGGCCGATCTGATCGATCAGATACTTGAAAATCTAGACTGCATCCTACTGTATAAGCAAGATCCAATCACTTTGGAACCCACCATCGGATGAATTTGAGATCGGGACGATCAATAGCATGAAGGATAGCAATTCAGGTACCACACATATTTTATGTTTTGGTTCATGTTTGATCGGTATCCCTTAGAGTTTGCATCTCATTTTGTATGTAGATGCTGTTTTTTCTACATTGGAAGGATTGTTGGTTTGCTCCTTATTGTAACCAAAGATCAGCGACATGGATTGGATCTTGAATTATCTGAAATCCTTCAGATGGTATCAGAGCTCTTGTGTTTCATATTATGAAAGGATCAGCCATATTTAGCAAGGATTTGGAGGAGTTACCAATGCTAGAGCATGCTAGATTGATCTCTACTAAAAAATCAGCATTTTCGCATGTGTAGAATTGATCTTTTGTAGGTCAAAACTTAATATACAGTTATATACTTGATCAATTCTGATTTCACACTTGGCTTACTAGAATTAGATGACTTTTGGTGCATTAGGAAGGTCTCATTGGAGTCTACAAGAAGATATATCAAGTTTTTAGAAATTGCATGTAGAGTTTGAGATATTCAATTTGTTGTGATTTTGTCAAAATCCTAATTTTGATTGGATCTCTAGCTTGTGAGGTTACTGAACTTCATTTAGTGTCTTTCAATCTTAGGAAGTGGCAAGAATCATTAGATTGAGGATTGATCATAGGTTGATCAAAATTTCACTATTTTATGTGTTGATTTTCTAGTTAGAAGTGCTAGAAGAGATTTGAGAGGTTCCATATCTTTGTGATATCTTCTTGAGTTCATTTGTTGACATTCAAGAGAGTTCTTTGTGCATTGGAAAAGAGAAGATCAGGTCACTTCAACATGGTTACAAGTGGAGGCTTTATGTTGGAGAGCAATGATAGGCTTACCTCAATCAACTATTCTACTTGGAAGGTGAGGATGGAGTCCTTATTGGAGATGAATGAGTTGATGGAGATTGTTGCAGGTGTGGAGGAGAGACCTCAAGCACCTCAAGATCAAATGAGGTATGACAAGAGAGCTAAAAGAGCTCTACACATGATTAAGATGAATGTTACCAATGAACTTCTCAAGGAGATTGGTAAGTGCACATCATCTTTGGAGGCTTGGGAAGCTTTGAAGAAGCTTCATGAATTCAAGTCTACATCAAGAGTGCTTACTCTTCGGAGGCAAATCTTTCAAAGTTTGCAAAAGAAGGAAGAGAGTACTCATGCTTTTGTTTTGAGGGTTAAAGCATACAGTGATGAGTTAGCATGTATTGATGAGAGTATTAAGGAGGTAGAACTTGTTCAAGTTATACTTAATGGCGTGTTGGATGATCATGCTAATCTTGTTCAAAGTTTTGCTATTCAAAGATAAGTCTAAGTTAAAATGCTTTTATTGTGGAATCAAAGGGCATTTTGCAAATGAATGTTTGAAGAAGGAAAGAGATGAAGGTGGCAAGCAAATCAACTTTACTACGAATGATGAGGATCTAGGTGGTGGTGATTCTCTTTTGATGTGTTCTTCAAGTCTAATATCAACTGAAGGTGACAAAGATTCATGGTGGATTGATAGTGGAGCTAGTTCACACATGACTAGTCACAAGGAGTTCTTTACTTCTTTGGTCACTTATGATGGAGCCAAGAAAGCAATTCACATGGGCAATGGTGGTGAGTGTGTGATTGAAGGTATTGGTTTAATTCCTATTTGTCTCTATACTTATAGGAAAGCAAGACTTTATGGTGTTCTTTACATTCCTTCACTTTCAAAGAATTTGCTAAGTGTTGGTCAAAAGATAGAGAAAGGATACATGGTAAAGTTTGGTGGTGACGCTTGTTTCATTACAAAGGAAGAAATCTTGGTTGCTAGGAGCAATAGACAAGGTAGACTTTTCAAGCTTGATGCTTTTGTTATGGCTAACAAAAAGGATGGAATGGAAAAGGAGATTGGTCTCAACTTTCCAAATACCTTTTAGCATCAATAAGATTGGTGGATCTTATGCAAAGTATAAAAAGCTTCCTTATGCTAGATCTAGGTCAAGATCTAATATGCTTCTTGGAGATGTCCATCTTTGTGCTAACTTGGCTAGTCTTGAGGATATTGATGGTGTTTCAATGGTTCTTCATGGCAAGTGCAAGCATGCAAAAGGTAAGGAAAGAGCTAACTTCATCAATGGAGGTGAAGGTTCTTCCTTGCCAATTAGGGCCCTTTTTGGACTCAAAAAGGGCCTCTTTACTAATTATAATTAGTGTTAATGATGACATGTGTACCAATAAAAGAGTGAAAATTGAGACAGAATGGTCCATATGACATGGCACATCCAATGGCCTAGATGAAATCCCAAAATCTAACTCACCCACTAACCACACTTTAACTATACTCCCCTAGCACCTTATTGATGACAATGTCACACTCAAAAGCAAGGAACAGATTCAAATTTTGGATTTGTGAAGGGCTGAAATTTTAAATGCACTTCATCCGTATTGTTTTTAGGCTTGTTTTGGAGAGAAAAGACGTTGCAAATTTTTTTACACTTCATATTAAGATTTAGATTCAAAAAATGGTACAAGGGGGGTCCCCCCCTTGTACCATTAAAAACAAAATTAAAAATAAAATGTAACGGGGGGTTTACATCCCCCCCTTCTCTCCACGCTCCCCTGCACGGCCGCCGTGCAGAACGCCTCCTTGCTCACTCATTCCCCCGGGCCGCTGGCCCAGCTCCTGCCCATCTCTTTGGTTTGCCCACGCAGCCGCCTCAACACCTTCCTGCTAGCACACTCCCCCCAGGCCGCTGGCTCGGGTCGCTGCCCATCTCCCTGAAGGGCCCACACGGTCTCCCGGGCAACAGCATCGAGCGCGCTGGCGCAGGGGCCCTTGAGAGAGATGGGCAACGATCCAAGCCAGTGGCTCGTGGGGATTGTGCGAGCAGGCATGGAAGGGAGTCTATGGGCAGGGAGTCTACGAGGAGCAGGACGGTGGCGTACAGTTTGGATCGGGGAGGGGGGGGGGGGGTGGGGGGGTTGGTGATGTAGCCCATACATTTCAAATTTCTTCTTTAATGATACAAGGGGGGTCCTCCCCTTGTACCACTTTTTAAATATATACTTCAAGATGAAATGCAAAAAAATTTGCAACCTAGTTTCTCTCCAAAACAAGCCTAAAAAAATCATGAATGAAGTATGAAAAAAATTTCAACCCTTCACAAATTCAAAAATAAATAAATCTTTTTACAAGCATTAAATTTTAATCTTTCATTATTTAATATATTAGGTTCAAATGCAACCTATGTGACTAGGTTTTAACTCGAGCTAAACCCAAGGAAAATTGCCACATAGGACTATTAACAAGTTAATTAATCCAGATTAGGAAACTTGTTTAGGCAAGGAAGAGGCCCTTTTTGAGTTCTTTGATGTTGTTAATGATTTCTTTGATCATATGTCAAAAAATGTTGCTAGCTACATGCATGAAGGAGGTGGTTCTTCTACATTCTTTTGTGATGAGTCCAAGAAAGTCATTTTTGAACCAAGTGGAGTCACATGTCTTCAAAAAGAGAGTAGATCAAATGGTTCTATCAAGAGACTTGGTGAGGGAGATAGTCACAAGTCAAGAAGAGAGAAGTATGTGAAGAGTTCAAAGTAGGATGTACTTTGAATGATGTCATTGTGAATGATAGTGAGGAAGATTCATTATCATATGAGTCATTACCTAAATCATTGAATAGAAGTTCTTGTTTGAAAAAAGAGAGTACTTCAATCATCCTTATGTTGAAGGTACTAATCATTTTTTTCTGGCTTCTAATGTTTTTGAGGTTTCTACTTCTTATGATGCAATCATTAAGAGGGAGTCTTATGAAGGAAAGAGCAATGGAAGATTGGTTCTTGGGAAGATCCAAGGCATGGATCTCACATCTCTTCATGAACTCAAAGGATTCTATGAATATGAATTGATCACTCATGATCGAGATGGCAAAAGGTTGGTTGGAGAAGACTACATGGAACAAATCAAGAGGCAATTTCTTCAAGGCAAGGGAGATCTCATTGGTGAGCTTATTGAGGTTTGTTATGGACTCAAGAAGGCTGGATTTATTATGTTTTATACTCATATTCACCTACTCTACTTCATGTTGGATGAAAAGTTTGGAATCTATCTTTTGATTTATGATGGTGACCTTGATGATATTGTTTTCACTAACCTTTGTGGAAATTCGAGATCAAGCATTGATGAGTTCTTGTTGGATCTAGATCATATGTTTGAGAGGGAGTATTTCCAGAGGTTCAGGCTAAAGATATTCATGTCTTTGATATCTTTGATGATCAAGAGAAAGGTAAGCAAGTGGAAGCGACTCATTTTGCTTTACTCACATGTTTTGGAGAATTTTCTTGTGTAGATGATGCTATGCAAGTGGATACTGGTTATCATGGTTTTCATCCTTGAAAATTGAGTAATGGATCTGGAGAAAAAAGTTTGTTCAATGAATTTGATGGTCAATAGGAAGATCAAGAGGTTGGTCTCAAAGGGCTTCAACAACACAAAAGGAAAGGTGGCAATTTGGAGCTAGTCGAGAGCATCAGAGGAAGGTTATTTGGCAAAGATGTTATGGATCTATTTTTGCAGCTTATTGAAGACTCAAGTAAGGTCAAATGAGTTGAGCCTTGCATATCTTGGTGTGCCTTCGCGAAATTTTTGGGATGTCTGCCTTCGCAAAAATTTCGCGATTTTGCTTAAGCCCATATAAGCTTTTGAAAAGTAGGCAAACCTTGGATTCTTCACCTTGCTTGATAAAGCCTTGTGGTTGATCCATATATATCTCCTCCTCAAGATATCCATTAAGAAAAACATTAGAGAGATCAAGTTAAAACATTTTCCACTTGAAGTAGCAAGCAATAGAGATGATGATTCTTATAGTCCCCATCTTTGCAAAGGTGTCTTCATTGTCAAGGCTTTCAATTTGAGCATAGCCTTTCTTTAAGCTTGTTGATAGAACCATCATTGTTGTACTTTATTCTAAACACTACTGGCATCCAATAATGTGCTTTTGGGTAGGTGGATCCACTAGCTCCCAAGTGTTGTTGGTAATCAAAGCATCATACTCTTGTTCCATAGCTTCATACCACTTCTTTGATTGGAGTAAATCTTGGACACTTCTAGGCTCTTCATGAGAGATAAAAAAATGAAATGCATAATTGGTGGATTCAACATCCATTTGCTTGCCTTTGTCAATATACAAGAGCCTCTTGGGCTCGGATCTCTCTCTCATGGATCTCGTAGGTGTGAATGCTTGAAGATGCTCCTCCTCAAGCCTCGACCCCATCATATCTTGGTTGTCATCAATATCGATAATAGAAGATGCATCATGAGATGCTTTGATCTCGGCCCCATCCAAGGTGATATTTTGGTCTTCATGAAAAATAACATCTCTACTTCCAATAACCTTACAAGTACAGAGTATATAAACTCTATAAGCTTTAACTCCTTTGATTGAGCTAGGATCATTGTTGTAAAGCTGACTTGGGTGCACCCAGCGTGCCCTGTAAGACTCAAAGGGGTGACACTCCCTAAGGTCCCAGAGCAAGTTAGAATGTCAAGGACTGAGCCTCCGACCTGTGGTGAGCCAGTCAAGTAGTCACAAAGTCATGAGCTAGCTCTGGAGCTCGAGTCATGGCCTAGTCAGGAAAGCAGGTTGATTCGACCGCCGGGACGGCTCCCGGGACCCATGTCCGGGAGCCAGACTGATTCTGCCAGGCTTGCCAGGCTTAATCAGCAAAATAAAAACTAAGTCCTAAAAAGCGTGCTTTACCAGAAAGCACTATGTTTCAAACCAGAGGGGGTGCGCCGAATCACAGCAGAACTATAGGGGGAGTCCGGCAGACAGAAACTTGGGCAGCTCAACCAGCGCCAGGAATCCAGTCGCCAGGTCTCAGCTCCCTCTACCAGCACGAGCCAGGCACAATGCCCAGCACGTGTTGGTGGCCCCGAGACCGGTCAGTCTATGTATGAATGTAACCTCTTCCAAATCTAATAAAGTTGATCCTTGGGGATGATTACCATTTCGGTTTCGCCTCCGGGACTGGTCCAAGTGGAAGGACCCTTACTACAACCTTTTTGCGTCGCTGGCGCCTAAGGGTCCCTGTCATCGACATGGGGCTTGCCGCTATGCCAATTGGTCAGTTTGGCGACCACTATGCCTTGGGTTTCATGTGTGGCTTGTCTTTGCCTTTGGTTACCTTTTGGGGACGGATTTTGAGTTGGCTTTCGGGTTGGTTGGGATTCCAGTTTTCTTAAGTCTGAATGGTTAAGCTTGTTACGATTCTGAGTTGGCTTTTACGTAAGTGCATGATGGATGAATGTTAGACTTAAGCGCGTGTTGGGGAAACCGCTCAAGTCCCAGCGCCCTTTGAGGCGCCGGCGCAACATGTGGTATCAGAGCCGACTAGCCGGTCAGCTACGCAAGTCTCACAGGGATGGCCACGTTTTTGGGATTTGTCAGGACAACCGTTGCGCAAGGTGCTGCCCACAGTGTAAGCACGGGTGCGTCCACGGTCGGGGTGGTCGGCAGAACGGGGGACTTGATGAGTCAAAGTGCTGCCCTCGAGGTGTAAGCACGGTCAGTTCTCGCGGTTCGGGCCTGGCGCTGTCTGCACGTAGGACGGATGAGGCAAAGTGCTGCCTAGGTAGGTGAAAGCACGGTCTGTACCTTGTGGGGTGCGGGGCGACATATTCGAACTGTACGGGTTAACCATTGATACAGAGATGCTGCTCGAATTCGGGTGTAAAGCACGGGTGGTTAGCTGCCGGTGCGGGATAGCTGCCGATCGTTTAGCTATAAGGGCTATCGACCAAAAAGTGGTGAGGCGTGACTGAGGCAATGTGCTGCTTAATGGTGAAAGCACGGATGGTTGGATGGATGTTTCCCCGTGGGCTAATTCTGTGATAGATTTGTGTGGGCGCGGCTAGGCAAAGGTCCTACGTCCGGTCTCAGGGGGGGTTTGTGGCTTGAGAGGGATCCTCTATGTTTGCTTTGGTTGGTATGTTCCGTTTGTCGTGTGCTTGCTTGGACACAAATGACCTGGTTCCTACTTGGCTCTCAGGTGATGTGGGCGTGCTAAGTTTGAGGAAGGGATATTTTCATTGAAGCTGATTTAATAAAGAAGAAAAGAGAGCTGTGGGGCCCGGCTGACAGAAGGGAGAGCTTCAAATATAAAAAGGATTGAGGCGATAATCTGTTGGAAGTACACCTCTGACTATAATGGAGGACCATCTTGAAGAGTTACGAGCACTGACGGACGGAGAAGAGCTGACTCGAGAATACAGCTCTCGCATGCATCGAGATGGCACCAGGTCCAAGTCGAGAAAGAAAGAGCGTATGCACTCCACAGTGGCGCCCCTCCATGAAGAGATGGGTGGCCCTTCTGAACCTACACCAAGAGATGAACCCTTGCCAGAGGCACAACAGGACCTCTTTGAAGTGAAGATGCGGCAATACTTATCAAGCGCAATGACGGCTATGCTTAGCGAGGTGAAGAAGGATAGAGAAACCGAAAGGAAAGAATGGCAAACATCCTTGCGAGCCATGAATCTTACCCAAATTAACCTTGCTAGAGAAATGAGAGACGGGCTAACACAGCTCGAAGCCAGGTTTGAAGAGTTGGAAGCAACTAGGGAGAATGCAGTGGCGCCTCCTCCACAGATACCAAGAGAACCACGAGCGCGAACCACGGAGGGCCCAAGAAAGACTTCCAAAGTGAAAGCACCACCTACTTTCAAAGGAGAGCGTGATATTCGAGTTGTGGAAGATTGGTTGTTTCACATGGACCATTACTTCCGTCTAATGAACATTCCTGAGGAAGAAAGAACTGACTTGGCATTAGCATATTTTGAGGGCTACACTACAAATTGGTACCGGATGGCAGGAATGCATTTTCAAACATGGGACGCATTCAAAGCCGCGTTACGAGAGGAGTTCATACCGAAGGATTCACACATGAGATTGAGGACAGAATTATCGGGGCTCAAACAGAAAGGGTCATTGCGAGAGTACCTCAATAGACTCAGACAGAGTGTATGGGTTATTGAAGATATGTCCGAGGCGGACAAAACTCATTACCTATTGTCTGGAATGCAATCCTGGACCCGACGTGCGATAGACAGCTACATGCCCCATGATTTCAATTCAACTATTCGAGCGGCTGAAATGGTTTGTGATTATGAGAGCACATTGGCACCAGCTGCTCCCGCAACCTCAACAAGAGTATTTAGTGGATCCAGACCGAGTCCGAGCTTCTTTTCAAGAGGGGACTCAGCTCCAAATGGCAACCAAGCCTCGAGTAGTGTGAATAAATTCCCAACAAAAACAGGGTTTGGCAACCAAGGCAACAATGGAGGGAACATGTTCCAGAGAAGAAACAATGTTGGATCTTCGACTAGTCACAGCAACAGCTCACCAACAGTGGGCAGTTCCATGCGTTGCTTCAACTGTCATCAGCAAGGTCACTCTTGGAGATCATGCCCCAAACCATTGAATAAGCAAATCATGGCTGCCATTGAAGGATTTGATAGGATGGAGAGAGAGGCATTTGATCAAGAAGATGGTGAACAAGATGATGAAGAGGACCCAGAAACGGATTTGACGGAGTCTGACCTGAATGCCTTGCAACAGATAGGGGCACTTGCGGCTTATCGTGAACATCTTATGGCGACTCCTGCGAGAGGATCCAAGTTATTGTACCTGAAAGGCTGTATTCAAGGCAGGATCATTTACTTCATGGTAGACCTGGGGGCGTCTCATAACTACTTGTCAGAAAAACTGACAGGAGAATTGGACATCCAATGTGAAGAAAATGTGACTCCTATTTGTGTGGAGACCGCGAAAGGTACAATGACCACTTGTAGATTGGCAACCAACTTACCAATCTCTCTGGGAGCCTGGAAGAATCGACTAACGTTCACAATCTTGAAGATGGATGCCTTCGACGCTATTTTGGGATTAAGTTGGTTTAACGAACATGTGGTGGCCTTCTTGGCAAAAGGGGTTAACCTTGTGTTATTATATAATGGCAGGAGACCTTGTGTCGTCAGAGCTGTGCCAGGGGACCAACTAGAAAAGAACGACACAAATGAACCTGAGCCAACCATTCCTCCCAATCTCATTCACCTATTTAACGAAGGACAACCAACAGTGACAGACCAGCTGGCACGGGAACAAATGGAGCCAAAATTGCCTATAGTCTCTACATCAAAGGTGAATTCAAGTGCCGATGCAGAGCTCAAGGAGCTCACCTTGTGTGACCAAGCGAAAACTCATCTTTTTAATGAAAGACATCCAACAGTGACAAACCAGTTGACGCGAGGTCAAATGGAGCCAACATTGCCTGCAGTTTCTACGTCAAAGGTGAATCTAAGTGCCGATGCAGAGCTCAAGGAGCTCAACCTGGACGACCAAACGAAATATCTAGAGTCCTAGGGGACTCATCCAGATGTGCGACGACAACGACATATCTGAGGCTTAAGGGAGCCGTGAGTACCTTTTTCTTTCATGCTAATAAAGTAAGCCGCATTTCTCATTGAGGAGTGAGCTTCAGTTTGATGTCTAAGTGCAGCAGCTTCACACAGGTTTTACGTAAGTGAACTAGATCCACACTTTTCCTGTGCTGGGTGTAAAACACAATATCATTGCTCTGCTTTACAGTTGGTTTTCTTTGGCCGGTGAATCAATCCCGTGCCCTTGTATATGTGACTAAAGTCTGGCCGGTGAATTAAGCCCGTGCCATGAGTCTTAGGTTCTAGTTTGGCCCTGATGAGGACATCAGCTTTCTCAAACGAGGGGAGGATGTTGTAAAGCTGACTTGGGTGCACCCAGCGTGCCCTGTAAGACTCAAAGGGGTGACACTCCCTAAGGTCCCAGAGCAAGTTAGAATGTCAAGGACTGAGCCTCCGACCTGTGGTGAGCCAGTCAAGTAGTCACAAAGTCATGAGCTAGCTCTGGAGCTCGAGTCATGGCCTAGTCAGGAAAGCAGGTTGATTCGGCCGCCGGGACGGCTCCCGGGACCCATGTCCGGGAGCCAGACTGATTCTGCCAGGCTTGCCAGGCTTAATCAGCAAAATAAAAACTAAGTCCTAAAAAGCGTGCTTTACCAGAAAGCACTATGTTTCAAACCAGAGGGGGTGCGCCGAATCACAGCAGAACTATAGGGGGAGTCCGGCAGACAGAAACTTGGGCAGCTCAACCAGCGCCAGGAATCCAGTCGCCAGGTCTCAGCTCCCTCTACCAGCACGAGCCAGGCACAATGCCCAGCACGTGTTGGTGGCCCCGAGACCGGTCAGTCTATGTATGAATGTAACCTCTTCCAAATCTAATAAAGTTGATCCTTGGGGATGATTACCATTTCGGTTTCGCCTCCGGGACTGGTCCAAGTGGAAGGACCCTTACTACAACCTTTTTGCGTCGCTGGCGCCTAAGGGTCCCTGTCATCGACATGGGGCTTGCCGCTATGCCAATTGGTCAGTTTGGCGACCACTATGCCTTGGGTTTCATGTGTGGCTTGTCTTTGCCTTTGGTTACCTTTTGGGGACGGATTCTGAGTTGGCTTTCGGGTTGGTTGGGATTCCAGTTTTCTTAAGTCTGAATGGTTAAGCTTGTTACGATTCTGAGTTGGCTTTTACGTAAGTGCATGATGGATGAATGTTAGACTTAAGCGCGTGTTGGGGAAACCGCTCAAGTCCCAGCGCCCTTTGAGGCGCCGGCGCAACAATCATCCTTTTTCCTAGTCTCCAAAGGAACATGAACAGAAAAAATACATCCAAAGAATTTGACATGATTGATCTAGGTGCTGCTCATTCTTTATTAGGAATTCACATTACTAGAAATAGATCGCAAAAGAAGATCTATCTTAACCAACAAAAATACCTAGAGAATGTTCTAAAAAATTTTCACATGTCTGATTGCAAACCGATTGATACACCAATGGATCCAAGTATGGTATTAACTAAACCTTCCTATGCGAACACCCAAAGTGAAGTACTTGACTTAGCGAAGTACCCTTATCATTCACTTATAGGATCTTTGATGTATATCATGATGTGTGTACTAGACCAGATCTCGCATACACCATTAGCACATTAAGTCAATTCATGTCTAATCCTAGGATCTTGCATTGGCAAGGCCATGGGAGAGGAGATGGAGTCATTTGCTAAGCATAGCACATGGGACTTAGTGGAACCACCAGTTGGCAAGAAACCCATTGGTTGTAAATGGGTGTATAGGACTAAGTACCATGCAAATGGAAGTATAGCAAAGCACGAAGCAAGATTGGTGATCAAAGGGTATTCACAAAGTAAAGGGATCGATTATGAGGAGACCTTTGCGCCAGTATGTAAGTGAAATACTCTACGTCTACTTGTTGCTTTAGCTTCACATTTTGGTTGGCCTTTGCATCAGATGGATGTGGAATCTACTTTTCTAAATGGTGAGTTAGAAGAAGAGGTGTTCATGGATCAACCTGAAGGCTTTGTAGCGAAAGAACAGGAGAATAAAGTATGTCGCTTGAAGAAAGCACTTTATGGTCTTAAACAGGCACCACGTGCGTGGTACAGCACAACTAATGCCTACTTTTGTTTTAAGGGGATGGTGAGAACACATTCTGATCCAAATCTGTATATCTTATGCTTTGATGGTTTGGTTGCTTTGATTGCTCTTTATGTTGATGACTTGATTATCATGGAAAATAATCAAGAGATGATAGACATGATTAAGAAAGACCTCATGGAACAATTCGAGATGATAGATCTCAACCTAATGCATTATTGCCTTGGAGTGGAGGTGTGGCAAAAAGGACACGAAGTGGATCTAACACAGGTGAAGTATGTCACAGAGTTGCTGCACAGGTTCAAGTTTAGGATTGCAAGCCAGTGAACACTCCTATTGAACCAGGTAAAAAGCTTTCTTAGCTTGATGAGTCACAACCATTTGATGCTATGTTGTATAGGCAGTTAGTAGGGAGCTTAATTTACCCTATCACGACTAGACCAGATATATGCTATGTTGTTGGCATTGTAAGTCAGTTTATGGCAGCACCTACGAAAACACATTGGAAGGTAGCTAAGCGCATTTTGCGTTATGTCAAAGGCACTTCAGATTATGGCTTGGTTTACAGGAAGCATGAGGGTGTACCTGAGTTATGTGGCTATGTGGATGTGGATTGGGGAGGTGACTATGATGATCGTAGATCCACCATAGGGTATGTATTCCAGCTTTGTGGCAGTTGTTTTTTCTGGTCTAGTAAAAAACAAAGTACAGATGCTTTATCCACCACAGAAGCAGAGTATAAGTCAATGTGTAGCGCAGCACAGGAAGCTATATGGTTGAGACAAATCTTGGATGAAGTTGGCATGAAACAGAAAAATTTCACGACTATACATAGCGAAAATCAGAGTGGCATTCAACTAGCAAAGAATCCAGTGTTCCATGCAAACACCAAACACATTGAGATTCAGTATCACTTCATACATGAGAGGCTACTGAGTCGTGAAATTCATGTTGTTCATTGTAGTATGGACGAACAACTAGCTGATATTTTCACTAAGCCACTTGTTAGAGAAAACTTTGATAAGTTTAGATCAAAGCTTTCTGTACTTAAATCTTGTTGATTTTAAAGCTATGTATATGACTGTATAAAAAGTAGACTCTACTTTAAGGGAGAGAGTTAGAATTAAAGTAGAATCATTGTGTTACTATACTGTGGGTCCTATCTGTAGATAAGGATCAGTTGGCCTCGCCACGAGGCGAGTCAACGGGACACGCTTCCCGGTCAACGACAACCTGGGCCATGCATGGGTTGCTTGAGTGAAGAACTATATGTATAGTGTATTTTCATTTTGAGAAATACAGTTTGCTACATGAGCTTGGTGTGAAGAGTGTTTTCTGTTTGTGTTACTGTGTAGCATGATCTGTGTTCTTGTTCAAAGCAAATTCTAAGTTTCACATCTTGTTTGCATGGAATTCCGAGCCAAAGGCATCTGCGAAGGAAGCTATTTCCATATTAGAGGATGTGTTGTCTAAAGTAGGCTTACATAAAGGCCATATTAAAATAAAAAAAGATGACAAGCTATTAGGTAAACAGGAAATATTTTATGCAAGCCGAGCATTGGGGTTTGATTACTCTTTTGTTGCTTTCATTGATGACTTCAATCAAAAGTGTTAAATCTATTGTATATCACATACGTCAAATGTCTTCTCAATGTTTTGCAATATAAAAGCATAGCAAAGATGCAAACAAGTTGTTACATCAAAGTCATAAGATCAAATGGAGGTGAGTATGGTTTGAATATTTTTTTTATTTATTTCAATGATCAAGATAGGATAAAGAGACAAATTTGTATTTCTTATATGCCACAATAGAATGGGGTCACAAAAACAACAAATAGTACGATAGTTGAGATGGCAAGATTGACGCTTAAAGATAAAATTGCCAAATACCTATTGGGTTGAAGAATGTAACATAGTCATTTATGTGCTGAGTATGTGTTTTACTATGCTTATGTATTACCTATGCAGTTATCCTTAAAAAAAAAAAAAAGAAATTAGACGCTAAGCCTATCACGTGCATATTGAGCTTGAGTTAAGAGACCTACCCAAAACAATGACTCTTGGCCTTGATGGATTCACACTAAATTTCTTTGTTACCTTCTACGAATCTTGAAACAAGACCTTCTTGACTTGTCAAATTATAATTATTACTACCTCAAGTTGCTTTCACTCCCAAAATCACATAAGGTCTCATCATGCTTGTCACGAAGACTTCCTGCCACTCATCTACTAATGACTATATTCCTCTTACTATGTTAAACACAAACCATAATAGTGTACCCAAAACCTTTGCAGCTTGCCTTGCTCCTCTCCTCCCAATCATTTTTATCCCACTCTTGCTATGAATTCCCTAAAAGGAGAAGCATTGTTTATGCAATTCTTAACACTAACACCTTAGTTGGGCCCTTTCGACTTTCCTTGTGGTAGCCTTACTCTCAATATCTCAACAAAGCTGTTCATCATATTGATTTGAACTAGCTCATTCATTAGAGGAAATTTGAGCACAAAAGGGGCCTTTCAAAAAGATATTTTTTATTTTTTTTCTCAAAAGTTTCTTTCACATGGTCTAATCGAAACACTCAAATTTGAAATTTACGTAATGTAGCTCCTTCAAATTGATTTTCTTTTCTTTTTAAAAAAACTGTAATTTTGTGTCGGGGGCAGTCCATAAATAAGCCATTTTATCTGTTTTGCAACTCAACAAAAGAACAATGTAACTTTTGAACGACAAATCAGATTGAGACGATTACGATGCCATTAGAAAGCCCTCGATGAGAGCTTTTCAACAACATTAAATATGACCCAATTCTGAACTACGGTGAAGAAGTTATGGCCAATCAAAGTTTTGGTCGATCAACACTTTATGGAATGCAATAAACTAGATTATTTTATCTGTAGACAAGTTTTTGATCTCAATCCTTGGATGTATTAGACCTAAGGAGCACAAGTTCATCAAACAACCATGGATTTTATATTCAATCAAGAGAGGAAAAATTAATTAATCAATTTTGTTAAGGGGCACTCAACTAATTAGAAGTAGTAGTCTCCAACTAACAACATTTAACACATGGGGTGGGGTTTGTTTCCCGTAGAGGCAGAAAGGCCTTCGGCTAAGGGCGGAGGCTTGAGGACATGGGTCATTCTGAAGATAGAAGCTGAAGACAGAAGGGCTGTGGAGGCACCAAAAAGTCCTACCACACATACGACCACATTTTTCAATAACTTTTGTCATAAACTTTTTTCATACACCTTCCAATTTGTTTTCACCATGCACCTTCCAACGTTAAAAGGGGTATATAAAACGGTTTTGCTTTAATCACCATGCACCTTACTACGTTAAAAGGGGCATATAAAACGGTTTTGCTTAAAAAAAGCAACTGCACACATGGCCACTGTTGATTAGGTGTGTTTGCTTTTTAAAACGAAATGGTTTCAAAGCCTGAAAAAGTGAAAATACTGGCTGCCATAAAAATGATTCTAAAAGAAGGGGGTGGTGTTGGTCCATAGGCTTTACTCATGTACAATCAATGAAAACTGGGCTTTCATGCGTGGAGGCTTGGAGCAGGGACATTTGCTTTCTGGTGGCGTACTTTTGGGGAGGTGCGCAGCATGAAGTGAAAGCAGAGAGAACTATTCAATGCTCACTGTTCCGATTGTATGAGTTCCGATTGTTCAACGCTCTCTGTTGACGGATGCATTTCTGGAAGAAAGCGATCTTGCTTTTGAGGAGTAGCTGTAGTTTTTATTTCAGAAGACTTCCACTACGTACCTAGTACCTACCAAGAGACTCAGGACAGTGAGGCCCGGGGCCAGCCCACCCCACCCCCATATATATAAGTGCTCAGTCAGTCGCACCAGACAACAGATCATTATCCATATGAGTCTTTTGTTCTCACTTTCAGATTCCCATATCTGATTGATGGCAGTTGGAAAGAGAGTTTGTTTTTTGGGTAACTGGCATTCACATGAATTTTAGGCATTTTTGAGATATATCTTATTTTACGTAATATAGGGCCCGAATTGTTTTGCAGCTTTGAAAATATTTTATGCTTTGAGAAGTATTGCCCATCAAACGGTCGAGGCGGGGCTCTAGAAAACTCCAAATGCAACACTCCAAGACCCAATGTTGTCCACAAACATCCAGTTCAACGCTCCAAACCCAACGCGATAGAATGCTGCAAATGTTGACACTCCATAACGGTCTACATCCAATGCATTGACATAATCGATTCCCAAGCAGCTCATGGCCTCTGCCACTTGTTGTCCGAGTCCTAGATTATTTGTGGTAATGGCCCTTGCAATGGACAATATTCAGTACATATCGACGACCTCCGAATATCAAAATATGTGGTCTCTTTCTTATTATATCAGGTGATTCCATAGTGCTAATATATTTTCTATTTTAGATTCCAACCTTGTAACCATATTTTGTGAAAATAAATCAGCATGATGTAAATTAAAGGTAAAAAAAAAGACGAGATGTGCTAGTTCCATGGCATTGTTCTAGAAAGATGACAAAGTATAGGAATGGAACCAACATCATCTCTCATAAAAATTGATATCATAAAAAAGTTTATAAGCATATAAACCCTTTTATGACTAGTAGCTCTTAGAAAATTGAGAAGCTTCAAAAAATGCAAGATTGTGAAAGATAACTCAAATAAAGGTTTCTTGAACACTAGCTCCATGGTGTTTTACTTTTTTGGGCAGTCATGATGCATCGCTTACGATGTTGTATTGGCCACTTTAATTATGCAAAAATGTACAACGCTAGGTTGAGTACCATGTACCACGATACAAGCCAAATTTATTATGCACTATGAACAAGACACGACTTGAAATCTGCACAAAGGATGACTCGAGTCTATGCAACCATGGCATGAACTTCCACATCACCAAACTTGTCCCACGATTGTGACTAGTGTAATAATGGGACTAGTATTCCAAGGGTGATGGTCCCAACATTTCACCAACTTTGGCTCAACATTTCACCGACTGTGGCCCAACATTTCACCGACTATGGCCCAACATTTCACCGACTGTGGTGCCCAAAATATGATATCGAAGTAGCAGCAAGAATATATGAGGCATGTTAAGATGAAAGGATGATGTAAGTGTTAATAGAATGCAACTAAACTTTAAAGAAGTTACGATTAAGTGTTAAGTAAATATAGCTTAACTTCAACAAGTCCCATATCCATGGAAATTGCAACCCAAGTAATCTTCAATATGATGCATGTGCTAACAAAAGGTGCTTAAATTCAAATCAAATTTTAAACTAGCATGGCAACCATGATATCATATTTGATACAAGGAGATGAATCTTAGTTTTTCCTAGTTCAAGTAATGCATGGGCCAAAATCAACTTTGACCCACCCAAGTTAAGTTTTGACCTAAGTACTACTAGAGCCAAAACTGAAAGGTTAAATGGTCTTTCTAACAATCAAGAATAGCTTCCCAAAATCTGCTTAATATTATCTAAAGATAGCAAAATATACTGCCAAACCATACATGAGGTACATATTCAAGGAACGCCATTTGAGAAGAAAGCATTTCATCTAACATACTGATTATCATCTATCTTAGCTAGAGAGTTAGGTAGAGTTGTTAGTAGTAGCTAGCAAGGCACATGCTCAAATGCCACCCTTTGTGTATTGATAATTCAAGGCCTTGGGCTCCAAACTTTATGGGACTTGGCTTGGCCTTATTTGTAAACATTGTATATAAGCACTTGTTGATATCCTTAATTGTACTAAGTAGCTCAAATTTCAAATAAAAAACTTTAGATACCAAAATGTTTTTCATATAATTGAAATAATCTACAGGCTTGACTAATGTAATAGTGTTGCACTAATTCCTCCGCATCAACCACAACATATTAATTTTGCAAAATTGCCCTGGCAACAAATAAAATGAATCTAGTTGAGTGAAATGGAAATTTTTTATTGGAAACAGAAAATTGCACTAGAGATTGGTTAAAAAATTAGAGAAAACGCTAAGATTAGCTTTGCTTAAACAATGAAAAAACCTCTTCAACAATGCAGCGGTGGGGTATTTCATAGAGAAGCAGACGTCAAAAGGGAGTTCAAAACCATACAACAACAATATAGTAAGACACACAAAGGAAGACAACCCAACTTCCATAAAACCCATTGATAGGATGTAAAGTGCCAAGAGGAAAGTATTTGCATTGAAAAGAATACAAAGGACAAGGAATAGGAAAGTGCAAAAGGGAACACCACAAACATTTGTTGGCACCCTCTTATTAACATCTTATGATCCCTATGCAAGAACTAAGAAGAAGAACAAAAAGCTACTCACCAAAAGCACTGGCTTGTGGTTCAAATAATTTATCTTAAACCTATTTGTCTCATTGATAGAGAACTTCATTCTCAAATTGGAACAAGAGTTCATCATGTGCATCTGTGATGCACCATGCTTCAATGTACCAGCTCTCATTAGAAATTATTAGTCTTTCATTTCCTTTTGATGAGTTTTAAATTTGGGAATGTAAAGGCCTTAACTCCCTAGTTAGACATTCTTGTTCTTTCTCTTATCTTAAAGATTTTCTCCAATTTAATGCTATTATCTGCCTCCAAAAGATGAAGTTAAATGACTTGCTACTAGAGTCAATTTTCAATTTTTTTCAGGGGAAGCTACCATTATGCCCCCAACTCCTTTTTTTGCATACACCTATGCCTCTACAACCAAGCTTGGAAAAAGCATCCTACCTCAAATCTTTGCTTTCTATGGTTGGAAGATCTAGCAAATGGACGTTAAATCTGCTTCTCTTAATGGAGTGTTGGATGAAGAGGTGTACTTAGTACAACCTCAAGGATTTGTTGAGCTAGGGAGAGAGCATCTTGTTTGTAAACTCAACAAAGCCATTTATGGATCGAAGCAAGCACCACGAGTGTGGTACTCTTGCATTGATGAATACTTCAAGCGAATGGAAATGGTAAAGAGTAATGATGATCCTAATGTTTAAATTCTAAGACAAGATTCAGATATAGTGTTCATTGTTTTGTACGTGGATGAATTGATTAAGTGGATGCTTATTTGTATAGGCAGTTGGTGGGTAGTTTGATTTACACGCAACCTGATATTTCTTATGTTGTTGGTGTTGTTAGTCAATTTATGCAAGATCCTAGTCAAGCACACTAGAATTCTGCTAAACATCTCAGGTACATTTGAGGGACATTGAATTTTGATTTGAAGTATGATCAGCCTGAAGCGGCAATGTTGGTAGGTTACACAAAGGCTATTTGGGCAGGTAACATTGATGATAGAAGATCTAGCAGTGGTCATACATTCAAATATGGTACAGCTACAGTTTCATGGAGCAACAAAAGACAATCTACAGTAGCCTTATCTTTGACGAAGGGGGTTAATGATTGATGTTGTTTATCTGATTATTGATAGGAAATTCATGAGTAAGAGAGTACAATAATGATGCTAATCCAGCTCCATATGACTCCATATGACGATTTGGTAGCACTAGTCCTTCTTCAAGATCCACTTGACACAAGAAAAATGACCATAGATTCACCAAAAATTGACAATATCCAAGCATTGGCACCAAATAGCTCAAACGTTGAGAACTTAGGCATGAATGAGTGATATAATAAACCTCTAATAGCTTCATTCCATCGGCAAAATCATCCAAGAATTCTAATACAACTCCAACATCAAAATGATGTAAAACAATGTAGCTAGTTTCACCATATCTTGACAATTTGCACAAATCCACATGAAACTGCTCAAACATGAGATAGAACAAGTAAAGTAAACTTGAACAACACTTCCTTGCTATTCCTTTGACCTTACTTGAGTCTTCAAACACCTACAAAAATAGATCCATAACATCTTGGCCATTTGACTCTCCTTTGATGTTGTTGACTAGCTCAAATTGCCAACTTGGATCTTGTATGAATTGAATCAATCTTCCAACACAATAGCTTAGATCTGGTCCTTCCTATAGAGAGTAATTTCCTTGAAGGATCTTTCACTACCTCTTATAATTAGCTTTACATGAGACTCCATAGGTGTATCACTAGCTTTTGCATCTACCATATGAAATCTTTCTAGAATAGAATTAGCACACTTCTCTTGACAAATAAAAGTATATTGAGAAGATCTAATGACTTCCATTCCCAAAATGTAATGCAAGTTACCAAGATCATGCACCTCAAACTCCTTCTTAAGAGAACTCTTGATATCCTCCACATTTTGATTGTCTCCATCACTCAAGATGATGTCATCCACATAGATTAGCAAGATGGTAACATAATTTCCAGCAAACCTATAATAAAGTGAATGATCATACTCACTCATAACAAAGACTTGAGAGAGTAAGAAAGTGTTAAGCTTAGCATACCAACTCCTTGGTGCTTGCTTAAGGCCATACAAACTCTTTTGTAAATCCTTTTGCCACTAACCTTGCCTTGAGCTTGTTGATAGATCAATCTTGGTTTTTCTTCACCTTGAAGATCCATTTGCATCCAATAGCTTTCTTGTCCTTAGGTAACTCCATGAATCTCCATGTTCCATTCTTCATAAGAGCTTGATACTCAAGATCCATTGCTTGGATCCACTCATGTTCTTTCCTTGCTTCATCTACACTTGTAGGTTCATCAAAAGAGGTTAGGAAAGCAACATAATTTCCAGAAACTACTTGCTTATCCTTTTCATCATATGTGAGCATTGAAGGTACTTGTCTTTCCCTTGATGTTCTCCTGGGCTTTTGACTTGATGAAGGTCCATCATCATCACCATCTAAAGTAGGATCCTGTACATCAACATCAAGAATGTTAGATCCATCCACACCTTTATCAATCATGCTTGAAGACACTTTTGGATAGTAGAACCCAAGAGAACCATGTATAGGCATGAAATGAGATAGAGAAGAGAGAAGATATGTCTCTCCATGAGTTACATCATTACCCTATTTGGCCACTTGGCTTTCCCACCAAAATGCAAACCCTACTATTTTTTGGTCTAGATTCAAAGTACCCAACATTCAAATTTGAAATTACTCAAACCCGACTTCTAAATTTCACACACTTTCAAAAAGTGTTTATTCAAATGAAATTTAGACTAGTGAACTTTGAAAAGTCAAACTCTAAGTCTAAAACAAAGTTGCCAAATATGAAAATATAGCAAATATATTAAACTAGTTGAATCTTTCACATATGATATTGTCAACATACAACACAACGAATGCAACACTATCATCACTAGTAATCACATAGAGATTAGGATCAAAGTTTGTTCTCACAAAACCATTCGCTAGAAAGTAGCTATCTATACGACCATACCACGTTTGTGGCCCTTGTTTTAGACCATATAATGCTTTTCACAATTTGCATATTGTGTTTGTCTTCAATTTGAAGATCCACTTGCATCCAATAACCTTTTTGTCCTTTGGAAGTTCTACCAATCTCCATGTGTCATTCTTCATAAGAGCTTGATACTCAAGATCCATTGCTTGGATCCACTCCTCTTTTTATCTTGCTTCATCTACACATGTAGGTTCATCAAAAGAGGTTAGGAAAGCATAGTTTGTACCACCAACAACTTGCGTATCTTTTTCATCTTAAGTGAGCCTGAAAGGTTGCTGCCTTTGCCTTGATGACATCCTTGACTTTAGATTTGAAGTAGGCTCTTCAACATCAGCATCCAAAGTATCATCAATGTCATCAACATCAAGAATGTTAGATCCAATGTCCACACCACCACTCGAAGAAACTTTTGGAAAGTTTCCTTCATAAAAATGACATCTCTTCCAATGACCACTTTCTTAGTTGAAGGAATAAAAACTTTGTAAGCCTTGCTCACGTCACTATAACCAACAAATATACCTTTCTTTGAAGATGGATCCTCCTTTGTGCTATCATCAAGAGTAATGTTGATATAGCAAATGCATCCAAAAGTTTATAGATATCATTAATTTAGGCATGCTAGAATTGCATAAATCACTAAGATCTGATCATAAGCAAAAAAAATGCAACAACGTACTGTCTCTAGCCATACAACAGCAGCAACCTACTGTCTTTCACATGTGTGGATGCAAGATCAATCACAAAATTGACATTCTACACACTAGAAATCAAGATAACTTGAAAAATATGAAAGACATGGACATAGAAACACAAGAGATGAATTCTCCACAAAGAAAGAAACTTTGATGATTATTTTTCCATGCTGGTACAACTATTTATAGCTTCCACAATTTCATTTGGCCAATTGCTCTAAAATTTTCCTAAATGGTAACTTCTTGGTACTTCATCAGAAAACCTAGAAATTCTAGTCTAGATGCAATGTATGTAAAATAGCCAATTAGAATGGGGGTCCGAATCCGACCTCACCATTTATCTACTTGCCAAAAATAGTACAAACACTATTTAGGCCTTTATTGACAAATATAAATCTTTCTCTAAGTTGAAATTTCGTGTTGGCCTCAAAATTGCCAAAATAGATCAACTAAACTAGTTCAATATTTCACAAAATGAGATACAAAAATAATAACCGTTACCTATAACCTACACTTGCGTTCAAAAGGAATTGGTGCAGTGCCATAGCGAACTTATCAAAGGAAGATGTGGCTATGATGTCAAAGGAAATTGAGTATCGAAACGATGCGAGAGGGTTGTACGAAAAATGAAATGTGGTACTCTCTCCCGTAATGGCGATATCATGAAACTTTAGTGTAGCAACGACATGAGAGGCCATCGAAGGTCAAGTAATCCACATGGTATCGATATCACAAAGAGAAAAAACAAGGATTAGCGAGGAATGGCATTGATAGTTTCAAGGATCGGAAACCGAATGTCTGCTCGAGAGCAATATTTTTAGAGAATGATCAGAAAATTGTGGACATACACGTGTTTTAAATGGGCGACAATGTTCTTGACCATTGATGGCAATAGGATTTCACACGTGCCAATGCTAATCATACGAACCGACAAAATGATGACTCGTGCATGAATTAGTTTCTAACACATTGTCCGAAGATAATGATACACACTAAAAAAAAAATGGCCAAATAAAGAAAGCACATGTATTCAGATCATACAACCACACACGTGTTTGCCCATGTGGATGTAACGAGAGAGGTTGACTTCATGTATGAACACATGTGCAATTTTTAGTAGTATATAAGCTCTTTGTCCATGACATTTTTACTTTTCTTCAGCTTCCGTTTCAATCTGGTGGTCGCTCTTGCTCTTAATGATGCAAGGGGAAACTCTTTTAAACTCATAAGCTCTAGCAAGGAAGAAGTCTTCTTCAATCACATGTTTGTGATAAGAGAGGGGAGTAGTAGTATGCAAGTGAATACGAGTGCATTTACTTTGATATGAATCATGGGGCTTCATGCCATCATCCAACCAACCATTTCCTAACTAATCATCATTTAGCAAAAGCAAAGGAAACATAAAGCACAAATTATCCTTATAATATGCTTCGTTCATTGGGCATCACATGAGAATTATGTCATCACTTGGAGTTCTTATGGTTGACATAATGAAACTAACCATGTTCATGAGATTGTGAGGGGTCCAGGAGAAAAGAAGATAATTTGACGTAATTAGGCTTTCAAAGCAACTAACTAGGATTATCAGTCATAGTTAACAAGGATTGAGAATGACATGCCCCTCGCATCATGTATCGAATCACTTTTAAGATAATGAGTCTAAGTTCCAAGGATTGAGAATGAAATGCCCCTCCCAATCATGAATCAAATCACATATAACATATGTTATTTTACAAGAAGTAGCATGGAAACTCTAAAGAAATTAAGAGCTTTGATGTAATTTGATGTGTTTGCAATCTAGATAGCACTATAGCTCCTTGTTATTACTTATAGTAGCTTTTTTAATAAAGTCCATATGTGTTTGTTTTTGTTGTATATGTGGTGCATAGACTTTGGTGGTTGTTAGGGGAGTCAACTTTGTCTTTCACAACGAGACTCTACATTATGTGTAATTCTTGAATGCGGTTGTCTACATACAAGGCATGCCAAACCCAAAAGAGAACAATATTCTATATGAAAGGAATTACACCCCCACAGAACTCATATTACTTGACACTGAAGTCGTGAACACAATAATGGTTGCTTAGAATTTATGTAACTTTTGACATTTAGTCCAACTTTTGGCATCTCATAAGCACATTCTATTGTTTTGCAAAATCCTTGAAAGAAAAGGAAAGCGTTGCAAATTGTTTCTCGCAATGTTAGTTGTTAGCTAAAAGGAAAGAAAAGCGTTGCAAATTGTTTCTTAAAATGTTAGTTGTTAGCTTGAGTGCTATGATGAAAATGACAAACAGAAGTTTCATAATTTATGGTTTTTTACATACATAATGGCACAAATCAATCCCCTTGGAGTTCCTCTTGGCTGCAATTTATTCCATTGAGATAATCATAGGCAGTTGTACTATTAAAAATATGGACAAATGTACATTTTGTTTTAGACAGCCAGACAAAGATACATAAAAATAAGACTGAAAGTTGGAGAGAGGACCCATTTCAAGCATCACATCAAAATGGGTCTGCATTAGCTCTATATCCTAAAGATCTAAAGGAGGGCCCTGAGTAAATAGGGCCGAAGTTCAGTTAGTACTGTAGAAGCCCCCTGGGCAGAAATTTTAACACTCAAGGTACAAAAGGAACAGAATTGTTCATCATATGGGCTCACCAAGCAGGGTGGCTGAAATTTCTCATAACATTTTTTATAGATACTCTATATATCGTTGAGGCAAATGAAAAATAGACCGTACACTAAAGGATGATTGCTCTCCTGAGAATACCTTCCGGTCTCTTGGGATCCAGATTAACCACTCTGATGACAGCCATCGAGATTTGCTACAGAAGATCAAGGCCAGAGGGACAAGCCTCGAGGGAATGTGTCAACCACAATGACTGTTTTCAGGAGATGGGTTAGGAAGCTTTGAGTTTAGGTTGCAAGGAAAAAAGCAAAAATTGCTTTTCTATAAGTTCTCTCTACAACGAAAACAGAGATGCTCTGAAATCTCATTAGTAAATAAACATGATGGGCAGGTCACATTTTCGGACAAATATATCCATTTGGTTGCAATGAGAATCCTTCCTCATGAGCTCGTTAGCTCCCTAGTTAGATTCGTGAATAGCTGGATATTATCTTTGCTTTATTACAGGTATGTACTGCACGTTTTGAAAGAAGGCTCTAGGTTTACTTAATATTTATGTATGTAGAGTAGTCTGGATCTTTGGTGCTTTTAGAGTGATTGAGACTAAGTTTGCTTCCTATTTGCTTTGGATTCGCTTCCTGCAGCATTTGGACCACCTCCCTCATAGAGGGACGCTCCAGTGGAAGCTCATTGGTGCAGAGAAGACCCACCCTCAATACCGTTAGCATCTCCTCAAGGAAAACGTTTCCCAGTCTTGTATCCAACAGTTGTTGTGCTTCACTCTTGCGCTGAATGTTGGTGCGAACCCACTTCACAATGTCCACTCCATCTACAAATTGAGGCTGCATAGGTTTCTTTCCTGTCACCAGCTCCAATAGCACCACCCCAAAGCTGTATATGTCACTCTTCTCATTAACCTTCAAGCTGTAAGCATACTCTGCATCCAAAATCAATACATGCCTGAGAATGATCATTCTAAAGATTTCTGATGCGATATCACAACTTCTTAACCTGCAGAAAAGAAAGTCAGTCAGCGAAACTGGGAATTTGCTTAGCAGATAAAGAAAATTTTAAAAACTCACAGAGCAGGGAAATATAAGAGATTGATTTCATGGCAGCTGCAGGATATAATATGTTAGCAGAATCTAAATACACATAGATCTGGCCGTATTGCAGGAATCAAAAGAGCTGGTTAAGTGACAACTGCAGAATGCTAGTTTGAATAGCAGACGCAGACAGGTAGAAGAAAGACTGTGGGGAGGCCGGAAGGTGTCAAGCTGTGACTGAAGTGGCAGCTGCTGGATGGATTAGCAGCCAGCTTGCTGAGAGATCAAGAAAGAATGTACCGTTCAGATGCGTAAAGGTGGAAAAGGTGTGATGATTATGGGAATATGGCCTATGTGAAGGTAGAGAAGATACACTGAATGGCGGATTAGTAAAGGTAGAGTAAGTGTAAGTGAAGGTAGAGGATCGGAAAGAAAAGCTTTCCACCTGGAGCTATGTAGCCATAGGTGCCAGCAATGTTCGACATAGAGACAGCTTTCCCGCACGCTTGCAGTATCTTTGCAAGCCCAAAATCTGCAACCCGAGCTTCGTAGTTGGCATCCAGCAGAATGTTATTGGATTTGACATCGCAATGCAGGATAGGAGGATTGTAGTCATGGTGTAAATATGCCAAGCCTTCAGCTGCGCCAAGAGCGATGTGATAGCGAGTGGGCCAGTCCAGCACGCTCGCCTGGGGACCGTGTAGCTGGTCTCCCAAGCTTCCGTTGGGCATGTATTCATAAACTAGAAGCTTGGCGTCCTCGCTGCTGCAGCAACACAGGAGCTTCACTATGTTTTTGTGGCGTAAGCGGCCAAGAGTCTCCACCTCCACGCTGAAGCCATAGTCGTGCTTTGCTTCGGTCTTTGAGCTTGTCCATAGCTTCTTCACTGCCACTTCTTTGCCATTGCTCAGCGTTGCCTTGTACACCTTTCCAGCGCCACCTGTTCCGATCACGTGATCCTCATCCAAGCAGCCAAGCACCTCATACTCGCTGAATCCTAGCTTGTGAAAGGAGGTCAAGCTCCAGGGCGCTTTCCTGTTCTTGTCTCTGTGATTGAAGTAGAGTCTATACCGTTTGAAGAAGAGGACCGATCCGACAAGGAGAAGCACTGCTGCTGCAGCAAATATTACAGCGATCACCCAAGGCGACCGATTGTTCGACGATCCAGCTCCTCCGGAACAAGGAGCCAGAGCCTGAAGCCCTATCCCACAGAGGTGGGGATTGCCTAGGAAGCTCGTGGTGAAAGCACCATTGCTTAAAGCAGCTGGAACAGGGCCTGAGAGATCATTGTATGAGACATTGAAGGAGAGGAAGAGAAGCTTTCCCAGCACGATTGGGATTTCTCCGCTCAATTTATTGTCTGAGAGGTCTAAGTAATTGAGGACGCTGAGGACGCTTAAAGCGGAAGGGATCGAGCCCGTCAGACTGTTTCTGGAGAGATTGAGCTGAGAAAGCTGATGGCATTTGCTGATTTCGAGTGGAATTTCCCCCGATAACTGATTATCAGAGATAGACAACACGTTTAGGCTTGACAAATTTCCCACATGGGGAGGGATTGATCCTGAGAACTGGTTCTGCTCTGCCAGAAACTTGTTCAACTTGAAAAGCTTTCCAATCTCAGGAGGGAGCTCGCCACTCAGGCGATTATTAGAAACATCTAGTATGGTCAGATTGGCAGCCATACCGATCGATGGGGAGATCCCTCCAGTGAAGGAATTGTCCGAGAAATCAGCATAGTGGAGGTAAGGAGCCTTCCACAGTGCTTCAGGAATTTGTCCATTGAGATTGTTCTGGTTCACCCGAAAGCGCTGCAGGCTGGAGCAATTGCCATAAGTTTCAGGAATTACACCCGAGAACTTGTTATTAAACAGCAGCAAATCCTGCAGCTGCCCACCCTTGCACAAATCCGGAGGCACTGGCCCGCTCAATGCATTCCCCGAAACATCAAAGTACATGAAAGCAGTTCCCTGCTGCCCGAAATTTTGTGGAAGCTCTCCTGTCAGATTGTTGCTAAACAATCTCAACATGCTCAGATTAGGAAGATTTCCAAGCCCTGGAGGTATTTCTCCCTTCAGTTGATTACCCCAAAGATGCAACAGTTGTAGATTTGGAAGCGTAGCTATATCGTTCGGGATGGTTCCGGTCAAGCCATTCTCAGAAAGATCCAAGTCGGTGATCGAGACGAGCTTTGTCATGTTAGGTGGAATCTGCCCAGTCAAATTATTGATGTATAGCTCCATTTTCTTCAGCTTTGGAAGGCCCATGATCCCGGCAGGAATGCTCCCCTCGAGATTATTCTGTGATAAATCAAGGAAATCAGTCAGCTCAGTGAGATTTCCAAAGGAGTCAGGGATCGGCCCCACGAGGTTTGCCATTGCAAGATGTAAGTTCACCAGGCGATTTAGGTTGCCCAGCTCGGGTGGAATTTCTCCTGGTGCGAAGGGATTGATAGCTAGGTCAAGCCATTTGAGGTTATAGAGCTTTCCAAGATAGCCAGGGATTGTCTCGTTCAACAAATTGCTGGTGAGATTGAGGCTCTCAAGCAGAGGAAGGTCTCCAAAACCGGGCGGAATCGCACCAGTGAAGTTGTTGGCACACAAATCGAGGTGTTTTAAGTTCTGCAGCTTGGATATATTATTTGGAAGCAAGCTAACAATCAAATTCTGGCTGAGGTTGAGATACTCCAACTTGCTGCAATCCAGCAGCTTGTCAGGAAAATCACCTCCCAAGTAATTGTTGCCAACGTTGTAAGAAGTGAGGTTTTGCAGCTGACAAACCTGTGTAGGCACAGGCCCAACCAGGTTCATGTTGGAAAGATCAACGCCTGTCACCACCTGGGTGGTTTGATCGCAAGTAACTCCGGTCCATTGGCATGGCGTTTGATCATTGGCTGCCCACTTGTCCAGGAGCTTATCTGGATCTTGAAGGCTCATTTTCACCTCCATCAGAACACTCACTTCTGGAGAACCTGTACCTGATCCATGGCATGGAGCAATAAATTCGTGAAGGCACATCAAGGTAGCTGCGAGATGCAGCAGTGCAAGAAACACCTCCCAGCGACATCTTGACATCGTTGTTGTCCTGAAGTCCCTTCAACCAGGACGCAGGCGCTACTGCAACTATCTCTACAATCTACATACACTGTTTATGAGCCCACATCGAAGACGCCATCCCTAGCAGTTCCCTTAGCTATAAATCCTCACTCAACCCAGCCATGCAATCGCAGAGACAGAGACACGATCCATCATTCCCACTATCGAATAGTATCGATGCTTCACAATTCCAAAATGACTTCTTACAATCATTACATCAGCCTCCACTACTTGTGCTTGCCCATATCCTGACGCAGATTGCGATACTCATCACATATAGGGAAGTCAAACAAGAATCTACTGCAGCTGTAGGGTCGAATTCTAGAAGTAGATGACTGTAGATCGATCAGATCATAGACCTGTGGGAAAGGAGAGAGAGAGAGAGAGAGAGAGTGTCAGGTTTCTAGAAGCCATGAGCTTGGACTAAGTCAATATTAATCAAGGTGAGGGGTCATCATTTGCCTTCCCAAATGATGACCCCATATGCAAGAGTGGGCCCTCATATGAGTCCTCTAAGTATGATTACTCAATGAGGGTCCGTATGAGTACTCTATGTATGCAAGTTAGGCATGTTGCAAGTCCCGGTATCAGTATCGAAAGCATACATATCGAGTGCTCGAGAAAATTGGCAAAGTATAGGAATGAAATCGGCAAGTTTTTTGAAAAACTGGTATCATAAAATATTTGACGATTTTTAATACAAGCATATATACCTCTTCAAAAATCTGAGAAGTTCTCTAGAATGCAAGTTTTTTGAGGATAACTCCAAGGAGGTTCCCTAGCACTGATACATATCTACATCTTGTTTGAAGATGTATTCACGAAGAAATTCATGAAGGTTGCGTGTATGTTCTCCCACGTACATCAATATGTGAAAGATCATGAGTCATGACTATATGAGCCTTGGAAGGGCCAATGAGTACAACACATATATTAATTTCCATATATGTAGTCCACACAACTTCCAAAACACATATATTAATTTCCATATATGTAGTCCACACAAGTTCCAATTGTAGGTGAGAAGGGGAGGGGGCATTTTTACTCCCATGTTTCTTTTTTATGAGGGTTTTTTTTCCGAAGCTTTGGAAATGCATCCACTCATTGTGAGTGAAAGTTTCCTAATTGGCTCTCACATTATGTAAACTGCACAAGTAGGAGATGGGGGGAGGCAGAGGGCAAAGCGCTCTCTCTCTCTCTCTCTCTCTCTCTCTCTCTCTCTCTCTCTCTCTCTCTCTCTCTCTCTCTCTCTCTCTCTCTCTTCATTGTGAAAAGACCACCATACTTTCAATAATTTTCAATCATTTTTGTGTGCCTTTTTGGAGTTTTCAACAACATGCATTTGAGATATTGACATTGAGTACATGAAATTGTATGAAGGTACAATACAACTCATACATGTCATCATAGCATTGGGAATTTGCCATTTTCCCCTTTGCATATCTACCTTATGAGAGAGAGAGAGAGAGAGAGAGAGAGAGAGAGAGAGAGAGAGAGAGAGAGAGAAATATAAGAAGCTCGTTTCCCATCCAATGTAGTGTTCAAAAGCTTACTACATTACATTGGATGAGAAACAAGCTTATTATCTTTTCAACTCTCTCTCTCTCTCTCTCTCTCTCTCTCTCTCTCTCATCGTCCTTTTACAAATCACAATCCTAGATCATTTTTTGCTTGTTGATTCTCAATCCATTGATTTAATTACTATTAGCCGATTTTTCGTCAATCAAAATACAACTAATAGTGGGGTCTTTTTTCAATGTATTATAATAATCAGCATGTAAAAAGATCGAATATTGTAATGTTTAACAACATAAAATGCCTTAGAAATATTGGTTCGAGCCTAGAGTTACTTCCTATTTTTCCAAGTTACACATTAGAGGAATTCCAAAATAGAAATGACCTTTTGTAAAGATAGTTTTATTTATTTTTCTTTAGTTTCGACCACCACTTGGCCCAATCAAAATGCATGCATTTCAAATCTACGTAATGTAGCTCAAATAAATTGGAAAATAAAAATATATTGTAGCAAACTTTGAAATTTACGTCGAGCAACATGGATGTATCCCATTGGTTGGCTCTTCCTTCCCAATTTGCCCGACGTCAAAATCTCAAGTTAAATTTGTTGAACTATGTTGGTTAGTATAATTATATTTCTTAACTAGACTACTTACAATTATAGAATTATAGTATGCACAATAACCTGATATGGTTACTGTGACTTTTTCTTGAGATTTAATGTGATACAAAAAATTGAATTGAGTATTATGACGAAGAGATTTTGATGCATGATTAAGAAATAATTGCAAATTCGGATGCCAATGATAAAGCTATTAATAGCAAGAAACAAATACATAATCATACTTGGTATGATATGGTACAAGTAGAAATTTCACCACTGGTGTGCATCCACTAAAGAGGCATTGGGCCAGGGTGTTGTTGTTATCTTTAATTGACTGTAAGAAAAAATTGATGAGAACGAGGACTTCTCTTCTTGAGTCCCTTGCAATGTCAAACTGAAAGGAGCAGCATACCAGACTCTATAACAAAATCACTGATAGGAGCTCGTCTGTTCTTGAGATCCAAACAATTAGGAATCTTGTAATTTATACTAAATCAATTTCCTTTAATCTAAAACAAAAATAGAAGGAGAAAGCTAAATATTCATTTTTCTTACTTTTTTCAGAACATCAGTTTTGCTCCTCATAGACCTCTTGGCTAAAAGCATATGGTTTGGTGGTACAAATAGCACCTTTTGGTAGTATATGTCAATCTTTGTGGATTTTATTACTCATAAATTATATTGCTAATACAATACTTATGGTAGTACATTTCTCACTTTTTGGAGCTTGATAGGTGCCACGAGTTAATGCAATGAAGGCGTCCTTGACAATCATGGGCCTACTAATGATGGGCCTACTTTATCTAATTTGAATCTGGATAATAAATGCTTTGCCCTCCAAATGATCAGTTCATTGCCCTCGTTGCTTTCTGATATCATTGAATATTGCTATCGTTGCATTATGCTATCAGTTCATTGCTATCTTGCCATTCTGCTAGATCAGTTCATTGCTATCATTCCTTTCTGCTATCATTTCATTGTTATCGTTGCTTTTTGCTAGATCAGTTCATTGCTATCGTTGCTCTCTTCTATAAGTTCATTGCTGTCATTTTGCTCTTTGTTGTCTTTTGTTCAAAACATCTTCTTGCATTCCACAAAATTGATCTCGATCATCTACTATTAAAGATGAGGACACCTACAAGGAAGCACAAAGTCGTCTCTAAGGCCACTGTTGAAAATCCTGAGACATCGAGCGCACCTCCCAGCATACACAAACGACCACGGACCAGTTTGTAAAAATTACAGCAAATAAGGATCCTAAAACACTTGAAATGATGAGGAAAACAATAGATTATGATTTCATAAGATTAGCACAAGTTGAACCATCAAAATCCATCAAAAATCTATGCTTGAACCTCACTAAATGGCCCAAATCCTTGAAGAAGGCTTCACACGTGTGAAAGTACGGCCTCCCACAGTCTGAGTACTGTACACCAGACCTACATTCAATCCTATAATCATTAGTAATCACAAGTACTCAAACAATTATGAACATAGAGAGCAGTTGCACCATTATGAGAGAAAAAACATGAAATTGCTTGATTGATTTTGGTGAGATATCATCACCTATATATACATGATCCATCACGGTTTTGGGCAGGTATGAGTAGCCCTAAAACTATCCCTAATGCTAATTTTGGTGGATCTTTCATCCCTACCAAGTTAGGGTTGGAATCTTGGAGATCCCTCAACAATGCAAAAATTACCAAAAATAGCTCCTATTTTTTCTCCCTTGTATCTAAGCATAATTTGGACTCATTCCAAAGGTTCTAACACTTAGGTCTACTTGAGAACATCCTTATGAATGGAATCCTATGCTATTTGGCACGTGTGACAAGCCACATCATGACCATCTAACTATTTACAAGTCATATGACCAAAACTAGTCAAGCTAGAATTGTGAATTTTTAACACTCCTCCTCACTATCTAGCTTGGTTCAATCATTGCTTTACTAATCACTCCAAGTGATGATCTGAACTTCATAAAATGTGTCTTTTGAAGTGGTTTAGTAAGTAGATCAGCTACACATTCATTGCTTGGAACATGCTCCAAAGCAATCTCCTTGGCTTGCACCATTTCTCTCACAAAGTGATGGCATATCTCAATGTGCTTAGATCTTGCATGGAAGATTGGGTTAGATGCAAGGTGTTGGGCTGATATATTGTCATTGTAGATGATTGGTGCCTCCTCTGAATCCATGATCTTTAGTTCCACCAATAATCTCTTGATCCAAAGTACCTCCTTTGTAGTGGTTGTCAAAGCTTTGTACTCGGCCTCGGTTGAAGATAGAGATATAGTTTCTTGCTTTTTTGAAAGCCATGAAACCACACCTTCTCCTATGAAAGTTGAATAGGCACTTGTTGATTTCCTATCCCTCTTGTCCCCTGCAAAATCTGAATCACTAAATGCATGAAGGTTAATCACATCTCCTCTATATAGAATCCCAAAATCCAATGTACCCGAGATGTATCTTAGAATCCTCTTAGCCTTTTTCCAATGGATATTCAATGGCTTCTGCATGGATTGGCTCAACCTACATACACTAAAGCTAAGATCTGGTCTAGTTATAGTGATCCACATTAAGGAACCTATAAGTTGCCTAAACAAAGTGATGTCCATGAAGGATCTTTCATCATCTTCATTTGGCACTTTTACATCTTGCTCCATTGGTGTGTCAACACTTTTGCATACTTCCATCTTAAACTTCTTCAAAAGACTTTGAGCATAGTTTACTTGACTTATAAAGATAAAATCAGACCCTCTAAGTACTTCTATGCCTAAGATGAAGTGAAGACACCCTAGATCTACCATCTTGAACTCTAAGGATAGATCTATCTTGATTTTTTCAATACCATCAACACCATTTCCACTAATGATGATGTCATCTACATAAATGAGTAAAAGTACAATACCAACATCATCAAACTTAATGTAAAGAGTGGGATCATATTCACTTTGAACAAAAGAAAGTGAAATAAGATAGCAATGTAGTCTTGAATTCCAAGATCTTGAGGCTTGCTTCAAGCCATAGATGCTTCTTTGGAGATGGCATACTTTGTTCTCCATTCCATGCTTGATGAACCCTTGTGGCTGCTCCATATAGATATCCTCTTCCAAAAAACCATTCAAGAAAGCATTAGAGACATCCATTTGACATAGAATCCATCCAAAATGTGATGCAAGTGCAATGATTAGTCTTATTGTGACCATCTTGGCCACGGGTGCATAAGTTTCCTCATAGTCTATCCCTCTCTCTTGAGCATAACCTTTTGCAACTAATCTTGCTTTATGTTTGTTAACACTCCCATTTGCATTCAACTTAAGCTTGAAGACCCACTTGCATCCTATTACATTCCTTTGAGGTCTCTCAACAAGCAACCAAGTTTCATTCTCAATCAAGGCATCATACTCATCCAACATAGCTTTATACCATTCTTTGGAGTTCAATGCATCTTCAACATTAGACGGTTCTTCAAAACTAGATAAAGCATAAGAAGTGGATGAGATACCCTCAACTTGCTGTCCTTTGCCTTGATATGTGAGCCTTGATGGCTCCACTTTTGCCCTTGAAGATCTCCTTGGTGTGATAGGTGGGTTTGGTGCTTGCTCCTCCATGAGCTCCTCCTCAAAACCAAGATCTTGCTCCTCGGCCATCTTCTTCTTGATTGTTGGAGCACTTAAGCCTTCTTCAAGCATATGCATATGATGTTCATCAAAGATGACATCCCTTGAAACAACAAATTTGTTCAAGGATGGGAGATAGACTTTGTAGCCCTTGCTTGAGCTTGCATATCCAAGCATGATCCCTCTTGTGGAAGATGGATCCTCCTTGGTTCTTGTTTCCAATGGCACATGCACATAACATATACACCCAAAAACTTTCAAGTGATTAAGATTGGGTTTCTTTCCATACAACATCTCATAAGGAGTTTTGCCTTCAATTGCTTTGCAAGACACCCTATTCATCAAGTAGTTTGCACATACAAGAGACTCACCCCAAAAGGATTTGGGCAAACAAGCATCTAATCTTAAAGCCTTAGAACATTCACATAATGTTCTATTCCTTCTTTCAGCAACTCCATTTTGTTGAGGAGTGTGAGGACAAGAAGTCTCTTTCTTGATCCCTTCCTCCTCACAAAAGGCCTTGAGCTCATTGGAGATGAATTCTCCACCATTGTCACTTCTAAGAATCTTGATGCTATGATTATGATGCTTTTCCACAAACAACTTGAACTTTACAAAAGTATCAAATACTTGAGACTTGAAGGAAAGTAAGAACACCCAACAATATCTTGAGTAGTCATCAATGAAGGTTAAAAACATGGATGAACCTCCATTAGATTTGGTGCTAGCAATGTGCACATCTGAGTGTATGAGTTCAAGAGGATGAGATGACTTTGTGATGGAGTTAGGAAACACCTTCTTATGTGCCTTGGATAAGGCACAAGCTTCACAAACCTTGTCTTCCTTCCCAATAGACCTTGGTAGGCCTAAAGCATACTCCTCCTTGATCATAGCCTCCATGGAACCCGAGTTGACATGTCCAAGTCTTTTGTGCCATATAGTAAAGGTAGATATCTTGCTCTTCTCGGCCAACATGACAACATTAGTATCCACAAATGCATTCAGCTTATAAAGTTTGCCAAGTCTAGTGCCCTTAGCCACTATCTTACCCTTCTTCTTGATGAAACATTCATTTGAAGCAAAGTCAACATTGAAACCATTGTCTACCATTTGGCCAACACTTAGTAGATTCTTTGTTATTGTAGGAATGTACAAAACACCTTCTATGTTGATCTTTTTGGAAGATCCTAAGCAAAGGGGAATGCTACCAACTCCTTCAATCTTACAAGCTTCATCATTTGCTGTATAGATAGACTTTATAGGTCCATCATAAGATAAGAGAGAAGAGAAAAACTCCCTTTTACTAGTCATGTGTGAACTAGCACCCGAGTCAATCCACCAAGGATCTTCTCCTTTGAAGCTTGTTGAAGAAAATATGGACATCATGAGAGAGTTCTCATGTGAACTCTCCTCCTCCTCCTCTTTGCTCATGTTGGCTTGGCTTTGATCTTGCTTCCTCTTGAAGCATTCTGAGGCATAATGCCCCATCTTGCTACAATAGTAGCACTTCACCTTTGATTTGTCCTTCTTGACTTTGGTGGTTGATGGAGATGCCTTTGGGGGTCCTTCTTGATCCTCAAGCTTTGTAGACTTCTTGAATGTTGATCCTTTGCCTTTGGACTTGCCTTTGCCTTTGGTGAAGAGAGCTTGGTCATCTCCACCTTGGATGGAAAGCCTATCCATCCTCTCTTGCATTTGGCTCCTTCTTGATTCCGCGGCCATGAGTGTGCCTTGGAGTTCTTCAAGTATGGGTAGCTTACCCATAATTGCATATCCCTGAACCAAATTGTCAAATTCAAAGCTTAGTCCATTCAATATGAGTTGAACAAGCTCTTCATCCTTGATAGGGTCACCTATAAAGGCTAGCTCTTTGTTCAATTCCTTTACTCTTAGGACAAAAGTATGTGCACTCTCTCCTTTCTTTTGATAGCTTCTATAGATTTGATTCTTCAAAGCTAACATTCTAGTTTGGTTCTTGGATTCATAGACCTTTTGCAAAGTCTCCCAAGCATCTTGAGCTGAAGTGCAATCTCCTACCTCTCTTAAGAGTTCATTTGCAACATTCATTTTTATGCAATGTAGTGCAACATTGCACCTCTTGATGTATTTGGCTTTTTCTTGAGGATGAATAGGTTCACCCTCCTTACCATTTACAATTTCCATCAGATCTTGCATGATCATGATAGATTCCATTCTAACTTTCCATATGGAATAGTTAGTTTTGTTGAGCCTTTCATTAGTATCCAAAAGATATGCATTTATAGATGCCATCTAGTCTCCTAATCAAGGACTTGACACAAATGAAGGTTACTTCTATTGATTTGATTGAAGGTCTACCTTATCCCACTTCTTAGGGACCTGAAAAGATCAGTAATAGACTTCCTATAAAGATCTAAGAATGATCTCTAACAAAATCAAATCATAGAATACTAGAAACAATGCACTTGCTTGATTGAAGTAGACAATACTAGTAGAATTGCCCCTCTTTCTATAAAGAACATTAAAGCTTCCAAATGATCTGATCAAGAGTGAATTTCAGCAACCTAATATACTTCCAAAATCACTTGTAAAAGATCTAAATGGAACTTAATGAGGATGCAACACAATCTACTATCCAATCACAAGCAAAAAATGATCAAAATTGATGAAAATTTGATCTAATTTGGTGCATAAGTCAAGCAATGGTTGGACTGAACCTAAATCACTTTAGGAGGTGCCTACTACACCTTAGAACAGCCTTGAAGAGTCTCCAAAACTCTGATCTTCCCTCTCCTTGAATGCTAGAAAGCCTCCTCTATGAAATCACCTCCAAAACTCGCTTAGAAATCAATGCTTGGAGCAAGCAAAACTTGCTATCTTGGTAATGTGAATTGAATTCAACTTTGCCTCTGGTTTTAGACACCTAAACACCTGCAAATGAAGTCACACAACACCAATCTCCAATGTATTTGACTCACTTTGAGTTCTAGAATCAATACTAGATGCTAAGATCCAATCTACACAAGATTTAGATCAAAAATTGTGATCAAATTGAATGAAAACCAAGGATTTAGCTCATTTCAGCCTTTAGGCTTTGATACCATGTAAAAATTACAGCAAATAAGGATCCTAAAACACTTGAAATGATGAGGAAAACAATAGATTATGATTTCATAAGATTAGCACAAGTTGAACCATCAAAATCCATCAAAAATCTATGCTTGAACCTCACTAAATGGCCCAAATCCTTGAAGAAGGATTCACACGTGTGAAAGTACGGCCTCCCACAGTCTGAGTACTGTACACCAGACCTACATTCAATCCTATAATCATTAGTAATCACAAGTACTCAAACAATTATGAACATAGAGAGCAGTTGCACCATTATGAGAGAAAAAACATGAAATTGCTTGATTGATTTTGGTGAGATATCATCACCTATATATACATGATCCATCACAGTTTTGGGCAGGTATGAGTAGCCCTAAACCTATCCCTAATGCTAATTTTGGTGGATCTTTCATCCCTACCAAGTTAGGGTTGGAATCTTGGAGATCCCTCAATAATGCAAAAACTACCAAAAATAGCTCCTATTTTTTCTCCCTTGTATCTAAGCATAATTTGGACTCATTCCAAAGGTTCTAACACTTAGGTCTACTTGAGAACATCCTTATGAATGGAATCCTATGCTATTTGGCACGTGTGACAAGCCACATCATGACCATCTAACTATTTACAAGTCATATGACCAAAACTAGTCAAGCTAGAATTGTGAATTTTTAACACAGTTACTATGACAGATCACCAGCGAAAACGAGGATCATGCATCAATCAGAAACCACACATTCACAACTTGACGAATCGTTTGAGAGGATGGTTGCAGTGGCCCACAAGAGAAAAGATAAATTAAGCATCGTAGGTTATGTATATAATGCATTTCGTTACTTTTAGTACTTATGGTAGTAATTAGCTGCTTTTGGTTCTTAATTTGGAACTTTAGCTGGTTTTGGCTTTTCATTTGGTACTTTAGTTTATTTTGGTACTTATCTTGGTGCTTTAGCTACTTTTGGTACTTAATTTGGCACTTTAGCTGCTTTTGATACTTAACTTGGTACTTTAGCTGCTTTTGGTACTTTTAGTATTGTGGTAGTAATTAGCTGCTTTTGGTTCTTAATTTGGTACTTTAGTTGATATTGGTACTTAACTTGGTACTTTAGCTGCTTTTGGTATTTAATTTGGTACTTTTGGTATTGTGGTAGTAATTAGCTGCATTTGGTACTTTAGTTGCATTTGGCTCTTAATTTGGTACTCTAGCTAATTTTAGTACTTAACTTGGTACTTTAGCTGCTTTTGGTACTTTAGATGTTTTTGATACTTAGTTTTGTACTTTTGGTATTGTGGTAGTAATTAGCTGCTTTTGGTTTTTAATCTGGTACTTTAGCTACTTTTGGTACTTAATTTGGTACTTTAGCTGATTTTGGTACATTAGCTGCTTTTGATATTTTAGCTGCTTTTGGTACTTCAGTGGTACTTTAGTTGCTTTTGGTACTTAAGTGGTACTTTAGTTGCTTTTGGTACTTAATTTGGTACTTTAGCTGAATTTGGTACATAACTTGGTATTTTAGTTGCTTTTGGTATTTAATTTGGAAGTTTAGTTTCTTTTGGTACTTAATTTGATTATTTGGTACTTTTTGTGTGAGGATTTATAGTGAACAGTTTGTGCTAAAATTGACACTATGTGTTTTGCAGGAAAAAACAAAATGGATGAGTACCCCATCCTGCAGAAGTTCTGTTACTCAACCGAACAGCTTCATGAAGAGTATGGCTTGAGCCTAGAGGGCAAACTTGCAAAAGACCTGGTAGACACTGATCCACAAGACAGTCAGTGGCTAACGGTCTTCAGATAGGGATATAAAACAAATGTTGAGATATATCTTAATCAACCACATCCACAATTTGTGGATGACTGTTGTATGTTGTTCCACAAGGTGTACCGCTCCCCCCCTCCTACGGTGATAGCCAGATTCGTTAGATGCTATGCATTTGATGCATTTGAGTGCTACAAGGCCTCAAAATAGGACACTGCCTATCACAAGATAGCATGGGCTAGATTTGGGGAGAATGTGATTGCAATGTGCAGCAGCAAGAAGGATGGCCTTCAGAAAAAGCTTGAAAATTGGAGCAGGGCTAACGGGCCCCCTCAGAGTGGGCAGCTAGGAGTTGGAATCAAGAGGGAGTTCACCAACAAGTTCAGAGGTGAGAATAGTGTGTCCCATGTTGCCTTTTCCACTCCATAATATAAACTTTTAATAATTTTCTTGTTGTTTGAAACTTTTTCACTTTTGGTACTTTGACATTTGATTAGTTTTGGTGCTTTTGGTTGTCTTGTACTCTTTATAAAACTCGTTCTTTCGGAACTTCTGCACCTATAGTACTTTTGTAGTTTGGTACTTTTGACACTTTTGTAAGTAATGGTACTTTTGCAGTTTGGTAATACTGGAATTTTTTAGGTTTGTTACTACTGGTACTTTTTGTAATAGTATTGAAATTTTTGCAGTTTGATACTATCCAAACCTTTGACAATTTTTACATTGGATTTGAACTTCTAGCCTGTTTTGAACTTTTTAGCTATTATTTGGTACTTTTGAAACTTCTAGATTTGTTTTTGGTGTACTGATTGGTAGTTTCTACGCATTGTTTACTAGTTTTGGTGGTTTTGCACTTTTCACAAGTTCGTTCATTTAGAACATTTGAGGTTGAGGAACTATTGCGAATCGGTACTATTGACATTTTAGTAACTAACGTTATAATTGGCAACTCTACAGTTTGGTTGTATTGTAACCTTTCTGACTATTGGTATCTTGCAGTTTGTTACTTTTGACAAAATTGGTACTATTCGTTTTAAATGTTTTTGGTCTATTTGAAACTTTTAAGGTTCTTTTTGGTACTTTTGGTACTTCTGGATTCGCTTTTTAGTACTGTTTGGCATTTTCTCTGCTTTGTTTGGAACTTTTAAGATCATGTTTGGTACTTTTGGTGCTTTTAAGTACTGTTTGGCACTTTTATGTTTTGTTTGGTAGTTTTTTGAAAATGCTTGGTAGTTTTGAAGCTTACGTATAGTATATAAAGTGTTGGCTATTGTTTGGTACTGTGTTTATTGTTTGGTGCTATTTTGTAATAATTCGGATTTTCATTGCAAAGGGAATACGAAAGCTGGAGTCATATTGGAAGGATGCTCAAGGGCACACTGATTTTGTGAACCTCATGCAAGAGAAGATCAATAGGGGACACAAATTCACTTTGTTCACGTGGTG
This sequence comes from Diphasiastrum complanatum, assembly GCA_029204225.1. Lineage (NCBI taxonomy): Eukaryota > Viridiplantae > Streptophyta > Lycopodiopsida > Lycopodiales > Lycopodiaceae > Diphasiastrum > Diphasiastrum complanatum. The sequence goes on from CM055112.1 coordinate 28,475,167, forward strand.
GGTGGGGCAGACTATATCCATGCCCTTGGGTTTTGCGTTGCATGCGGTGAGTCTTTGGACTCCACCTTTCTTCTCTGACATTAGGGGATATTAGAACTCAAAATGGACCCTTTGTCAAGATGCATTATTTGACTTCGCATGCTTTCAAAGCTTAAGTGGCCCAATCAATGGTGTCCATCTATGACGAACTGTAATAGTGGCTGCCGAACGAAAATTGCTTTTGCCTTTCCCGGCCAAATTTTGGTGATTTTCAAAAATCCCGTCGGGCAGTACAAACGATTGTGATTGGACCATAGTTACTGTCCGAATACTCTTTTGATGCCCGTATTTGTACACTCGAGATTGATTTGACGTCAATAGTCATAAACTGTAGTTAACTAATCCTTGTAGTTTATGAACTTCTTATCATTCTTAGGTATATCTCTCATTCTCTTTGTTCTCATTCGTACTCAACTTCCATAGAGATATTTTAGACTAATGGCAACAAATAATCGGAGACCAAGAAGAACCATTGATGTGGGCCAGGATGAAGGCGAGCAGTTTGTTTGGTGCAGGCCATGCGATGTCCTAGTATTGGATTAGCGCGCATGTGTACAAATTAGCAGCGAGGCAGTATAGGAGACGTGCGCTGAACCAATCACCCGAGAATGAAAGTCAACAGTTGATAGCAGATCCACACACATGTGAGTATAGGCCATTGTTCGTTGTGCTAAGTTTTTGGATCGAATCTGAGACTTCATACTTTTCCCATGCTTTATGGAGCAACCCGAGGGCTTTATCAAAGAAGGTGATGAATCCAAAGTGTGTCTCTTGTTCAAAAGTCTTTATGGGCTAGCGGCAACCCCAAGGTCCTGGTATGCAAGGCTCAATTCATACCTTATCTCACTTGGATTCAATCTAAGTGCATATGATCCATCTTTTTATATAAAATTTGTGAATATCAATCTTGTTATTCTCATCATTTATGAAGATGATATCATCTTTACTAGAAGTTGCATGAAACTTGTTGATGAGACAAAAAATGCATTAGGTAATGAATTTAAAATGCAAGATCTAGGTGAGCTTCATGATGGGGCAAGGAAAATAGAAGAACGCGAACGGAGAAGAGAGCAGAAATATTGCCGAACAGCTCTCCCGTTCTAATCGGTTGCTAGGTGCAAAAACAGTCTAATAGATGACTTATACTGAATGTAATCACAGCTTTAAGTGTTCTAATTGCCCAGCAAGGTCTTAAAAATTAATTCATACTCTAAAATAAGAGTACAGTCCACCGAAGAGATTAGAGATGGTTTGCGTGTGATGCTACTGAAATCAGAATATTTTTTTGAAATAAATGGAAGAGCAGTATGATAACGCGAGTTCCTTAGGCGTCAAAGACAGCCATCGTCTGATCAGAAACTAAGGAGTCATAGACATCCGTGTTTTGATCAGAGTGAGTAAACAAGCGCGATCAAACAACAATGAAAGTACATTCAATCACAACAAGCATTCATCTACATTGTACGCAGATAACAGCAAGTTGCTGCTATATTACACTGATGCACAATACGAAATAGCAATTACAACCAAAATGACGGCATAATTGGGATGCTCAAACAATGTGTCTCATGGACGGATCAACCACTATCCTGTGCTCGGATGATCTATTTATAGATTTCATCCGTGTATTAATTACATTGAATGTTTGTCGCCTAATTAGAAAAGCCGTTGTACTTGAGAGTATATGGCTTTTGTGACAACTGTACACACATATATATGGTCAACAAATCAGGAACGTTGAGGCGGATGAGGACATTGCAGATTCTCTCACTTCACATTTTACGTGAAGTGGTTTTCTCTCACTTCACAAATTTCGAGAAGTGACTGAGAACGTTCCTTGGTCAAAATAGACGACCTTCGGCATTTTTTTCTCTCTTAAGGGAAATGTGAAAAAGCCGAAGGTGTTAAAAATACTTTGAACTGTAAATTTTGAACTATGCAAGTCTCGCATTTCGAGGAAATGCGAAAAAGTCGAAGCTGTTGAAAACGTAGTTTATTTCTTCAGACTGTCGCGACACTTAGATTATTTTTGCAGACTGTCGCGAAAGTAATGTATTTCTACAGACTTGTTCTAAATGCTAATTTCGTGGAAGTCCTTGAAGATGGCCAAGTCTTCAATGACTTCAAATTATTGAATTTAACATCTGAACTTTGAAATTATGACAGTATTGGTTACCCTTTGCTGGAGATCAGCTGGAAGCCCATTGTAGACGTTCTTCAAATAATTTGGATGTCTAAGTTTGGGATTCCTGCATGTATTAGATGAGCAGACTTTGATTTCAAATTTGGTTTCACCTAACCCTAGATCAAAGATCAATAAACGTGCAGGAAGAATCATGAAATAGAAATTAGTCATTCACCAAGGAAGCAACTGTGGGCTTAATTTCCAACAGTCCCCTTGAGGGTCACTGTTGGTGCCTTGGTATTTTCGTTAGGTTCAGCATGTTGAAGAACTTCTGGTGCTTGATCCTTGGAAGTGATTTGGTGAAGATGTCTGCGACCATTTCTGTTGTGGAGCAGTATTGAAGGATCACTTGCCCTAAGAAAACTTTCTCCCGAATGAAATGATACTGGATTTCTATGTGCTTGGATTTGCCATGAAATCTGGGATTCAGTGACAGTGGATTATAGCTCAAGTTGTCACACAGAATGGTGGTAGCATTGAACTGAGTGTGATGAAGGTCGTGAAGTAATAACCTGATCCATACAACTTCTTTTGAAGCTTGACATGCTGCAATGTACTTTGTCTCTGTTGAAGAAAGTGCAAATGATTTATGTTTTTTTGAGTTCCACAAAATCGGTCCCCCTGCCAAATAGAAACAGAACCCAGAGGTAGATTTTTTGGTAGAGACTATTCCTCCATAATCTGAGTCAGAGTAGCCTCACAAGACGAGTGGGTTGGTAGCATTTCCATCATAACATAAAATGTGATCTAAACTTTCTTGAATATATCTCATCACTCTTTAATGCTTTCCAATGAGAGATCCTAGGATTAGACATGAATTGACTTAACGTGCTAACAGTGTATGTTAAATCTGGTCTAGTACACAACATTGCATACATTAGAGATCCGATTAGTGAATGATAAGGGTACTTCGCTAAGTCAAGTACTTCACTATCAGTCTCAGCACAAGAAGGTTTAGTCAATACTATACTTGGATCCATTGGGGTATCAATTGGTTTGCGATTAGACATATGAAACTTTTCTAAAATGTCTTTTAGATATATTTGCTGGCTAAGATAGATCTTCTTTTGAAGTCTATCTCTAGTAATGTGAATTTCTAGCAAAGAATGAATAGCTCCTAAATCAGTGATGTCAAATTCCTTTGATAGATCACTCTTAGTAGTGTGCATAAGAGAAGTGTCATTAGACAAAATAAATGCATCATCTACGTAAAGAGCTATCTGAACTGAATTGGTGCTTATATGCTTTGAATAAACATTACAATCAGTTGAATTGTTTCCAAATCCTAATTGAATGAGATAAGAGTTGATTCTATCAAACCATACTCTTGCGGCCTGTTCAGACCGTAGATTGCTTTGTGCAGCTTGCACACTTTGTGCTCTTGGCCTTTGACTTCAAATCCTTTCGGTTGGAAGGTGTACAGCTCCTCTTCGACATTGTCGTTGAGAAATACTATCTTGACATCCATTTGGTGCATTTCGAGGTCTTCCTTGGCTATTAACGCAATCAAAGTCCTGATTAACTGCATCTTGATGACAGGACTAAAAATTTCTTGATAATCCACTCCTTGGACTTGAGTGAATCCTTTAGCCACCAGCCGTGCTTTCCATTTTGCAATGGAACCATCAGAGTTGATCTTCTTCTTGAAGAACCACTTGTTGTCGATAACTCTCTTGTGAGTGGGGAAGTCGACCAATGTCTAGGTTTGATTCATCAAAAGTGAGTTATACTCGCTTTCCATAGCTTCTTGCCACTTCACAACATCCTTGGAGTTAATTGCTTTGGCTAGGCTCTCTGGTTCTTTTGATGAAGTCCAGAATGATTGAAGTGCATACCTCTCAAGAACTGTTCGAGTTCGTGAGGATCCGTGACGTTGGGTTGACCAGGATGCGATGATGCTTCGTCTTGAATTTCTTCAGATCTATTCGAGCTAGCTTGGTCTGGTCTGATGACAAGTACTGTCGGCTGCTTGGCTTCTGTAGCTATAGTTGCAGGTCCTTTAGAAGGAACATCAATGTTGGAAGAATCCATGCCACGTAAAATAGGATGAAATGATATAACATTGTTTATCGATGGTTGTTTGAAATCATAGTATGTATGTTCTTGAAATATTACATCCCTAGAGACAAATACTACATTGGTGGATGGATCATAAACTTTATAAGCTTTATGTTCATCAGGATAGCCAATGAAAATACATTTATTTCTCATATGATCCAGCTTATTCCTAAGCTGTTTAGGAATGTGAACAAAACATATACAACCAAAGATTTTTAAATGTTTGACACTAGGCTTGTGCCCATGCCAAACTTCATGAGGAGTCTTGTTGTTGACGGCTCTGGTGCTGGATCTGTTCTGCACGTAACAGGCTGTGGTAGTAGCTTCTGCCTAGAACTTCGCAGGTAGGTGTGCTTGATGTAGCATGGATCTGGCTGAGTTGAGAAGATTTGATTCTTCCTTTCTACAATCCCATTCTGTTGAGGTGAATAGGAAGTTTTGAACTATCTTCTAATACCATGCTCAGCCATGTAGTCGGACATCTCATTAGAGATGTATTCACCGCCACCATCAATTTGAAGTCTTTTCACTTTCCTAGATGTTTGTGTCTCAGCCATGGCCTTGAATCTCTTGAAGCAATCAAAGGCTTTAGACTTGTGCTTAATGAACAAGACTATAGACCATCTAGAGTAATCATCTATGAAAGTGATAAAAAAGATTGCATCTCCTAATGACGGAGTTGACATTGGACCACAGAGATCACTATGTACAAGATCTAATACATTCTTTGTTTTGATGGACTGTGATTTTGGAAACTTGCTTCTAGAGTGCTTCCCATAGATGCATGATTCACAAAAGAAAGATTTCCTATCTAATGAAGACGAGAAATTCAAACCATCAACTAAATTATTACAATGCATATAAGAAAGTGATCTTGTATTCACGTGTCCAAATCGACTATGCCACAGAACAACATTGTCGTTTACATTTTCATTAGAGATACTAGCTAATGCAACTGAATTAGAGAGTATGTAAAGATTTCTGACTCTAGTGCATGTAGTCAGAGTAGTATCTTCCTCGAGTATTGTACACTGCTCAGATGAGAAAGTAACAGTGTAGCCCTCATCAGTTATCTTAGAGACTAATAACAGATTCTGTGATAACTGATGAACGTGAAGGATGTTAGGAACACAAATGGACAGATCGTTGTTGAAACTGATCTTCACTGCTCCTTATGGTGCTAGAATCTCCGAGGTAGATAAATTGGTCTCTGCTATAAGCTGTGTACTCCGTAATCCATTCATTTCGAGAGGTCATGTGTTGGGTAGCGCTGTTGTCCAGGTACCAGCTATCATAGTCTTCGCTGCTGCTGTAAGCCATTAACAAGTGTGTATTTGAGTCCTTGAATTTTGCCGTGTTGGAGGAGTCTAGCTGCTGCTGTTGTTATTGTTTGTTTGTCTTGTTGTAGATCCTGATATGACACTCCTTGATGTCGTGATTAGCTCTTTTGCAATATCTGCAGAAAAGCTTCTTGCGTGATCCACTATGCTCACCTTGAGTGTGAGGCTTCTACTGTTGCTGTTGCACTCGATTCTTGTCCTTGAAATAGTCTTTCATCTTGGTGTATAGAGCCATTAATTTGTCTTTGATGGACAGACTGCTAGTCTTTCTCCGCATTTCTTCTTGAAGAAGATGACCGATCACCTTTTGAAGAGTGAGGTTGGGTTGTGTGGATATCATCACCACAAAGTGCTCATAGGGCTTTGGAAGAGAAGAAATCAAGGTCATAACGGCATCATCATCTTGAATAGAACATCCTACAGCTGATAACTGATCTAATAGGGATTTGAAGCTGTTGATGTGAGAAGTGATGGCAGTAGAATCAGACATGCTAAGAGTAAAGAACTTCCTTCTAAGATGTAATCTCGTGGTTACATCATGAGTCTCATAAAGACTTGATAACAAGTCCAGTGCTTCCTTAGAGGTTTTGCACGTGGTAACGCGAGATATTTGGGAGCCGGCCAGATTGAGTGTGATACATGCTAAGGCCTTCTGATCTTTGATCCTCCAGGCCTTTGCTTGAACACCATCTTCTAGTTTCAGGTCTGCACCTTCTACTACATTCCAAAGATCTCTATCTACCAACATCATTCTAAGTTTTAACTTCCAAATGTAGAAGTTAAAACCATTGAACTTGTCAATGACTCTAGCTTTACTAAGTGATGAAGATGAAGAGCTATCTATATGAGACATAATAATAGTATACAAATAAAACAAACTTAATCTCTCAGTTTATTTGAGCTATGCTTTGATACCAATCTGATGGGGCAAGGGAGATAGAAGAACACGAATAGAGAAGAGAGCAAAAATATTGCAAAACAGCTCTCCCATTCTAATCAGCTGCTAGGTGCAAAAACAGTCTAATAGATGGCTTATACTGAATGTAATCACAACCTTAAATGTTCTAATTGCCCAATAGGATCTTAAAAATTAATTCATACTCTAAAATAAGAGTATAGTCCACCGAAGAGATTAGAGATGGTTTGTGTGTGGTGCTACTGAAAACAGATTCAATGTGAAGTATACTTCTGAAATAAATGGAAGAGCAGTATGATAACGCGAATGCCTCAGGCGTCAAAGACAACCATTGTCTAATCAGAAACTGAGGAGTCGTAGACGTCCGTGTTCTGATCAAAGTGAGTAAACAAGCACGATCAAACAACAATGAAAGTGCATTCAATCACAACAAGCATTCATCTACGTTGTACACAGATAAAAACAAGTTGCTGCTATATTCCACTGAAGCACAATATGAAACAACAATTACAACCAAAATGACACGTAATTGGGATGCTCAAACAATGTGTCTCATGGACCGGGAGCAACTACTAATCTGTGCTCGGATAATCTATTTCTAGATTTCATCCATGTATTAATTACATTGAATGTTTGTCACCTAATTAGGAAAGTCGTTGTACTTGGAATTATATGGCTTTTGTGACAACTGCACACAATATATATATGGTCAACAAATCAGGAACGTTGACGCAGACGAGAACGTCGTAGATTCTCTCACTTCGCATTTTACGTGAAGTGGTTTTCCCTCGGGAAGTGACTGAGAACGTTCCTCGGTCAAAGTAGACGACCTTCGACATTTTTCTCTCTCTTCAGGGAAATGCAAAAAAGCCGAAGGTGTTAAAATCAGTTAGAATTGTAAACTTTTGAACTATGCAAGTGTCGCATTTCGGAAAAATACGAAAAAGCCGAAGCTGTTGAAAACATAGTTCATTTCTGCAGACTATCGCGACACTTAGAGTAATTTTGCAGACTATTGTGAAAGTAATGTATTTCTGCAGACTTGTTCTAAATGCTAATTTTGTGGAAGTCCTTGAAGATGGCCAAGTCTTCAATGACTTCAAATTATTGAATTTAACATCTGAACTTTGAAATTATGACAGGATTGGTTACCCTTTGCTGGAGATCAGCCGGAAGCCCGTTGTAGACATTCTTCAAATAATTTGGCTGTCTAAGTTGGGGATTCCTGCAGGTATCAGATGAGCAATTTTTGAACCCAAAATAGGTTTCACCTAACCCTAGATCAAAGATCAATAAATGTGTAGGAAGAATCGTGAAATAGAAATTAGTCATTCACCAAGGAGGCAACTGTGGGCTTAATTTCCAACACTTCACTACATCTTAGGCCTAGAAGTAGATCTTTGCCAAGATCAAGCATTTATTAGTCAATCTAAATATGCTCTTTCCATGCTTAAAATTTTTCATATGGAAAATTGCAAGATCATTGATAATCCCACAGAGCATGTTGTAAAAGATCCTATCAAAGGAGATGAAAGATCATTCGAGAACATCACCCTTTATAGGAGTCTTATTGGCTCTCTTATATAGTCAAATTTGAGCTTCAAAAAGAATAATGCTCGTTAATAATTTCATATCATCTAAGTCTATATGGAGTCTTGAAGCTGGGAAAGTCTTTATTACTAGTGCAATTTTTCTCTACAAATTACACCTCTCCAACGCATAAAGCGTTGTCCTCAACAAACATTTCTCAAATATTCTTTTAAAAATTTCTAGATATTCTTAGAAGAATTATTCTTCCATGCATCTTGCATCCGTAGTCGGATGATTCTTACCTTGAGGTGATATAGTGTTTTCGCTAATCTCTTAGTTTCAAATCTGATCTTTATACATTAAGATCTTCTTTGAGAGAAGAATCTCTTCGATTCCTTGATCTACTTCAGATCTCTTGAGCTATGAAATAAGATTAGCTTTCTTTCGGAATCTATCTAGGAATCATTTCCATTCTGGGTTTAAGATAGCCCAGAGACAGAAATCATAGCAAAAGGTTTTATAAGGTATTCAGAAATGGGTAAAAGAATAAAGTGGTCTTGGAATTATTTTTTAATCCCCGTTCATCCTTATACTCGAAAACAATGCATCTCATAAATTCATTCACACAACAGTGGAAGCACTGAGGGGTCAAGATGGGGACACCACACCCCCCCCCCAAAGGATTCTTTTCTTGTCATTATGCAAAACCAATTGGCCAATGCCAAACACATATTCAATGGATTCCAATAGGGGTCTCAAAGTAGGAACATCAGCTGAAGATAGACTTAGCTCCTTTCAATGATCTTAATTCCATATCTAGCTTATCAGAAGCATAGAATTTTTTTCATAAGTCTTAATCCTGCCGATATGCAATCATGTTGGATCTTAGATTATTAACATGCAATGAAAATGGATCTTAGTTTCTTGACATGCTAACATGATGGTTCTTAGATTCTTGACATGCAATCATGAGGGTTCATAGACTCTTGGCATGCAACAATCATGAAGTGACATGCATGGTCATTAGGCAATGCATGGTGTGACATGCAAGCTTCAAATTTCACATGCAGGCTTTAGATTTGACATGCATGGACAATAGGCCATAGATGGCATGACATGCAAGCTTCAAATCTGACATGCAACTTAAAATCTGACATGCAAGCTTTAGATTTGACATGCATGGACAATAGGCCACAGATGGCATGATATGCAAGCTTCAAATCTAACATGCAAGCTTTAGATCTAACATGCATGGACAATAGGCCACAGATGGCATGATATGCAAGCTCTAGATCTGACATTTATGGACAATAGGCCAATCAACCATTCTTACATATGGATAACAGATTCAAGAGCATACCATGGTTTCAAGAGAAGATGAGAGAGAGAGAGAGAGAGAGAGAGAGAGAGAGAGAGAGAGAGAGAGAGAGAGAGAGAGAGAGAGAGAGAGAGTGATGTGAAAGAGAGATAGAAATCCAAGAGGGTTTGAACTCCAAGAATCTTGCAATCCACAAAATAGCATAGCCTCCTTGAGCTAATGCCTCAATCCTCTTCTCCAAAGCACCTATACACAACAAACAACAAATGGGCAGAGCTTGATGCATCATCCTTTAATCCTCCTAGTAGTGGGACGCATTTCCACGTATATAGAGAGTGGGAGCCCCTCCAAAGTGAGTGAGGTGTCAAGTTCAAGTGCATGAGGTGTGAGAAAGACTCCAACTGGACTTACGGTGAAGTGGAGTGCATGGATGAGGTGTATTAGTTAGGGAGGGTGAATGGGTGATGTGTATTAGCTTGGGAGAGTTATTATGATAATTTGGCATATCAAGTGAAAGTGTACAAGGGCACCCCATTCTAGGTGTCAAATAGCCTAGAATGCATGTGGAAAAGTAGGTGGGAGGTAGGTGGTACAAGCCATCCTCAATCATGGTCATTGGCACTTATTTTCTAGAGGTTGCCCATCCTCAATCATGGTAAAAAAAGTCACTAGGGTGATCAGACCCTAGGCCTTATCTTGTTCTTTATAGATGCCTCTGAGCCTTCATTATAGACTTAGTAATGAGCCTTCTTTACAGACTCTTCTGAGCCTTCATTATAGACTTTGTGAAAAGCCTTCTTGTGTATTGTCTTTAAGCTTAGAAAGCTTCTTGACTCGATTCTTGTTCTTCTGTCACTTTCTCGAGTACCTGCACATATGCTCAAAGAGAGGTCAGTCCTTAAGCCCAGAGGGCTTCTAATTCTTGCTCTGATTCTTTAGGTACGTTTGTGCGTACCTGCACATCCCTTCAAAAAAAGGTCAGTGTTCATAATACCATCAAACATGGTTCATAGAAAAGTCCTTAGCTCTTCAGGTAGTAATACTTGCACTCTTAGATTATTAGAGCAATAAATTCATACAATATTAAAAAAGAATAATGGTCTGTATGGAGTTTTGAAGTTGGGAAAGTTTTTATTACTTAGGGGCAATTTGTCTCTACAAAATACAACTTCAGTTAGCCGAGTAGCCACACGTAGGAAAATTAGCCTATATAGTGAATTTTGGTTTCTTTATCCTATACTCGAGGGCATGTCTTGGGTTTGTCAGTATATGTGGCCATATGTAATTTGTAGAGACAAATTGCCCCTAAGTAATAAAGACTTTCCCAGCTTCAAAACTCCATATAGACTTAGATGATATGAAATTATTAACGACCATTATTATTTCTGAATATTGTATGAATTTATTGCTCTAATGATCTAAGAGTGCAAGTATTACTACCTGAAGAACTAAGGACTTTTCTAAGAATGATGTTTGATGGTATTATGAACATCGACCTTTCTTTGAAGGGATGTGTAGGTACGCACGAACGTACCTGAAGAATCAGAGCAAGAATAAAAAGTTCTCTGGGCTTAAGAACTGACCTCTCTTTGAGGCTATGTGCAGGTACTCGATAGTTTTGAAATAAAAGGAGGACCAGTATGATATCACGAGTTTCTCGGGCGTCAAAGACAGCCATCGTCTGATCAGAAACTGAGAAGTCGTAGACGTTCGTGTTCTGATCAGAGTGAGTAAACAAGTGCGATCAAAGAGCAGTGAGTGCATTCAATTACAATAAGCATTCATCTACGTTGTACACAAATAAAAACAAGTTGCTGCTATATTACACTACAGCACAATACAAATAGCAATTACGACAAAAAATGACGATGTAATTGGGAGGCTCAAATAATGCATTCCATGGACTAGAGCAACCACTAATCTGTGCTTGGACGATCTATTTATAGATTTCATCTTTGTATTAATTACATTGAATGCTTGTCACCTAATTAGAAAAGTCGTTGTACTTGGAAGTATATGGATTTTGTGACAACTATACACAATATATATATGGTCAACAGTTCAGGAACGTTGACGCGAACGAGGACGTCACTGGAACGTTCCTCAGTTATTTTAGACGAGCTTTGGGATTTTTCTCTTTTCATTTTTTTTTCCACAAAAGACCGAAGGTGCTCTAAAAAAGACGATGATGTCTTTAAAACAGTTTAACTCATGAAAATAGATGATCTTCGAAAATGTTCTCTCTTCGCATTTTTTGCAAAAAGCCGAAGTGTGTTAAAAGCAGCTAAACTTTTGAACTATGCAAGTTTTCACATTTCGAAAAAATGCGAAAATATCGAACCTGTTGAAAACATAGTGTGTTTCTGCAGACTGTTGAAAAAGTAAAGTATTTTTGCAGACTTGTTCTAAATGCAAGTTTTGTGGAAGTCCTTGAAGACGGCCAAGTCTTCAATGACTTCAAGTTATTAAACTTAACATCTGGACTTTGAAATTATGACAGGATTGGTTACCCTTTGCGGAGATCGGCTGGAAGCCCGTTGTAGACGTTTTTCAAATAAATTGACTGTCTAAGTTTGTGATTCCTACAGGTATTAGATGAACACAATATATATGGTCAATAATTTAGTATCGCTGACGTGGACGGGGACGTTGTTGGAACATTCCTCATTTATTTTAGACGACCTTCGGGATTTTTCTCTCTCTTTGTTTTTTTTCTCGCAAAAGGCCGAAGGTGCCCTCAAAAAGTCAATGATGTCTTTAAAACAGTTAACTCATGAAAATAGATGACCTTCGCTAATTTTCTCTCTCTTCACATTTTTCGCAAAAAGCTGAAGGTGTGTTAAAAGCAGTTAAACTTTTGAATTATGCAAGTTTTCACATTTTGAAAAAAATGTGAAAAAAATCAAAGCTGTTGAAAACATAGTGTGTTTTTGCAGACTGTTGAAAAAAGTAATGTATTTCTGCAGACTTCTTCTAAATGCAAGTTTTGTGGAAGTCCTTGAAGATGGCCAAGTCTTCAATGACTTCAAGTTATTAAACTTAACATCTGGTTTGAAATTATGACAAGATTGGTTACCCTTTGCTGGAGATCAGCCGGAAGCTCGTGGTAGACGTTCTTCAAATAAATTGGTTGTCTAAGTTTGTGATTCCTGCAGGTATCAGATGAACACAGTATATATGGTCAATAATTCAGCATCGTTAACGTGGATGAGGACGTTGTTGAAACGTTCCTTGTTTATTTTAGACGACCTTCGAGATTTTTCTCCCTCTTCATTTTTTTTTCGCAAAAGGCTGAAGGTGCTCTCAAAAAGACGATGATGTCTTTAAAATAGTTAACTCATGAAAATAGATGACCTTTGGGAATTTTCTCTCTCTTCGCATTTTTTGCAAAAAGCCGAAGGTGTGTTTAAAGCAGTTAAACTTTTGAACTATGCAAGTTTTCGCATTTCGAAAAAATGCGAAAAAAACAAAAGCTGTAAAAAACAAAGTGTGTTTTTGCAAACTGTTGAAAAAGTAATGTATTTCTACAGACTTGTTCTAAATACAAGTTTTGTGGAAGTCCTTGAAGATGGCCAAGTCTTCAATGAGTTCATGTTATTAAACTTAACATCTGAACTTTGAAATTATGACAAGATTGGTTACCCTTTGCTAGAGATCAGCTGGAAGCCCATTGTAGACGTTCTTCAAATAAATTGGCTGTCTAAGTTTGTGATTCCTGCAGGTATCAGATGAGCAGACGTAGAACCAAAGTTGGTTTCACCTGACCCTAGATCAATGATAAAAAACATGTAGAAAAAATCATGAAATAGAAATTAGTCATTCACCAAAGAGGCAACTGTGGGCTTTATTTCCAGCAAAGGCCTAGGATCTGGTCACCCTAGTGACCTTTTCCACCATGATTGAGGATGGGCAACCTCTAGAAAATAAGTGCCAATGATCATGATTGAGGATGGGCAACCTTTAGAAAAAAAGGGCCTAGAAATTGATGGACATTATGCAAAAACAAGATGGACATATACCTTGGCTCTTCCTTAGGAAGATTGCACTTGGGTGAATTCCCAAGTTGTAACCACAAAAAATTATATGTAATTAAAAGTAAAGATCAAACCTTGTACCACCTACCCCCCACCTACTTTTTCACATGCATTCTAGGCTATTTGACACCTAGAATGGGACGCCCTCCTACACTCTCAATTCTTATGCCAAATCATCATAATAACTCTCCCAAGCTAATATCACCAATTCACCCTCTCTAACCAATACACCTCATCCATGCACTCCACTTCACCAAAAGGTCAATAGGAGTCTTCCTCACACCTCATGCACTTTAACTTGACACCTCACTCACTTTGGAAGGGCTCTCCACTTTCTATATAAGTGGAAATGTGCCCCACTACTAGGAAAATTGAAGGATGTTGCATCCAAGCTCTGCCCATTTGTTGTTTGTTGTATACAGGTGCTTTGGAGAAGAAGATTGAGGCATTAGCTCAAGGAGGCTATGCTATTTTGTGGATTGCAGGATTTTTGAAGTTCAAACCCTCTCGGATTTCTATCTCTCTTCACATCACACACACAAACACACATACACAAACTCTCTCTCACTTTCACCTTCTCCTAAAACCATGGTATGCTCTTGAATATGTTATCCATATGTAAGAATGGTTGATCAGTACCATTGCATGTCATGCCATCTGTAGCCTATTGTCCATGCATGTCAGATCTAAAGCTTGCATGTTAGATTTTAAGTTTGCATGTAAGATTTGAAGCTTGCATGTCATACCATCTGTGGCTTATTGTCCATGCATGTCAAATCGAAAGCTTGCATGTCATGCCATCTGTGGCCTATTGTCCATGCATGTCAGATCTAAAGATTGCATGTCAGATTTGAAGCTTGCATGTCACACCATACATTGCCTAATGACCATGCATGTCACTTCATGACTGTTGCATGACAAGAAATTAAGAACCATCATGTTTGCATGACAACAATCTAAGAACCATCATGTTTGCATGTTAAGAATCTAAGATCCATTTGGATTGCATGTCAAGAATCTAAGAGCTAACATGATTGCATGTCGGAAGGATTAAGACTTATGAAAAAATTTCTATGCTTCCGTTAAGCTAGATATGGAATTAAGATCATTGAAAGGAACTAAGTCTATGTTAAGTTGATGTTCCTACATTGAGACCCCTATTGGAATCCATTGTATATGTTATTGGCATTGGCCAATTGGTTTTGCATAATGACAAGAAAAGAATCCTTCCAAGGGGGGGGGGTTTCCCCCATCTTGACCCCTTATTAAAGAAAATATGGGCCCAAAGAGGACCCTATAAGAAATGCCATGTAGGAGAGAGAAAAATAACTATAAAGGTATCGAACTCAAGCGCACTGTGAGAAGGTGGAAGCTTGAACGGTAAAAGAGCGCGCTTGAGAGCGATATTGGGAGCTAAAAGCGAAAATTTTGAGAAAAAAAAGTGAAAATTCAGAGGACTTATATGAAAGAAATTTTTGCACGTGTGGAAAGACAACGAAGACACATGTCGTTGGATTATTAGGTCACGTGGAATGTCCGTACTGAAAATGATGACACAATTATGAGGCCACGTGGGCTGAGACACATGCGCGAATCCGTTCTCGACGCGTGTCATTCTCGCACGTGACATATATCAGATCAATCATTCAAGGTACGACACATTTATTTCGACCAATCACAAGTCAACACGTGTTCCTTCGCCACTCCTCCACACGTGCTTTATAAATTGGTCTTTTTTGGCTCGGATTTTTACGCAAATTTACGATTGCTTTGTCGGATATCGATTTCAAGCGCGTCGCTTGCTCTCATTACCCTTCTTTGACTATTTTGCGCCTGGATCCGATACTACATCGTCTGGTATCGCATTCAAGCAGCGCGCTTCGAATCTCTTTTCTATTCTGCTATGTGTTCTTGCGCTCGGATCCGATACTCCAACTCTAAATATCTCTTTCGAGCACACGTTGCCTTGACGTGCTTGTCTGACCTGCGGTTTGCGCTTGAGAGTGATATTTGGAACTTTTAGTTCTGTTGTTTTTGTTTAAAATGTCTAATTTTGAATCTAGTTTGCTTTTTTTTTAATGAATTTGGTATTACTGATAGGTTGGACTATTTTAAATCTCTTTTTTCTCCTTTTCTTTTTATTCTACCTTCTATAACTGAGGGCCCTGGTGTGGAGGCATTTTCTGAGATATATCTCAAATTTAAGTCCCTGCTCAGTACTTAGTTATTCAGATCTCAAAATAAGGACATGATTCATTTTTTGGACCTAGTGGCACTCGACAAGCATATCTATAAAGCTAAGCTTGACAGAAGGTTTACCAAGTTACATAATGATTTCAAGTCTGTAGATGACTGCCCAATTCATAATAAAAAATGTAGATTTGTTGATTTTCAGTCTACTTTTGTTTGTTTTCTTTTGTAAAATATTTCTGACGATTCGGAGGCTGTGCCCTCCACTTCTGAAGTAGCTTCTTCTAGTGGTACAAAGTCTGAAAAGTCAAAGATTGTAGATATAGATACTTTTTTTATTGATACGAGTGTTAATTTAGATGATTGTTCTGATTTTGATCCTGCTCGAAATAGGGCTGCTTTTATAGGCGCCCTAGAACATCCACTACTCTTTCTCCTTTTGATAGATCTTTGATCACTTTGCCTACTTATAATATAGATAATAATTCCTTTTTGACAATATTGGATATATCGGATCTTTTTTACTTCACAAGGGCTGAGACTCTTTGCATTTTGAACAAAGAGCTTGATGAATTTTTGGATATAATTAATTTTGATGCTAATGATTTTCTCCCTAGTGTTGACGATGTACAAAATAATAAGTTTTATTCAAGAAAAGATTGCTTGAAAATGGCTATGGAGGAAATGCGCAACAAAGAAGATGATTTACCTTCTAAGGAGGAGTTTCTTAGAATCCAAAGTCAACTTGGTTTTCCACAGCCAACTGTCTATTCAGCAACAATATTGACAGCGAAAGGTGGACATAATATTGATGGAGAGACAGTAATCAGGAAAGACAAAGCCGAATGCGTAAGTTTTTGTCTCTTATCAAGTACTAGTAGATTTGTTATGTCAAATTATATACCAAACCTTACTTTGCTTTTTATCATTTCAAGAAACAATTTTCCTTGATGATTTCGCAATTCGTCGAGGAGGGCAGAGATCTTCTGCTGGAGAATTTTCAAGAGATCATGCACTGGGACACTATCTGAAGTCCTTCAAGAATAATGAGATCAATGTTGCCCATTCAAAGTTTCATCAACATGGTGAAACTATGATTTTGACAATCAAGGCACTATCTCACATAATTTCAATAAGGTGCATAAAATAATTTTTTTTGAAGAAAACTATTGCGGTTAAAATTTGAGGATATGGACCAGTGAATTCCATGCTCAGATCATCTCATTTTGCAGTGTATGTTGCTTACGTTGATTTGAGTAAGCATGAAAACTATGAGCTATTGGATCCATATGAAAGAAGAAAATTATTGCATGATTCTAAGTTGCAACATTCATTGGAAAAAATACCGGAAGCAGATTAGATACTGCTGAATTGTACTTTGTAAATATTTTTATTTAATATACAAAATTTTATTGTGTGTCTATATATAGCCTACTGGCTTGTATAAATTTGCATGCTTTTTGAAAATTTTTATAATCCGTCGATTTTGTATTATGACGAATTTGGATTCTTCTGTAAAACCATTGAAAAAGTTGTAGTATATAGCTGGTTTTTGTGCTAATCCCGCCATGTTGTGTACTTTTATTAAATGTCGCTCTTGCTTGCCAATGAGATTTTTCCATGTCTTGCGATGACGATATGCTAAGACTTCCACTATTTCTTGCAAAGAATGTTGAATAATGTCGTAATATGTGTTGCATGTCATAAAAACATAATCTAAATCAGTACCAAAAGTATCTAATTTATTTGCACATTTTTGTATATCGTAGTGTAAAATCAAAATCTTACCATATAATGTGTTATATGATCAACACCCCATGCACTTTGAACTACAACCACAAATTCATTGGTTGTTTTCTGTATCATTTGTACATTCGTATTTAAAAATTTATCTTGTCTCAAGTATTTCACCATGTTGTCTAACTTTTTCCAAACTTCTACTTTGTGTATACCAGTAGAACCTTCTTCATCGAAATCTTGAGTTGCTACAATAATTTCTTTCCAAACCGTGTATTGAAACTTAGATTGTTTGCCAGAATGATTTGATAAAAATCTTCGAGCTTTAGATCCTCCAATGCTTGACTTGCATGGAATATTTCATGTTTTACCTGATAGCTTGTCATCTTTTTTTATTTTAACGTGGTCTTTATTTAGGCCTACTTTGGACAACACATCCTCTAATCTGGAAATAGCTTCCTTCGTAGAGGCCTCTGGCTCAAAATTCCATGCAACCAAGAAGTGAAGATATATTATTTTTTCTATAATACGCACCTCCGCATGCAATGTACAGATATGAACATTTCGTAGAGGAATCGGTAGTACAGGTTTCCAATTAGGATCTTCTCAATCTCTTGATATTCCTATACTCCTTGTCATGTCTTTTCTTGTTTTCATGCAGTAAAACAAGGGTGTTTAGAGTTAGCGCCATGAGATACATTGAACATACATTTTAATGTCTTCAGATCTCCTGCTAAATGCCATTCAATGTTGAAAGTGCCAATTCTAGGAATATTGAGTGGAACTCCTTCCATATGATTTTTTATGGTGGCAGGATATGATGTTCTATTAAATATCCTTGAGAGAATGTTATGGTCTTCTTTCAGCACCTATAAGAGAATACAAAAACGTGATTAGCCTCATAGTATTAACACAGAGAAGATTTGGAGAGCTCCCAGCAATTTCATATCTTGCATGCTCAAGTGCTTTCCTCATGTCTCTTTGTTTAGTCACTTGTATCTGCCATTGACGGGTTCATCTTTGGTTTCTTGGCAGATTTCATTTTTGGTTTCTTCTGGGAGGTCTGTATCCTCCATTTGCCTCTGGGTATTTCCGTGGTTCTTCTCTCAGTTGAAGTTCTAGTCTCAAGGAAAACCTTTGATCTGCAAGTTGCACAAACTTTGGTTATCAGTCTCAAGGAGATGGATTAATCAAAAACTGGTGGTAGGAACAGATTTGGATGGACGGTTTGATAATGGTAAGGAAACATGATGAAGTCTTGGTGAAAGGATGAAGGAACTAATAGTTCTACAGTTGCAGCCTTGGACCCTTGCAATGTCGAGCTTTGACCACCTATCATTGCTCTAGAGAGTTTCTTTTGATCAAGGTTGATCTGACTCATCTGTTGCTTAAGTTTTGTCCTTTCCTCCTCAGCTTCCTGGATCTTTCTTTTTATTTCTTCTAGCTGCTCGCCTGCTTTTGTAGGCCTTTTTCGGTCGAACAACCAATATAGGTGGTAGTTGGTCTCCACAAGACACTTGCAATGATCTATCACTTGCTTCGGTAAGACTATCAAAGATTGGAAATTTCTCAGAAGAACAGTAAACTGATGATAAACAAACAGATGGAAGGGAGGGTGGTGGTGACAACGGTAGATGGTGTGGACGATAGACATGAGAATGGGCGCAGAAGTATGGCAAGAAGTTGGTTGAAGAAGGAGACTGATTTTCCAATGCTTGTCTTTCTCTTTAAAAAGTTTCTTCGTCGTGACTGGGGTACTTCTTCTTATCGAGTCGCTTTGGATTGCCCATCTGTCTTCTTAGCCTTGTCATTGTCGACTTTGGATTTGTGAACTTGGCTGTCGATCTTGCTGTTGTTGTTGCTGGCAGCGTAACTGCTCCAGTGGATCCAAGCAGATCCACTCTCTCCCCCCCCCCAAAAAAAAATCTATTGGTGGGAATGTTGTTGCTGGTGACTATTCATGCTCAAGATTGGATCGACGTGTGGAACACGTAATTGAAACTCGTTGAATATGTGACTAGACTAAGATTGAACAAATTTTAACTAAATTTGTTTCGATCTTGCTGTAGTTGACTCAAAGAATAATATGACAATGAGGTGCAGGAATCAACTCTAACTTGTCCATGGATTTCTGATATATCTCAAAAAATTCTAAACTGATGTACAAGATAATTTGAAGATGGATAAATGAATGAAAATGTGTTCTGGAGATGCTCTACAGAGGACTCTCATGCAGTAGCTATTTCTCATGCAAAAATCAATCGCACAAAATAGGTGAAGAGATACAAGGAAATAAACAAACGTTATGGAGAGTTACAACTGTATGGCACTTGTCGAACAAAACTTGCACTGATCAACATTGATAAGTCACCGTGATAATTGGAATAGTTTATTTGTTTTGTAGAGTAATGATACTTACTCTCATATGCCCTTGTCAAAACAAGGCAGGGTTGGTGATACTAATATCTATCATCATGGATAACAGATGTTGTAAGATATAGCATGAGATGCAGGTATGGGTGAAGTACTATGTCCAGAGGACCTCGTCGAACAAGAGATTCAGAACCGAATCTCTAAGTGGATTTCTGAATCCTAGATTTGTTGTGTATTGGCACATTGAAAATCTTATCTGCATGTGGAAAGACAAATAGATTTGAGTTTGTAGAAAGAGAGAAAAACTGTCAATTCCCTGTGGAGGTTGCTCTTGGTTGGACATTGTAGTAGATGACGAAATATCGGTTTTACTTTCTTTCGACAAAGACTCATTTCAAATTGTCTTTTTGCATTATAATATTGGCGTATTGGACGGTGATGTAGAAGTTTACAAGAAACTTCTCGATCGAGCAGTAGGTTTAACTGTTGGTTGCTATGGTGCTCATGTTGTTGTCGTGAAGATCCTATTGTGATTTATAACTGACGTGAGGAGAGGTAGGATCTTAGCGTGTTGGTTTGGACAGTCTTTGAAACTGTGTTTTCTTATACAGTCGGGACACTCAGGATGGTACTTGGTCTTGACTGGACAACCAAACATGAAGTGGCCAGTTTCACCACAGATGAAGCACTGGTGTGCAGTGGGCCTTGTATAACTGCATAGCCATCTTTTATGGCTAGTGGGTCTGGACTTTTGATGGATAGTCAGGATAAGACAAGGCATTTCTAGATTGGGATGGGTGTTCTTCATATTGTTGAATTGTATGTGCTTGGATAGGTCGATATGAAGGACAAGCATCAACATGATGCGTAGCCCGGCAGTGTGGGCACCATATTGTTTTTCGTCTATAAGGTACATGTGCAGGGTTTGACTGACTAGGCATACTACTTTGGATAGACTTCAGGGTAGTTTGAAACTCATTGGTGAGTTTCTCCATTTGAAGTTGGTGTTGCTTATTAAGTAACGCCAACTGTGATTTCCAAAGCTGATCTTAGGTGTCCTCGATCGGCTTGGACTCATGGACAGGAGCATGTGGTGCTTGCCTTTCCCTAGATTCGTCAATATCTGATCCTTCGTCTTCTTCCTTGATGGCATCAGACATAGCTAACTTTAGGCTCGTATATTCATCATTGGATTTAAGCTCGCGTCTAATCCATCTTGGAAGGCCAACTAAGAACCAGATGATGAGCATCTGTTCAGAGGGCTGTTCTTGTACTTGACTTTTGACACATTTGAAACGCTCTATATAGTCTCGTACTCGTTCGTCTTTTGTCATTTTCATATTACTTAGCTTGACAAAAGGGCTTTCTATCAAGCGAAATGGCTTGAAGCGTTTGATAAAGGCCTCCTTCAAGAGTGAGCAGTCACGTTTATCTTCACGATCAAGGTTAAAAAACTAGTCTCGTGCTCGATCGATCATGGTCATCGAGAAGAGTTGAATCATGGCGTCGGGTGATGTCTCGCCATATACATCACATGCATTCTTAGATATTTGCAAAAATCTTTGAGGGTCCAAACTACCGTCAAACTTTGGTAGATCTAGCTTCGGTGTACGTCTTTCAAGATGAGCTCCGTGGGTAGCAGGGACTCCATTAAGGTTGGTTCTGGCCTGTGAGGGGTCAGCAGCATAAAAACGGGGTTGTGCGCATGAAGACTCGGCTCTATTAGGTTCTTGTCCATTGAACAGGTTTGTGGATGGCTCTTGGAGTTCGGCTCTCATTCGGTAGAACCTATGACGTCTGATCTGTTCAGCTTCAGGGGACCTGATCTCATATGGATAATCATCTGGGACTTGAGGATCGTTTTGTTGGTCCATTGGGTACTAGCGTATGAGTAACTGGTGTTTTTGGATTTTATAGGATTTTTGGTGTTTTCGATTTTTTAGGTTTTTTGGTGTTTTTTGGATTTTTTCGGGTGTTGAAGGAAGTGAAGGTGGAGACTCGGTATAAAAAGGGCTTCCTATTGGTATGAGTGTTGTTGTTGTTTATTTTTTTTCCAGTCTCGAAGGTGTTGGGAAGATGGTGGTTCAGTCGAAATGGCAATCAGAGGTGTTGATAAAAAGTTATGGTCCGGTCAAGATTGGGTGTTAATTGCTTCGGTCGAGATTTGATCTGCTTGCTCCAGTCGAGATTTGATCTGATTGGTTCGGTTGAGATCTGATTCGATCGAGACTTTGGCGGTACTTCGGTCGAGATCGTAGGGAGCACTTTGGTCGAGACCTCAGGGAGCACTTCGGACGAGACTCCAGCGATACTTCGGTCGAGATCTCAGGGAGCACTTCGGTCGAGATTGCTCCGGTCGAGATCTCTTCGGCTCCGATCGAGATTTGGTCGAATATGTTAGTCAAGACTTCAGTGAGCACTTCGGTCGAGGTCTTAAGGAGCACTTCGGTCGAGATGGCTTCGGTCGAGATCACTTCGGGTCCGGTCGAGATTTGATCGAACACTTCGGTCGAGACTTCAGCGAGCACTTCGGTAGAGATCTCAGGGAGTACTTCGGTCAAGATTGCTCCGGTCGAGATCACTTTGGCTCCGGTTGAGATTTGATCGAACACTTCGGTCGAGACTTCAACGAGCACTTCGGTCGAGACTTCAGCGAGCGCTTCGGTAGATATTTCAGCGAGTGCTTTGGTTGAGATCTCAGCGAACACTTCGGCTGAGATTCGTTCAAATTTCAACGAGCGCTTCGGTTGAGATCTCAACGAACACTTCGGTTGAGATTCCATCGAGTGCTTCGGTCAAGATTTAAGATGGGCCTGCAGTTGAGAGGTTATTGAGGTCTCCGATTGAGATCTGAAGCTGGTGCTTCGGTTGAGATTTGAAGCGTGAGCTCCGGTTGAGCTGTGAGCTGGAGCTCCGGTTGACATTTGAAGCTTGGGCTTCGGTTGAGGTGTGAGCTGGAGCTCCGGTTGACATTCGAATCTTGGGCTCCGGTTGAGATTTCAGCTTGTGGAATGGGAGGAGCGTGAGCTTGAATAGAATCGAATCCAGGTCTGTGAGTGTGTTTGTTGACAAGTGATTGGCGAGGCTAACAGCTCATGGATTTGGGAATGATGGAGCGAACAATGTGGCTCTGGTCAGTGTGTAGAAACTCAGATTTGTTTAAAGAATTGGAATGTTGTTGCAGGGATCGGAGCGTAGACAAGGTTGCGGGATGCTGATGTAGAAGGTGTTGGAGTTCAATGGGCAACGGTGTCAAATGTTGACAGATCTCCTGCTCCAGAGGACCTGTTGTTTATTCGTTTCTCTGATTCTTTCTACTTTTTCAGAACTGTTTCTGCCTGTTACTAGGCTTAAAGGCATTCGTTAGATGTCTTTTTGATTTAACAATGCCAACCCAAGCAGAAGGGACAAAGTGTCGTTTAGTATTTTCTTTATGTCCTACCTGTCAGAGTACAACTCATGGACGTCGCTCTTGAACACACTTACATTCTACATGGATGCAAGCCAATAACGCTCATTCACATATCAGCATGCAAACCAATGAACGTTCTACAGATTCTACAGCCACCTACACTTAAAACGGACTGAAATCAGAGCCTACACTACATTAACACTGAACTACCTTGCATAAATTAACAAAACAAAAAACAAGAAACTAATCTACAACTTTTTAGAAGTCCAAGAATCAAGAAACCAACCAGCCTTTTGATTCTTGGACATCCCAAGAACATCAAGAACTGGATTGTACAGAGATATGCAAGAATCACACCACAAATCCAACCTATTTAGTTTACTTGAATGTTGTCTTTTATATTAATCCACAAGCAAACAAGAAAGTTAATCCACAACTAGGAAAGCAAGAAAACTAATCCACTCTAAATCCACAACCACACACAAAAGGAGGGAAGGGCATGATCATAGGGGGATCACTCAAGAAAACCATCATGATCAAGGAGCTTAGTGTAGCATCAAACTCATGGAAAATCTTCTTATTAAGCATGGAGTAGATACAATGCAAAAGCTTCTCTTCACAAAGAGAGAGTCTCTTAAATAAGCAAGCGAGCTCCTTAGGTGGCATCCTAGTGGAATTTCCACATTTCACAAATTACAAGTGGAATATTGCTCTCCACTAGAGGTCACCATCAAAAGGTGGCTCACTCTACTTTCTTTAAGAGGGGTCTACTTGCATTTATTACATTTGCTTAGAAATACTAATTCCTACATGGTCATTCCATCTTCCGAGATTCACCATGAGGCTTACACAGTTCTTGCATGTCTTTCCTAGCTAGTATTTCTCGATTCTCAGTCTTCATTAGTCTCATCTTCTCAGAGACCTCCTCGGTCTCAGGTGAGAGGTGCTCTTGAGTTGCTTTGTCCGAGTATCTTGGGGATTCGTCAGAATCAGCCAACAGAAAGTGCTCCATTCATGATTGTGAGACTGACTCTTTCCATTTTTTGTCCTTTTATAATTTCAGACTCATCTAACTTATTTGTAATACTGTAAAAATTTATGATGAATGTTAATAACTGATTAATGTCAATAAATAAATTGTTGAAATTGTTATAAGCTAGACTTTCTCCTTTCGAGCAATTCACTTCATTGATATGAGATGGATTACCAACTATTGTCTGCATACCATGGTTTAACATGTCTTTTTAAAAAAAAAAGATGAAATGGTCATGGAATTGGAAACTTATAATACCATGATATTATAGTTGGTAGTGCAATATCGCTTTTGAGCGCATTATCTCTTTTCGTAAATAATCTGTGTAGATCATGCGTCCAAAATCGATATTCAGTTATGGTATCGATCTCTATCGCCCTTTTACTACAAATTTTTTTTTTTCAACCATTTTTCTTTTGTTCAATTTTTTTTTTGTTAATCTTCTTCTTCTGAGAATGATGGCCAGGACCAAATCCACTGCCCATGCCATAACCATAGTACAGCCATTCCATTTTCGTGTTCTCCCTGGTACTGGCCGTAGGCGTGGCATGAAGCAGGGGCTGAGGGAGATCAGAAAACACCAAAGATCAACTAAATTGTTGATCCCTAGAGCTCATTTCGGCCGATCTGTTGAGAATGTCACTCTGTCACTTGGGTTGAATGTTTGTTTTCTCGTGACAGCCATGCAGGCCTTACAGGGTGCTGCAAAAGATTTTTAGTCGTAGTTTTCTGAGGATACTTGTCTTTTGGCAGTGCATGGTAAGCGTGTCACCATCATGCCAAAGGATTTCGTCATTCTCAAAAGGCTTCGGGACAGATATTTTGGTCTGCATGTTGATAATGCCAGCACCTCCAGAGACCTGCCTCTGGATAAAACCAACGTGCCTACTACCTCTAGGAGGAAGAGAAGGCAGTCTGTCCCCAAGAAGGCTAGATCTCGAAGGCCAGATGCTTCCATTCCTTGTAGACGTATCCCGGCCAAGAGACCCCTTGTCTTCCTGAGCTCTGAGTTAGATGCTGGAAAATCTGACTCAAATAAAAAATCATTACCCCTTCCTCCTCCTGTTATTCTCCAGCTCCTCAACAAGTTTCATCACCAAAAGTGTTGATTACCCAAGAGGAGCTAAACAAAATAACAGAGAAATCTGTAAATATTATTTTCACTTCTATTACTGCTCCTGTACATAATCTTTTTGTAAGAATTCCATATGATCCAGCCCAGGTTTTTTTTTTATTTTGACCATTATAATCAATACGAGACCTACTTAGCTAACAAAATTGATCTTCTTGGCAACTTTTTTGATTTTTTTCTTCCAGATACACGTAGAAGCTTTAAAATAGCTCTCAAATTTTGTGCCGAGCTAAAAGATAAGACCTCAAAAATTTCAGATGTGATAGTAGAGGCCGGAGTTTTTTTTTTGTAGAATAGTATTAGTTTTGATTTCCATGGTACAGTTTTTGTTGTTAGTCCATTTTTCATGGGAGCGGTAAAGGCGAAAGAAGCCAATTTTGAGAAGGCTGTCTATTTTGTCGAGTGCAGTCCTCTGGTGAAATTTTATTTGATTCCATATGAAAATAAGTAAGGATTGCTCTTCTATTTTTGTTGCTTTAATCTGGATTGTTGCATGCTTCATTGCTTTAATAAGTACAATTTTTTTTCATAAATATGAATTTATTGATATTTGTATTTTGTTGTTGCAGTCGGCATTGGAGCCTAAACATTCTTTTTGTAAACATAAATAAGGAGAGAGTATCAAATTTTCTATGTGTAAAATTAAACTCAGTTGCAAATACACATAGAGAATTTGATTTTCTATTTCATGATGCCGTTCGGGAAATACCGACAACGACAACTTTAATTGGAGAGATAACCATTAAATCTCTCAAAGTATATTCAATTTATCTTTGATATGCATGTATTTCTTTTTTAATTCAAATGTATCGTCATAGCATAAATAAAATTTCTATCATAATATTACTTATTTTTATTCTATGTATGTAGTGTGTACAACAAAACGACGCTTTTAGTTGTGCATGGTTCGTCCTATACAATACGAAGCTATTTTTTGAATGGTATAATTTACAAGTGGATGTAGATATTGAAAAGATAATATTCTGTTCATTTGTGGTTCATTTCATTCTGATTCATATTTTTTTACTATAATTGTTTGTAATTTGTTGATTCTCGTGTTTTGTGATGATAGTTCACTCTTGAACTGTATACTCCTGATGATGTATATAGATTTCGGCAATAATTGATCAGAACCTATGCCCAGTACGGTGTAAGAGTTGCACCTGCAATCGAGGGCCCTCAAAAAGAAGCTGCTCCTGCCTTAACAACCTTTCAGGTTGCTCAGGATGCAGATCTTATTTTATATGATCAAAAAGAAATAAAAGTCCTTCCTAATACAGAGAAAGACAATTTTATAGCAGATATTCCTCTTGTCTTAAAAGGCATTGAGGCCCTTCCCGAAACAGAGGAAGATGAGATTATAGAAGGAGTTGTTGCCTTATCAGTTCCTAATACTGATATAGAAAATATAGAAAATTGATTGAATAGAGATCTATTTGTAAATAGAGAGACATCAAAAAAAAAAAAGATACAATCATTTTACATATAAACAACCCATTTATGAGTTTTTTTTATTGATATCACAATAAATTCTTACAATCAGGTTGTGTTCATAGTCTAATACTAAAATACAATTTTTCTATAATGATAAAAAGACATGATGATTGACATATATTTACTGATAGTGAATCTCAATGTTCTTTTATAAGTTGGATTGTTTCACCAATATCTCAGCATTTGATCTCGAGCTCATGTCTTTTATGTACATGCATAAAACTAATACAAAGTTAGTTAGAATTAGTACAGAGTTTGTATTAGAAAGTTTAGATTGAAACTATTCATAAAAGATCAAGTGTTTACAGTTACTTACGAGTTTACCATTGAAAATGAATTTGAAGTCTGAAAGTCCATCATCTTGTAGGAGCAATAGTTCCCGCCGGATGTAGTTTAGACTCCAATCTTCTTCCACCTCAACACATGTCAAAATGGCATCATTGTATATAATTTCAATATTTTTTCGTTTTGAATGTCCACTGGCTTCCAAGTCTTGATCGAGTGGCACCCATTTACTTTTATTTTTTTTTCATCTTTGATAATGGGAGCATAAGCTCAACATTTGTTTTTCAATTTGATAAAGGAAGCACATGGAAGACATTTTAATTTTGCATTATATTTCTCCATCTGATCTTTTGTCCCAACCTTCATCCATAAGTTCAGATAATAAACTATTTGATAAATTTTTGCATACAAACATCGTTGGAGTTTTGTGTACATTGACACTTGAAAAGAAATCCACAAATATATTCAAGGAAATAAACCAACTCAATCTGACTGTTTTTTATCTCGTGCTCATTTTTAATGAATTTTTTACATCATTATATATCTTGCAACGAAATGATTTTGAAACTGTAGCATCTAGTGCAACCCATTCATTACTTTCAAAACTAGGTAATGGAATTGGTACTATTTGTCCAAAATTTTCTTGTATCAAGAATGTACATTGATTCATAAAAAAAGATCCCACTATCAACTAGATCTTTTGCAGTTCTACCTCGATATTGCAGCTGTTTAATATTAGTGTGAATAACATCTAACACACCTGCTAAAGATCCACTCGACTCCCATTCATTTATATTGGATGGATATAAATCTGCAAGAGAAAAATGATTAGATTGGCAAGTTTACTATCAGATATTTATGAATGAAAAAAATCAAAGTATCAAAAATATCAATACTCATAGTTGTTTTTTTTGTAATCCTGACGGTTGAATCCTTGCACATTTATCTCTGAATGCATATATACATGTTGGACTAGAATTTCAAAAATAGATTTCCTCTTGATGATGTTCTGAAATCCAAAATTTTGGCCCTCCAATAAGATCAAAATGATAGTTTTGACCTCTTCCTTTTTCGAAATGCTCCTCTTGATGATGGATGCATCAAAACCCAAGAGTTTTTTGAATATTTTCTTGGCACCCATAATCCATTATCATCTGTCTTGTTGAATAGAAGCACAGAGTTGATTGAGGAGCACAGCTTCCTTGATGGCGCCATTCGTAATTTGCATAAAAAAATCTGAAACAATGAACTATGAATCTGAAAATTTGCCCCCATGAATTTGAGAAAAAGTGTTGGCGAAAATTTGAAGCACTGATCTATTTGGCGTCACAACTTAACTCTGGTCAACCCAGTTAACCATGGTTTGACAATGCATATACATTAATGGTACATCAATTTTCTCATCTCAACCATCTGTCATATTCATTTTCAATATTTTTGGGTCTCTTCGGGTAGTGATGAGCTAGAAGGGCAGGCCTCATCAACCAATAGCATTTCCATATGCTGCCCGACAAAACAACAATATATTGAAAAAGTTTTTATTTTATTTATATTTGGAAAATTCTACGTTACGTAGAACCTCGAAGCTAAGGTTTCAATTGGTCCACATGGCAACGAAAATAAAGAAAAAAAATAAAAAAACATCTTTTTCAAAGGCCCTCGTCGGGCTCTAAGTTTCTCTAATGCAATGTTTCCGATGTTGTGTAAATGAATTTATGAGATGCATTGTTTTCGAGTATTAGTTTCCAAGTCTACTTTGATTCTTATTTGATTTTCATTTAAAATTCAAGACTTGCTTTATGTGAATGATAAGCCAATAAATCTTTTGGCCTTTAAGAACTTAGGACAGGTCTTCACCCTTGAGTTCACACCATATTGGGCCTAACTCTAGTTTGACAGGTGATAGACTAGTTAAGTGACACTTGTCGAGCCCATGCAGTTTGGGGCTTTGCTATATGTACAATGTTTCTTCATAATAGAGTTAACTTTTGTTGTGCCATCTTTGAGAGCTTGTGAGGAGTGGCTACGATGATTGATTAATGTAATCTGCAAACTACACTAGATTTCATCGGAATTTTAAACGGCATGAGTGTTGCTATCATTGCATAGAAGATGAGAGTGCCATATTGTAAAGACCACTAGGGAAAACCCCTAAGATGAGGATAGAAAAACACAATAGGAGACACATAGGAGCAAAACTTCCCAACCAAACCTAGATCTAGCCCCTGAGCCATGCCATGTGAAAGCTAGAGGAGAAGAGAGCAACTGGTAACCTGAACCAAGTTGTCAACGAGAGAATCTCTACCTCAATATATAGAGAAAAGATTGATGTGCATGAACCCATACAATTCCCATGCAGTCCAACTATAAATAGGTCACATCTCTTCATGCAGTCCTCCTACCTATATCTGTCACACACGTACATGCACTACTCCATATGTCTCAATTAGAGTGTCTGGGTCCTCTCAAAATTATTAGTCACAAATAGGCCTCGACATGGAATTAAATATCGGAGTGCCTAAAAAACTCGAATACCGGAGGGCCGGTTTACCATATTAGGACTATTCCATGTTTTTAACAGAAAATGGCCATGACACATGTGAAGTAGAGCAGATAATGATTTGCATGACTTCTTGCATAAGAGTGAGGAACGAGGGTGGCAAGGTTGTTAGATCTTAGAGAAATAGGGCTTTATCCTTTTGCTATACATGGTCATTAATGCAAACCACATCAATATGATCATCTTTAAGCTTGGATCCATGAGGAGTATAAACCCTTTTGTTATTGCCTCCTCACATCACAACACCACCATAGATGACACGATCGTGGATGCATCCCCACCATACGTGACACGATCTACTGGATTGTCCAAGACACTTCTAGTTGTTGGTCGCCTATTCCTAACCCTAATCGGCATCAAGGTGCAACTTGAGGTGACACATCTCCTTTAAACAAAAAGCCTTTATGTTCTCAATTCATAGTACTTGGTCAAGTGGGAGGTAATTTTGGTTTCCACCTTTCACGTCTATTTTGACATTTGCATGGTATGCACATTTTTTTGCTTTGCACTTTCACATTGTTAGTTTACTTATTTGTATTGTGAGGTAAGTAGTAAGGAAAACGTAACCTCAAATAATCTGTACCATGATCTTACAAAAGCAAGGTCTGCCATATGTGCACATACGTTACTTGTTTCACATGTCTTCAATATAGTAGCTAGTTTTTAATAATAGTGGCCACTTTACAACTGTGGTGATCAATATATATGATTTAGAAAGCCTTTACATCTAGAATATTAAGGTAAAGGGAGAAATGATGTTGGGTGTAATTGGTGGAAGGCAGTGGGCACCTTAGGATGTGTGTAATTGGTAGAAGGCACCTTTGTGAACATGGGTGTGGCTAAGTCAACGTTTAAGGTTATTCGAAAAGCTCGAGAAGCTGTAAAAGGCAAAGCTAGGACCAACTTGGTGCCATCTTTAGTGTATGTATATTTGTTCATATTAAACTAAGGTTGTCAAAAGTAAGAATTTATAATGTCTTGAATAATCCTTTCCCATCTCAAGAGGAAGATCATGAACATGCAAAGTCCATCACCCAACTATTTTTGTACAGGGAGGGCAGCACAAAGTTAATGAAAAAGACCCATCTAAAAAAGAAAAGCATATTATGATGGAAATTAAAGGCTGAAAAGTGACAATATTGGCCGGCAGAGATATGGCAGGAAAACAACGCGTGGCCCTGGACCCTAGCGATGGTCTCCGGTGTTGGTCTAGCCTTGTACATGAATAAAATCCCTGCTTTTTTTTATATCTTGTATAATGTACTGAAGGTGGGCTGTCAAAAGGAGATGTGTGGAGGAGGGACATTGCTTTTTGGTGGTGTATATTTGGGAGATGCGTGGAGCAGAGCACATCTATACATAAAGTACTGAATAAACATATATATCTTTTGACTCAAGAACAAGAAAGGGATCGCAACTTTTGAAGAAGCACTAGCTTAGTTTCAGACGACTTTCAGTATGTACCCCTGTGTAACCTACTTTTCCTAACAAGACACCAACAAGAATTGGGACTGGAACGCCATTGCCCCACCACTATGAGTGACGCTCATTCCCACCGCATCACCTTTGTGTATAAAATGATAAAAACGCATATGGGTTTTTTTTTTCCAAGATTTCCATATCGGATTTATACTATGGCCTTTTCTATCTCCACCCAATCTGTGAAAGGACAGTTGCCAGAGTATCATTTGTTTTTATAGCACCCAGTTCCAAATTTTAGATTGTTTTCTCTGTTTTTTTATATGGGGTGATTCCATATGATCCCATAGTATTAAAATATTTTTCTATTTCTCTTACCAACCTTGTCTCAACAAAAGATGATATATTCTCTGAAAATGATAAATAAAATTTTATGTGTAATTTAACCTAAGAAAAAGTCCACCATGTGTGAGTTGCAAAGAGTTTTGATTTTTTGGCTCTTCGTCGTGTCAAATTTAACTATGCACAAAAGTACAATGTTAGAGATCACACTTAACAAGACACAAGCCAATTTTATCATTTACAAATGTAAATTGTTAGGTCACACGTAACTTGAAGCTTGCAAGCCTACACAGATGTCATTGTAGCAAGAGGCGGGACTTTAAAGACGTCATTGGAGCAATGGAATGGACTTGAGACTACATAGTCATGGCAAGATTTTTAATACTACCCACCTTGTCCCATGATTTCAAGTAATGTAATAAGAAAAAAAGACTTGAGACTCCATAATCATGGCAAGAATTTTACCCAACTTCTCCCACTATTTTGACTAGTGTAATAATAAGATTGGTATGAGGGTGATGATACCAAAAGGTTATCAACTCGAGTCCCAACAAACTTTTTTTTTAGAATCAGTGAACATTCTGAGCACATAATACGTTGGTGCTCCATATTTTGTCCAACATGCAATTTGGACGCCTACTTTTGGCAAATTATTTGAAGTAATTTGTTGTGGGAATTTTGGTTGTTAAAAATTTGACTGATTTGGAATTATTTGACTTCATTATTACTTAATTTTTGTGACATGATATTCTTGTGCGTTAATGACCATTGGTATAAATCATTTAACATATTTATGTCCCAATGGCCATTATGCAACTTGGACACCTACTTTTGGCAGATTATTTGAAGTAATTTGTCGTGGAAATTCTATTAATAAAATTTGACTGATTTGGAATTATTTGACTTCATTATCAGTTTATTTTTTTCACATGATATTCTCGTGCGTTAATGACCATTGGTATAAGTCATTTGATATATTTACCTCTCAATGGCCATTATGCAATTTGGACACCTACTTTTGGCAGATTATTTTAAGTAATTTGTCGTGGAAATTCTATTGATAAAATTTGACAGATTTGGAATCATTTGACTTCATTATCACTTTATTTTTGTCACATGATATTCTCGCACTAACTAATTGCATTAATGACCATTGGTATGAAATCATCTAATATATTTACCTCCCATGGCCACTATGCACTACATAAGGAATATTGTTTAATCCAACCAAATTGGTTGCACAAAGCAACATAACGTATCACTCCTTTGGAATTTACAAGTTGGAATATCCCTCACATAAAAGCAAAAAAAACCTTACAAGTTTTTTTAAGCCTTTTCTTTTTAAGAATGACTCAAATGTAAATGATAGCTCAAACTTTGTTTGATATTAGTTTTCAAATTTTCTTTGTGATTTTGTTATCAAACAGTTTTAAAAGGTTTTAGTGCCAAAATATATCCATAAAATTGACAAGGTACGCCATGCATGTGGAGTTTATATACTCCACAAATTCAAGTTTTTAAGGTGAACTTTAAGATTACAGGAGCTCTTCAACTCATTCACTAGAATGTTCACTTTGTAAATAATCTCAGATTCAGGAGGTTCAGCCGCACAGATTTATTGCTAAATGATATCACTTTTGAGGATGTAAAGGTTAATGCTTTTTGGCAGTGTATTAGAGTTCATCACACTTTGGAACATTTGGGTAGATAGGAATAGCAGGGAATTTGGGAGCGGTGATTTTGCCATCTCCAATCTGCTTCTTTTTTAAGAGGCTGAAAATTTTTTGATTCTGTAAGTTTTGCTCCTTCATGTACTTTGTACAAAGTTATATCAAAATGAAACATTATACAAAATATCTGGAAAAACCAAATTCTATTTGGACACTTTCTCTAGTGAATGTTAAAACTTACTCAAATCAACATATGCAACATACAATGCAAAATGTGATGATCTAAGTATAGAATTCACTAGTCCATATCCTAAAATTTTAAGTGCAATAGTTTTTCTAGCAAAAACTATTCTATGCACCCTTGTAAAATTATGTCCTCCAAGAAGATGAGAAAGTGCCTTGATTGCCATAGTCATTGTTTCACCATGTGGAATGGGCAACAATTATTTTACAATTCTTGAAGATCTTCAGATAATAGCCTAGAGCATGATCTCTTTGAAATTCACCAACAAGAGATCTATGTCATCTTCGATGGATTGAAAATTTATTAAGATAAAGGGTTTTCTAAAATAAAAAGAAATGTGAGAAGAAATTTTTTTGATGTTGGTACAAGGTCTAGAAATTTGTACAAGGTGAGTCATAGTCATTCTGAGAAATTAAAAATTCTTGTCACTTCTACTTTTGAACATGTCAATGACCTGTGGCATTGTGGACTAGGACATTTAAACTACAATAGCATTTCTCAGATAAAAACTTGTTGGATTTCTATCCTCTCTAGGGCCTCTCTCTGCTACTCTAGATGCATTCACTTGCTACTTGTAAATGCTTGTATAGTTGCATACTCTACAAAAATACACTTGTTTTCTGACAGTCTGCAGAAATACAAAAGAATTGGTGATCGTTACGTCCATGTCCAGTATGAGGGATTCGTAATAATTCCTAACATGGATAGCCAGTCACACCAGTGTATGTGGTTATTACTTAAAGTCAAAAGGGCGCCTAGATAGTGAGTTTTAGCCAAAATTTGGGGTTATAAATTTTGGACTAGAAATGGGCTATAAAAACCATAATTGACTAAAATCAGAACTTGTAGTGCTTGCATGTAAGATTTACAGGGTTTTGGGTCTGATTGCACTTAATTGTGGATTGGATCCAAAAATTTTGGTCAAAATTGGTCAAAAAACATGGTTTTTTTTCTATGATTTTTGGACTAATTTTGGGGTTTTTCAAGAAATTCATAGCCAATAATTTTCATGCATATTTTCAGAGGTTTAATGATGTTTTCCTAAGGCTTTCATGAAGTTTATTGGTTAGGATTGGACACCATTAAGGGTTTCAAAAAGTAAAAAATTAGTGTATTTTTGGAGACTTGTTGTTGGAGTTCAAAAATGCATTTTTTTGCATGATCTGAGCTTATGATTGCTTACTGGACCTGATAGAAGCCTCTATGCCTCTCTAATGAACCTTAGAAGAGTGCTTGTAACCTCTGATTGAATGCATATTGGGCTGGAGATGGATTTTTTAAGATATCGTCTTGGAAAAGTGCATCCTCCTACCTAAATTTGGATCATTTATTGCTCGCACGTGTGAAGCCTAGGTGGTAGGGTGACATGGTAGGTGTCTTGTAGACCTATCTGCCTCTGTACTGTGCTTTATAGCGACCAAGTTGTTGTCCTATAGAGGAAGTTATGGCTATCGGAAGTTTGACAATTTTTGAACTAAAATTCAAAAATTTTCCATAATGTTTTGATGCATGCATGCATGCAACTCAATGTAGTGTTTTCTTGTTGATGAAAATGTATGGATAGAGCTGTATGCATGTTTGGATGCATGGTACGTTGGTGTTCAGTAGATTGATCAGAGAAAATTTCATGCATGAAGTTATTTTTAGCAATTCTAGTTCAAAAAGCTGATTTCCCAGTTACTAGGCAATTCACGTAAAAATTTGATATTTTTTAGAAATCACTGCATGTCATGTCCGATGCATGCCGGATGTTTCAAAGTCCTTTCAGAATGTGATGGTAACTATGAAACTGCCAAGTCGATGCTTTAGATTGATTTTCATAATTTAGGTCCATATCGAACGGAATCATTAGGGGAAATATGGGCTTAAAATGGGCCCTTTAAAAAATTTCACCTTAGAGAGAAACTAAGTAGAGAGAGAATGCGAACCGATAACTTTTGATCATCGTTTTCTGAGTTTTCGGCCTTGCCCGACGATTAACTACTATGGTTAACTTTAGACATTAGTTAGTTAAGCATGAGATGTAATAACTTCTCTACATGTTTGTTTCAAAAATCGGGACTAGAGCTTTATGAGTATCATGGTAAATCTTGGTGTGCACAATGCAAAAACTGAAGCGGGAGTACAATGAGCACTTTTGAAATCTTTGTATGCTTACAGTGAAATATGAGGCAGGACGATTTTTCAACACGTCATAGACATTACAAAAGCAAGGTACGCTAGATCTATTCAGCTTAATTGATTGTAGTTTGAAGCATTTACGTATTGTAGCTATAAACAATGGCAATGTTCCATTTGCATGTTGCACTTTCTATGAAATGTATTCCAATTATTAAAAAATATTCAAAAGTTATAGAGAATGTTGCTGAAATTATTAGAGAATTGAGAATAAATAATCATAAGAATATAGATTTGTAGGTGGATGGATCAATCCTAGAGATCCAACTACCAATTTGTGTCCAGATTTCAAGTCCATAACTCATTTTCTCATATTTGTATGCAGCGAATAGCGGATTACTTGGATATTGTCAAAGGTTGTGGGATATTTGAATGCATAGTGTATCTTGTCTTAATCAGCAATTACAGTTTGCTAATCAACAATTGCAATGTGCAAATCAACAATTGCTTCATTATGTGCAACACACTAGTGCTAAAAACAATGCACTCAAGCATATTATATCAGAGTTGAATGCTACAGTCACTAGTCTTTGAGGCTCAAACCAAGATAAGTTAGAAATTATAGAGAAGTTGCGACCTGACAGTTTAAAATCTATTGTTGACATACAAGTTTTAAAAAAGAAAATGATGAAAAAGAAAAAAAGAAAAAAAGAAAAAAGAGTACCAATGAAGAATATTGATGACTTATCCAAACATAGTGACAATTAGAAAAAAAGGATTTGAGCATTTAAGTATATTTTCTTATAAACTGTTTATTTGAATCGTATTTGTCATTTAAGTTTGATTTGCAATTGATAACATGCATTATTAATTTATTAAACATAATTTGAGTTTTATATGTTTGTTGCAGATCATGTTTGGTGGCAAAGAACTATTTAACAGATCGTTCATGCATTGGAGAATCTCTAAGTCATGTTTTACTAAGAAAGTTAGCAAAGGCAATGATGAAAATGCTTGGTTTAAAAAAATGAAAAAAGAAATTGTAGAGACTTTTCTGAATAAGGTTCAAACTTACTTGGTGCATGTGATGTTTCTGGAATTAACAGAAATGCTTATTCTATTTTTTCTAGAATAGTTAAAGAAGCCTTTTCTCAAGTGATGGTGAAACAAACTTATCTTTCTCGTCCATATCGGGTAAGATTAGTTATAAAATATTATAATGACGGAATGTTCAAAGTAGTTGGCCAACCACTTCATATAATTGATTTATATAAATCAGAATGTGGTGAGCTCAATTACAACGATTGCAATAATGTTTTCCTTGACATTGAAAATGTTTCAAAATACATTATTCGATTCTTAAACTAGACAAACATAAAGTAAATGGAGAGATTATTATTGTAATGAAATTAGATGAATCCGAAATCATCAAAGGTCAAAAATTGGAACAAGTGAGTGTCACTTTGATGAACAAAATTTCAGATACCGATGATCAAACGTTTAGTGTTCAATTGGAAAATCACATATGGTGGTTGGCTGCATTTCAGATATACTTTCAAATTCTGTGGAACAACTTAGACAAACTCATAGGTATTATCAGAAAAGAAAACCTGTCATCAGAAGATATGAGGGCTTTGCAAGATCATTGCACCACATTTGTAAAATCTGTACGAGATTGTTGGGGAGAAGATCATGTTACACATTACATTTATGGTATTGATCTAATTCATGATTATATTTATTTTGTCTGATGTTGCCAATTTCAACTAATTTCAACTCTTGTTTGCAGCACATCTTTTCATCATCTCCAAGTTTGAGATGCATGGTATTGTCATGAAGGAACAATCTCCTTTCATATGGAGCTAAAAACTATATATTTTTCTTTTTGCTCATGTCTATATATCTCGACTAAAGGGCTATTGAAGATGATCTTTTTGTGGGATCTTCAGGGACATAATCAAGTATTTTAATAGCTAGATCCCTCTAAACAAAAACAATTTTGAATGTTTCTTTTGCATAATTGTGGCCTCCTAAGCAAACATACAATGCTCTAATTGTCGTTATAATGGTTGCGGTGAATGGACTATAACTCATATATGATATATACAAATTTTGCTATTTACAAAAAATTTCAAATAGTGGGCAAGGGATGTCTCCTTGTGTCCAACAATTGCCGATCCCTCGCGAAGACCTCCACGTCTAATAGCAAAGGAATCTACTTCAATGGTATTCTAGAAAAAAGTGCAATAAGAGATATATTTAGATTAAAACATGAAAATCACAATTACAAAAAATAGAACAATAATTAAGGGATTAGGTCATAGAACAATAACTCACAAGATCGTCTTCATTGAAACCGACCATATTTTCTGTTGTAATGTCGTGGCCACCACTAGACTCTTTAGTTCTCACTACTTCATGATGATTCCTTGGTGGATATCTTTTCTGAAATTCCAAAAATTCTTCTCCACTCGGCAAGGTTTCAGAATAAGCTTTGTATTTTTCCATCATGGCATACAGCCTCCTTGCTAGATTTCTAGTTGCCATCCGTCACAATATCAATCTTGGGCTTGAGATCATCATAATCATAATTAATAATATCATAAAATTCTAACAATTCTTTCAAAAAAATTGAAAAGATTTCATCTTCTCTCAAATCAAAAACATCTTCAATATCATTGAACGATATATAATAATCATTATTTATAATATATACAATTGTCTATATCTATATGAGAGGTTGTAATAACATGACCAAATTTATCAAGAAGATCAACAAGCTAAAACCGATTCTCATAAACTAACTTATCAATATCAAAAGTAGAAAAGAAAAGGGAAATAAAGTAATCTATTTGTTCGAAGGGAATTTCACTGATAGCTAAGAATTTCCTCAGTTTATCCTTGGAAGATGTAGAGGTAGCCATAGTACTATTTGTAAAGCTTAAAAAAAAAACCAGTCTAGCTTCAACGCGCGTAGACACGGGTGCAACCAAAAGCAAATAAAAAATGTGCATTGATTCGATATTACAAGAAAACAACCTTATTTCAATTGAACGCGCAATAGGAAATGATGGTAGTTGACCTGTAAATGATATTGGTTCAATGCGCAGGAGACATGTGAATCCAGGATACCTAGCATGCGTGTTGAATCGATACATGAAGGAGAACAGGGAGAGCAAAGGCTTCATGAAAAAAGATAGTAAACTGAAAAAACTTCGAACTGAGGCCACATTTGTATATATAAAAATTGGCCTAAATTCTAGATGTACACCTGTCAAATATTCAACTGGTAGATTGGGCAAAAAACAACGACCAATTGAAAACGTACACATGGGGTTATAACACGCGCACATTTAGTAATCATCATTACAATAGTTGGCATGAAATTCCATAATTTATGGGATCAAAATTCAAGGCATTCGTAATATAACACGTAGCAAAAAAAGTATTAAAAAAATATATTACGGATTTCCACCAGATCCTATAATTTATGAACGTCACTTTCGAGGCTGACATAACCTGAGACATACCCAATGATAATTACAAATCTTAATGAAGGCATTAATCATTGGCTACATGTCCCATCCCCCCTCCTCTTATATAAATACAAATTCCAAACCGAAATTTTTTTTGAACCTCCTCGTTCACTAGCTCACTCTCTCAGTTGCTTGATCACCATCGATTCAGTGTGCATTCCGCAATCACCCTCACTTGCATCCTCTCCTCTGTAATCAATAATCCACCATATTATATTATTTTCTAATTCTGATATCGATTCAGGGCACGGACTTATCTCTCTTGAGCTGCCAGGGTCTCTTTGCACGTTCAACCGATATTGTATGGATACCAAGTGTTATGTCCATGGCCAACAAGTAGGATTCAGTATACTCCTAATCTTGGATACACGTTACTCCAGTAAATCAAGCTGTTAGTTATGCCACGTCATACTGGATGTGACCCAAAAGTAACTAATATCCTTGTGAGGCCCATAACACACTAAAGGGAGTTTAGACAAGGTATGAGATAGTGTATGCATGTGTAGAGTTATCAAGGTATCCTTGTGAGGCTCAGAACACACTAAATGGAGTTTAGACAAGGTATGAGACAGTGTATGCGTGTGTAGAGTTATCAATAGCAATTCTATGAATAGTTGGTCCATGATTAGGACTCTATTCTAGGTGAATCTATGTATAGGAAACTTAGGGCTATGCATGGCTATGTGCCCAAGTTGCTTTGGCCTCTATATATTGAGGCCAGACTCGCCCTACTCCTCATTGTGGTCATTGATTCATTGCCAGGGTTTCACTCTACCTTCATGTTTCTTATTCCTTGGCTTGGGGGTTGATTGGTTGCTTCCACTTGGTTGGGTGGTCGCTCCATAGTGTATTTTCCATTGTGTTTTGTCTTGTAAACAGGATATTAGGAAGCTTTCCTTATACCAAGTATCGATATCGATTCAGCGCGTATTACATGAATCCTCATGTTTGTAGAACTTTCCTACACATTCAATCGATACATGGCGTGTACAAAACAGACTGCTAGACTCAGCTCAGGAGGAGTGCCTTTACACGTTGCTGCTGGATTAGGAGTACCACCACCACCTGCACCTCCTCCTCCTCCTCCACCACCCCCACCTGATGGGGACAAGGAGCACCACCACCATCTTCACCTCCACCTTCATTTCAAAGACAACACGCTGCACCAAGGAGAGTGGGTCGGCTCATAGACCCGCATGGCTAAAAGATATCAAGAAGCTTCAAAAAGAAAGAAACCTTCTAATCCCAAACGCTCACATGCAAAGATGCATTAAGCAGGTGACCAGGGAGATTTCAGCAAATGTGAGGTGGGTTGTGACTATAGTTGAAGTACTGTACGATGCTTATGAAGATTTTCAAATAAAATTCTGTCTAATTGTGTGGTTGCTGCAGTACATGCAAAAAGAGTAACAATAATGCCCAAAGATTTTGTGTTGATTTTTCATATGAGAGAGGCATACAATACGTT
Source organism: Diphasiastrum complanatum (assembly GCA_029204225.1). Taxonomy (NCBI): domain Eukaryota; kingdom Viridiplantae; phylum Streptophyta; class Lycopodiopsida; order Lycopodiales; family Lycopodiaceae; genus Diphasiastrum; species Diphasiastrum complanatum. Next base: position 28,515,600 of record CM055112.1, read on the forward strand.
TGTCCAGAATTTCCATCCAACAGATTTTGCTCCACCAGTTGCTCCACCAACAACATCTGCTCCACCAGTCGTTGCCACCACTTCAGGGAGAAAAAAAAAACAGGTCCAACCAAAGAGGCTATTAGCAATCATTCAACATATTGTTGTGAAAAAGAGAAGATCCACAAAGCCTCCAAAGAAAGTGAGGGTTGATATAAAGTGAGGGCTAATATAAAGCCAGTGACCCCATTTTCCTTCTTCTTCCTCTTCCAAATCCTCATCCAAGTCATAGAAATCAGTTTCTCTATCTCCCCCCCAAGACAAGGAAACCCCCTCCCATATCGCCCCCCCCCCCCCCCAAGACACAGAAATCTCTTTCCAAATCTCTTGGAAATTCTGTTTCCAGATCTCTTTTCAAGTCTTCCAGATCTCCTTCTAAATCAGTCCATAGATCTCCTACCAAATCTCTTTCTTCTAAATTAGTTTCTAAATCTCCTTCTAATTCAGTTTCTGAATCTCCCAAATCTCCTAAATCACCTCCAAAATCTATTGAACACTCCACACAACTCTCTTCTCCAACTCGCCCTAAAGGTGCATAATTAGATTCATTTTTGAATGTGCAGATCAATATTTTTTTTTCGGACGATAGATTGAGTCATGCATATTTATCTCTTCATGCCCCTCCTTCATTATCTTTTGAATAAACAATATATATGATCAGTATTATCAATTACTTTTCACTCATCTTAAATCTTTCGGCAAACATTAACATTTTCAATCTCCTCTTTGGAGTGTATATGTTTTGGCATTATATGTAAATACCGATGGCATAGGCAACCCAATGTGCATAAAAATGAATTCAATCTCGCACATGCACAGGGCTACAAAAAAACTTATACGAATGTTGATTGAATATTTTCCTATGCCAACTGCAACGGCATACACGAAACTGAAGTGGATAGATGCAAAGGTGATTTTTGTATTCCTTTTTAACATCTGAAATAATGGTTCAGCACGCATTTTCATTTTTTGAATTTAACTGACACTCACGGCGCATATTGAAATGATATCTCATTGTTTTTCATTTTCAAATTTCTAATATCAATTCAACGCACACTTGCAATCTTTGTAAAATTTCATTCATATCCTCACATGCTTAAATGATATCTCATCATATGCTAGTACATTAACACATTTTTCTGTTTTGTTTGTTTGTGCAATCCTCTCAACAACAAGATAATGTTAGTTGTGGATGGTATACAATCTTCAATACGAAATCATTCGTTATGTGGCTCACTCAATAGGACTCTATTCCAGATATACAACATAGCGATTCCCAAGTGCTTCTGTAGACTGTGTAGAAACATGAATAAAACTATAGAACTGGATAGGTCATATATTTATTTAGGAAATTTTCGTGAATATATTATTGTCAGTTATAAGATAGTCCTTGTCATATTCTCGACATATGTTTCTAATCCAAGTTTTCTTATGAAATTTGTTTTCTCAATTTTCTTGCATGCCAGTCATACCACAAGGGATTTTGCAATTTCAGCATGAAGCTTTAAAGATATTGGTGAAAAATTCCTACCCTGTAGATATTCCATATGCTAGTCCAGCAGAGGAAGGTTCTTTTATCTGGAGAACTAGATATAGAAATCATAGAGCCAAAGGTAGATTATATAGAAAAATAAATGGTCTCCTTTCAAGTGGAAGAGCCAATATGTATTTCACATCTACAGAAAGTTTTATAAAATTATATTGAGATTTTATATATTCATTGCATCTTCAATTTTGATTGTTGTTCCTATATCTTTGCATTTCAGGTTTTTATTTCAGGTGCTCAGTGAGTCAAAGCTAATCCTCATGATCAAACCTTGCTTCGGTAGTTTTTTCATAGCATTCGTCTATATGGCCTTCACCTTGGCATGTTTGGATTTGTTGTGGCAATGGTTCACTCAGATCATTGTCAAACAAATCCAAACATGCATCTCAGCATATGCTATGGAGGCAACCAATCTGCCAATATTCTAGAAGTATACACAAATGCAGATTCGGCAAGGGAGATTGATACCAGAAGATCGACTTCTGGATTTGTATTGTTATACAATCAAGGCCCAATCTCTTGGAATAGTCGAAAGTAGACTCAGTAGCATTATCATCAACTGAATTAGAATACATTGTTGTCATGAATGCTACTAAGGAGGCAATTTGGTTGAGAAACCTGCTAGCATAAATTGACCTTGCACTGTCACATACAACAACCATTTTTTATGACAATCAAAACACCATTGCTCTCTCTCTCTCTCTCTCTCTCTCTCTCTCTCTCTCTCTCTCTCTCTCTCTCTCTCTCTCTCTCTCTCTCTCTCTCTCTCTCTCTCTCTCTCTCTCTCTCTCTCTCTCTCTCTCTCTCTCTCTCTCTCTCTCTCTCTCTCTCTCTCTCTCTCTCTCTCTCTCTCTCTCAATCCGAGATTTCATTCACGAAGCAAGCATATCGAAATCAAATATCATTATTTAAGAGAGAAAGTGCAAAGCAAGGAGGTATTATTAGTCTACTACAGGACGAAATCAATGGCAGTAGATTACTTCACAAAGGCCCTATCAAATGAGCATCATCTCATATTCAATGACATGTTAAATCTAAAAATCAAAACTTTTCAAGATCCACATTAAGGGGGAGTGTTGGATTTCAATGCTCAATCTCAAATCCATTCATTAATGAGCATTTTGAAAACTTTACAAAAATTGAAAGCTCAAGTTTTTTAGAAGATTAAAAAATCTAGTATCGGATTTTTTTGACCCAATGTCAAGCCTAACAAATAGAGATTTTTCCGACTCTAGGTCGAATCGGATCGGTTCGGATTTTTTCCAACTCTTCACTAAATTTTCCGAGCGTGTTTGATCTTGGATCGGATTGAATCGGGTCTACTTTTTTTTACCCTGAAAAATTTGACCCTGAGTATATTTTTTGACCCAGTGTATATTTTCTGACCCTTTGTATAAATCCGACCCTATGTAATTTTTTCAATATTGTCAGTTAGAAATCTGACTTAACGACTTTACATTGATGTCCACCAACTTTGTACATGCATTTATGGCATAAAGGCAATTGTAATAACTATAGGAAATTCAGTTGTAGATATTTTTAGTATATCAAACTTACAATCTTCATCAAAAAACTTCTTTTGATAATTCCGAGTCTGATAATCCATTAATCAGTATCAGTGTTATTACGCTCAACAAGCTGAAGTTATAACTTCATGCCATTGTACTCATTGTTGATAATAATCAGAGTGCAATTTGTCCTACTACTGTTATTGTTCTATTACGCATTTGTATGAATCCCTCGTTTGAATTATTTTGCTGCAAACTATGGCGCTTCCAATCCACCCACCTAGCTCGCTCCCAGCTTTTGCTCATACCCACTGATTTACGACACTCTTTGGGTTCTACTATCCATTGGTGCACTATATTGGTGATATCTTGCAATTTTGTGTGTAGAATGTTATTTTATGCTATTTTCGGATCCACACATATGAAATATGTTGGAGTTAAGCTTCACTCCAACTCATCCGAACTCGAATCATTCGAGTTCGTCTGACTCGAATTCAATTCATGAGCACCAGTATACTAATAAATATACACACACACAATCTCTCTCTACAACGACACTACAACTTTACTCTCTGAAGTCGAACGTCTGTGCAATCAACCAGCTGGAGCAGAAGTAGGATCGATGATGAACTATTCGAGTTCGAGGTCTTCGAGTTCTACATCTTCTTTGAGCTCCTTCGAATTCAAAGTCTTCGAGTTTGAGGTCCACGTCATCCACACTGCCCCATCCAACGCAGACCACATTACAGTTCACTTTAGTACTTTTTATTAACTACGTTGTTTCACACTCATTGTCCACACAACCATTGTAACTGTTCCATGTGTATATACATAACGACAACTCACAAAATAGGATGATGATACACATGTAAGTGGAGAAGAGTGAATCAGAGTTCCTATGCGAACTCCATTGTGTCTTAATATCTAATTCCATAGAATTAGAGATATTCGAGAGAGTGAAAGCCATATAAGAAATAGAGATAGTTATTTAATCTGTAGCTAGCTAAGTAAGATCACTGCACATAGTGCGCCACTATTGTGAACCATTCTTGGGCACAGGACTCGTGATCTGATCATTGTATTCACAATAAGCTTAATTCAGATTCTCTATTTTCTTATGTGTATTCCACTACGAATGCTATTTGTTAAGTTTCTTTCTCAATTGACACTCACTCAATTTGGAATGTCTAATCTCGAAGGAAGCATGTCTGTCTCAGACGCCTAATTGTTTCGCTCTTCATGGTTGTCTTTGACACCTACCAAGACATTCCTCCATTCGATCTGAGTCAGTATTGATGTTGTAGTTTGGTAAAGTTCCTGCTATAATTCTCTATGTTGGAGCTTTGTTTCCTATTCTACACCTAATCTCTTCAAGAGCCACCCAACAGAGTGGTATCAGAGCTCTCCAACAGAGTGGTATCAGAGCCATCGTTCCAAACTACTAATAGTATTCGAAACTATTTTACTATACTTAGATCATTTATCAGTTGCATGCATATCTTTAGATGAATGTTTAGGCTTGCATGGCTTTGATCTTGTGAGTGCAACTGGAGTGAACGTAATCTAAGTAACCCATTGACAAGCTGGAAAATATACTACAACCTAATCACATCTTTCTATTTGATTTGGCTTTGTAATAAGAAGATCACAATAAGAGAGCCAATCGCCTGGTAACAGGCAAAAACACCTGGTAATCAAAGATAAAAAAATGAGAAAAACCAAGAAGAAACTGCTTTACAGATTCTATCAGTGATAGAATTTGGCGCCATTGCCAGAGAACCGCACAACTCCCAAGAAGGCCACTGGATGGATTACTCCCTTCCATCTCGTATACGGTCAAGAGGCAGTAATGCCTGTAGAGTTCCTAGTTCCTTCCTTGTGATCATGCAAGCTTTCTCTACTGATCTATGTGAGAAAGTGACAATTGAACAAGAACTCCAAAATAGGCTCTTTACCTTAGCCCAATTCTGTGAGAGTCAACTCATCTTGTATCATGCACAATTAGTTAACAAACGTCGACAAAAAGCCTGGCATGATCGTCACCTGCTCAATAAAGACTTACACTTAGGTGATCAAGTGCTTCTCTACACATCTAAGAAGCACCCAGAAAAATTAAAATTTAGAAGCGAAGGGCCATATGTTATAAATAAAATCTTCCCTAATGGAGCAGTCCAATTCGAAACACTTGACGGAGTACTCCTCAACACTGTCGTAAATGGCGGTCGTCTACAACGCTACTACGAAGATATGCTTTTTGTTGACCCAATATAACTACATCACTATTGTATATATTTATGTTACATGTTTTAACAGATTTTTTTTATTTTATATTTTTTATATTTTATGTCTTTTTGATTGACTATGTTTGTACTTACTGCATTCTTGTTCACCATGGATTTTTTTTTCTCATGGATATCTATTTAGAGTCACAGAGAGTGTTGCAAGTCAACATATAATGGACTAGTTCACAAGGATAGATTTTATAACTTTTTTGATCCAGTTCACTTTTGCAATTTTGATACCTCAGATTTTCCATCCATAGCACAAATTTGGTAATTGAGATAGTTGATTCCACTGAGAACTTCCACATGTTTCGACACTATCACATTTTACTTCATCAAGTTCTCCAACACTATCACTGAGATAGAATACTCAACAAGCACTTGTATTAGATCTCAACTGAGTCTTCTGGTTGGCATCTCGACCGAGTCCTCTGGTTGGCATCTTGACCAAGTCCTCTGGTTGACATCTCGATCGTGCCTGGTACATAAGATCTCGACTGGACCTTCAACAAGGTTTTTGAAAATCTCGACCGAGTCATTCCAGTCCAATCTCGACCGTGTCGTTCCCTTCAAAAAAATCTCGACCGAGCCGACACATCGCCAATGGCTATAAAGAACCAAATCACGAAGTCATTTGCACCTCAGCAACGTGCAAACTTTCAGCGACTTCTGGCGACCGATTTCTGGTGATCTTTTTGCTCCCATCATCGTTTGTGGCGCTCTATCATCCAGTCAATCCATGCTCACTCACACATTCAGTTTCTCTAGTGTCATCACTCTACCTCACGCACACCAAAAGAGTGCCATTAAAAAAAACTTTTCAAAATACCTAATCTGATAGAAATCACAACATCTGCTCAATATTTTTGCACAACGACACGCTGAGGAGTAGTGCAGCTGGAGCACAAATCGCAGCTCTAGTTTCATTATTGTGAAACACAATCGATCATTTACATACCATCTTTTCCATCCCTCCTTGCCTCAACACTTTTCCGCCACACCTTGTTTGCAAACTCTTCTTTACACAGCTCAACTTTCAATCGAGTCCCCGAGTCAAGTTCTCGACCGAGCCCTATGCTCAACTTTGAACCGAGTCTCTATTCAGTTTTCGACCGAGCCTTACTACTAAAATCTCGACCAAACCTTACCGTTACCATCTCAAACGAGCCTTATCCTTACCATTTCGACCGAATCAAATCCACTAGTAACATCTCGACCAAGTCGAATCACACCAAACCACTATTCTAGATCTCAACCGAGCCTCACTTTCTAGAGACCAATTCCAGAACAGTCATGTCTTCACATCATTCCTCTGGCTCTGATGACCCTGATGTAGACAAGATAGACATCAACATGGGTAACCTTGACATTGCAGAGGTGACTACATGGTACCAACAAGCCCATCAGTTCTTGCAACATATAGAATTTTAGATCTCTGCTCTGTCTAGCTACCAAAGTCCCTACCTGCTGCACATGGCTTATGCTTCCTACAACCCCATAGCCAAATCTTGTCAATTTATTGTCCCTCCAAACCAAAATTATGTGTATCATATCTCTCCGTCTGGAGCAGACTTCCATACTTTCGGCTTCCCTCGAGAATCGAATGCAGTTACAAGAACATTGCAAAAAATTGAGACAACAACATACTTCAAATTTATTGATCCCTCTGTTGCAAAATAAAAAACAAGTATGGGTATAGGTTTAGGAATATCAATGATCAAGCTCTAGCTGCTATTTGTGCTTACTTAACAAAGTACACACAATGTTACAGAACCAAGATCCTTCGGATACCGATGTCCCTATTCCACATGATGGCAGATTCACAATTGCATGGCCAGAATCTCTATGATTGGGCCCAATTTGTTTCAAATTTCCTTCATAAATGCATAAAGAACAAGCAACCCTCTACATTGTTGGGTTACCTAATGACGGCCTCACACTACAACAAGTGAACAATGGACCAAAACTCCGGGAGTTGTTGTAGGTGGTAGATAAAGCTTGGGACATACCAATTCCTTCAAAAAACTCCAAGCATTCGGGTTTGAGGAAACAAACATTATCACCACAGGGGCCACCACCTAAGAGACCCAATATGAGCATTATGACGTTGACTGTCAAGAAGAAGCCAACACAATCAGGCTCCCAACAAGATCTAGCTGCTGAAGGATCTTCTGCTCAACAAACAACTGATACCTCTAAGGCAAAGCTTCCTAAAACATGCCAACAAAGGACAAGAACCAAACTGATGGCAAAGAGGTGTTCTCCAGATAGCATGGAGACCGATGACATGGAGTCAGAAGGTGAGAAGCTCCAATGAGAACCACAAGCCACGAGACAAACCACATCATCTCATCAAACATCATCAAGCTCGACAGATATTCAAGATGCAAGCTCCACGTCAGATTTAGCATCCCAACAACAATTTTCACCCACACATGTCACCGATGATGCTGATGGAGTTGTCACATCCTTAGCTGCGAACACCAGCACAGATTTCCATGCTACCCAACAAGCTTCGGTGACAGCTCCCCCCATTCTAAGTACATGCCAACGCTGCCAACTTCACCAAAGGCACAACTTTTGGGAGGGGAGGTAGGTGGGAATGTCATTCTCAAGGACACAACAACAGACTAGTAGGAACAGGTCCAACAAGTCCACATCCTCATGGACACATCCACATACTTTGATGCTACGAACCTAATGGAGATAGATGATGATGAAGACGGCAAAGCAGATCAGTCGAGGAAAATTCAAATCCCACCAGCTAATGTGTCCACTGTGAGAGATTTCAACTAGTTTAGTCTAGTTTAGTCATATTTTGGTAAATTGTCAATAAGAGGCCAAAACTCATTTTAGACTTAGAGATAAATTTTTTGAAGTTATATTAGTTTAAAATACATTCAATAAACACTTTTTGAAAGTGTGGGAAAGTTGGTAGTCGAGTTTGAGAGAGATTCAAATTTGAACTTTGGGTACATTGAATCTAGACCCAAAAATAGTAGGGTTTACATTTTGGAGGGAAAGCCAAGTGGTCAAATAGGGTTTGGACACTCTATAAAAGGATGTAACTCGTGGAGAGACACATCTTCTCTCTTATCTCTCTCATTTCATCATTATACATTGTTCTCTTTGGGTTCTACTACTCATTGGTGCACTATCTTGATGTTATCTTGCAATTCTACGTGTAGAATGATCATTTATTGCTATTTCGGTTCCACACTTGTGAAATACAGTAGGGTACTGTAATTGTACAAAAATCAAACATATTTTATGTTTTGGTTCATGTTTGATCAGTATCTCTTAGAGTTTGCATCTCATTTTGTATGTAGATGCTATTTTTTCTACATTGGCATGATTGTTGGTTTGCTCCTTATTGTAACCAAAGATCAGGGACATGGATTGGATTTTGAATGATATGAAATCCTTCACATGGTATCAGAGCTCTTTTATTTCAGGTTATAAAAGGATCAGCCATCATTAGCAAAGATTTGGAGGAGTTACCAATGCTAGAGCATGCTAGATTGATTTCTACTAAAAAATCAGCATTTTTGCATGTGTAAAATTGATCTTTTGTAGGTCAAAACTCTGTATAGGGTTATATACTTGATCAATTCTGATTTTACACTTGGTTTACTGGATTTAGATGACATTTGGTGCGTTAGGAAGGTCTCATTGGAGTCTACAAAAAGATATATCAAGTTTTTAGAAATTGCATGTAGAATTTGAGATATTCAATTTTTTCTGATTTTGTCAAAATCCTAATTGATTGGATCTCTAGTTTGTGAGGTTACTGAACTTCATTTGAGTGTGTTTCAGTCTTAGGAAGTGGCAAGAATCATTAGATTGAGGATAGATCATAGGTTGATCAAGATTTCACTATTCTATGTGTTGATTTTCTAGTTAGAAGTGTTAGAAGAGATTTGAGAGGTTCCATATCTTTGTGATATCTTCTTGAGTTCTTTTGTTGACATTCAAGAGAGTGCTTTGTGCATTGGAACATGTTGAAAGAGAAGATCAGGTCACTTCAAAATGTCTACAAGTGGAGGTTTTATGTTGGAGAGCAATGATAGGCTTACCTCAATCAACTATTCTACTTGGAAGGTGAGGATGGAGTCCTTATTGGAGATGAATGAGTTGATGGAGATTGTTGCAGGTGTGGAGGAGAGGCCTCAAGCACCTCAACATCAAGTGAGGTATGACAAGAGAGCAAATAAATCTCTACACATGATTAAGATGAATGTTACCAATGAACTTCTCAAGGAAATTGGTAAGTGCACATCATCTTTGGAGGCTTGGGAAGCTTTGAAGAAGCTTTATGAATCCAAGTCTACATCAAGAGTGCTTACTCTTAGGAGGCAAATCTTTCAAAGTTTGCAAAAGAAGGAAGAGAGTACTCATGCTTTTGTTTTGAGGGTTAAAGCATTCAATGACGAGTTAGCATGTATTGATGAAAGCATTAAGGAGGTAGAACTTGTTCAAGTTATACTTAATGGCTTGTTGGATGATCATGCTAATCTTGTTCAAAGTTTTGCTATTCAAAAGACTTTGCCAAGTATTGTGGATTTTCAAGAGATCTTGGTGAATGAGGAGTATAGGCTTCAATCAAGAAGAGGTGGATCTACATCGACATCTCATTATGAAGAGGAGGCTATGTTCATCAAAGGCAAGTTCAAGGGCAAAGGAAAAGGCAAGTGGCCTAAAGGGCAAGATCAAGGTGATACTTCTTCTTTTGGCAAAAAGAAAGATAAGTCTAAGTTCAAATGCTTTTATTGTGGAATCAAAGGGCATTTTGCATATAAATGTTTGAAGAAGCAAAGAGATGAAGGTAGCAAGCAAATCAACTTTACTACTAATGATGAGGATCTAGGTGGTGGTGATTCTCTTTTGATGTGTTCTTCAAGTCCAATATCAAGTGAAGGTGACAAAGATTCATGGTGGATTGATAGTGGAGCTAGTTCACACATGACTAGTCACAAGGAGTTCTTTACTTCTTTGGTCACTTATGATGGAGCCAAGAAAGCAATTCACATGGCCAATGGTGGTGAGTGTGTGATCAAAGGTATTGGTTCAATTCCTATTTGTCTCTCTACTAATAGGAAAGCAAGACTTGATGGTGTTCTTTACATTCCTTCACTTTCAAAGAATTTGTTAATTGTTGGTCAAATGATAGAGAAAGGATACATGGTAAAGGTTGATGGTGATGTTTGTTTCATCACAAAGGAAGAAATCTTGGTTGCTAGGGGCAATAGACAAGGTAGACTTTTCAAGCTTGATGCTTTTGTTATGGCTAACAAAAAGGATGGAATGGAAAAGGAGATTGGTCTCAACTTTCCAAAGTTACCTTTTAGCATCAATAAGATTGGTGGATCTTATGCAAAGTCTAACAAGCTTCCTTATGCTAGATCTAGGTCAAGATCTAATATGCTTCTTGGAGATGTTCATCTTTGTGCTAACTTGGCTAGTCTTGAGGATAATGATGGTGTTTCAATGGTTCTTCATGGCAAGTGCGAGCATGAAAAAGTTGAGAAAAGAGCTGACTTCATCAATGGAGGTGAAGGTTCTTCCTTGGAAAAGATTGTTGCTAATGATTTCTTTGATTATATGGAAAAAGATGTTGCTAGGTGCATGCATGAAGGAGATGGTTCTTCTACATTCTTTTGTGATGAGTCCAAGAAAGTCATTTTTGCAGCAAGTGGAGTCACATGTCTTCGTAAAGAGAGTAGATCAAATGGTTCTATCAAGAGACTTGGTGAGGGAGATAGTCACAAGTCAAGAAGAAGAGAAGTATGTGAAGAGTTCAAAGTAGGATGTACTTTGAATGATGTCATTGTGAATGATAGTGAGGAAGAATCATTATCATATGAGTCATTACCTAAAACATTGAGTAGAAGTTCTTGTTTGAAAAAAGAGAGTACTTCAATCATTCTTATGTTGAAGGTACTAATCATTTTTTTCATGGCTTCTAATGTCCTTGAGGTTTCTACTTCTTATGATGCAATCATTAAGTGGGAGTCTTATGAAGGAAAGAGCAATGGAGGATTGGTTATTGGGAAGATCCAAGTCATGGATCTCACATCTCTTCATCAACTCAAAAGATTCTATGATTGTGAATTGATCACTCATGATCGGGATGGCAAAAGGTTGGTTGGAGAAGACTACATGGAGCAAATCGAGAGGTAATTTCTTCAAGGCAAGGGAGATCTCATTGGTGAGATTATTCAGGTTTTTTGTGGACTCAAGAAGGCTGGATTTATTATGTTTGATACTCATCTTCACCTACTCTACTTCATGTTGGATGGAAAGTTTGGAATCTATCTTTTGATTTATGATGGTGACATTGGTGACATTGTTTTCACTAACCTTTGTGGAAATTCGAGATCAAGCATTGATGAGTTCTTGTTGGATCTAGATCATATGTTTGAGAAGGAGTATTTCCAGAGGTTCAGGTCTAAAGATATTCATATCTTTGATATCTTTGATGATCAAGAGAAAGGTAAGCAAGTGGAAGCGACTCATTTTGCTTTACTCACATGTTTTGGAGAATTTTCTTGTGTAGATGATGCTATGCAAGTGGATATTGGTTCTCATGGTTTTCATATTGGAAATTCAAGTAATGGATCTGAAAAACAAATTTTGTTCAATGGCTTTGATGGTCAAGAGGAAGATCAAGAGGTTGGTCTCAAAGCGCTTCAACTAGCCAAAAGGGAAAGTGGCAATTTGGAGCTAGTCAAGAGCATCAAAGAAAGGTTATTTGGAAAAGATGTTATGGATCTATTTTTGCAGATTATTGAAGACTCAAGTAAGGTCAAAGGAACAGCAAAGAAGTGTTTTTCAAGTTTACTTTAGTTGTTCTGTCTCATGTTTGAGTTATTTTATGAGGATGTGTGCAAATTGTCAAGTTATGGACAAACTAGCTACATTGTCTTGCAATATCTTATTGTTGGAGTTGTACTAGCATTCTTGGCTGGTTTTGCTAATGGAAATGAAGCTATTGTAGGTTTTTTTTGTCACTCATTCATGGCCAAGTCATCAAGTGTTGATGATATCTTTTGGCAAGATGGAGATGGAGGCTCATTCATGGAGTTTTATGGTGGAGACATATCAAGAAAGGACAAAGTTGGAGGAGATAAGCAAGCATTGGTCATCACTCACATTTATTGTTTGGTTGCTGTAATTTTTCAGAGAGTTCAAAGTTTGAAACATGGAGGAATCATTTCATTCACATTCTATTTGATTCTTCATGTTCTAGTTATATCTTGATGTGTAAAATTGATGTAAGAGATAGTGAAGCATCCATTTTGGACACTATTCTCTATATCAATTATGAAAGATGCTTTAGAGCCTTAGAAAGGAGATCTATACTTAGGATGGAGAGACAAAGTTGCAGGAGTTCACCAATTCTGACATTCCCTCTTGAACCTTGTAGCTTTGTTCGTTCAATCCAATTGCCTTTCTTTGTTTCGCAAAGAGTGGCTTCTCGAGTGGTTTCGTGAAGAGATTTGCAATCATACTTTCTGATTTTACGAACTAGACCTGGAGCTCTCCTTTTGAGATCAAATCTCAAATGTGATGGTACTTCAGAGGAATGTGCTTCATCTTTGAATGGAAGACATGATCTTGGGACAGACAGATGGCACTCTGAGAGTCCATCATCATCGTGTTTGGCCCCTCTTGTGGTATCCCGATTGTCTCCAACATCATTTGTAGCCACACTACCTCATTCGCCACTTTCAAGACTATGACATACTCAGCTTCACAAGATGATTGAGCTACCAAGGTTTGCTTTTTGCATATCCAGCTGATTGCAGCTCCGCACGCTATTGTACATTCTCCAGTAATGGACTTGCTATCATCTTTGCAGCTCGCCCAGTTCGCATCATTGTAGTGATGCAGCTCGAATCCTTTCTCTTTGTTTCTAGCTCTGTAGATTAATCCAATATTCTAGGTACTCTTTAGATACTGTAGGATTCGTTTGGCCATTTGCCAACACGCAGTGCGTTGGCGTGAGAGAAACACGGTTCTCTCACGAGTAGTAGTCTCGCTTCACTAGTAGATTGTTGGATCTTCTGATCCTAGACAGAATTGTCTTCACGCACAAGTGGACATGTATTCTGTATATCATCTTGATTGCTTACTAGCATCAGACTTCTTCACTCTTTTACACTCTGTGTATTCTGTTTGATCTATATGTCAAGTATGATCCAGTAAGTACGATCTCTCTGTGTAAATCTAAGATTAGAGTGATTAAGCATCTACAACTAACCAGAGAATTACAAGAGTGGCAGATTAGCCACGACCTAGGGAGTATTTGCTGACGTCATGCCATCAGATCAGATTACTGTACTTCTGGGTACTTGCATAATCTTTGGTGATATTCCTTGGAGCGTGAGCGCTGAACGGGTTTCGTTTACCTCGTCTACCTTCTTCCGTACTGGACCGCAAAGGAATCTCGTTCGTGGATCTTTTGTATTCGGAGAAAGGCTTTGTAATCAGAAACATTTTGTTTCTTCAGCTCCCTCTCAAATCATGATAGCTTTACGATCCCAAGACTGCTCCTTTGCCTCTCAAAGGGTCCTTTGTCCAGGGCCTTTGTGAAGATGTCAGCAACCATGTCTTTCGTTCCTATGAAGGTGGTCTGCATCATCTTCTTTTCAATCAGATCCCTGATGAAGTGATACTTGATCACAATGTATTTCATTCTGGAATGGAACACGGGATCTTTCGTCAGGTGTATTGTAGAGGTGTTGTCCATCTGCAAGACCAGAGGCTCATTTCTTGTTTTGCCCAATTCGTCCAAGAACTGCCTTAGCCAAATTATTTTGTTGGCCATCTTTGCTGCTGCTACTTACTCTACTTCACAAGATGACTGGGTAACAACGGTCTGTTTCTTGCTGACCCAGAGAACTGCTACTCCTGATGTGATGGTGCATCTTCCTGAGATGCTTTTACAATCGTCCTTGAGAGATGCCTAGCTAGCATCATTGTAGAAAAGTATCCTGAAACTTGCACCATGACAATAACACAAGCCATAATCCCTCGTTGATTGAAGATATTGCAAAATTTGTTTCGCAATCTTCCAATGTGTCGAGTCTGGATTCATGCAGAATTGGCTCATCTTGAACATTGCATAAGCAATATTAGGACGTGTGTTGTCTACAAGGTACATCAGTGATCCTATCAGCTTCCTGTAAGGTGTGAGTTGCATCTGTTCTCTCTCTTCCTCAGTCCTTGGACAGTCATCATTCGTTAGCATCATCCCTACGAGCATTGGAGTGTTTGCTCCTTTGCAGTTCAGCATCCCAAAGTCCTCTAGGATCTTCTGGGTGTATCTGGACTAGTGAAGGTATAACTTACCTCCCTCATAGGCCCTATCAATTTGTAAGCCTAGGTAACACCTGGCTTCTCCCAGATCCACTATCTCGAAATGTTTCGAGATGTTTATCTTCACCTCAGCAATTAGCTGCTCACTCCTACAAAGTATCAGAGTGTCGTCCATATATACAGCCACTATGATGATCTGCCCATCTGTAATTCTGACATACACATTGGAGTCAGCCAACAGAGGCTTGAATCCTAATGATTTCAGGACTTGATCTTTCTTCTTGTACCATTGTCGGACTGACTGTTTCAAACCGTAGATGCTTCTATGCATTCTGCATACATAGTCAGGAAGTGAATTCGAGACGAATCCTAGGGGCTGATCCATGTAGACCTCTTCATCTAATTTGCCATGCAAGAAGGCTGTCTTCTCGTCCACAATGTGGATCTTGAGGTCATAAGCTGCTGCATATGCAAATAATAGACGTAGGGATGAATGTTTGACGACAAGAGAGAAGGTTTCAAAATAGTCAATACCGAATCTCTGAGATAAACCCTTTGCTACCAGTCTTGCCTTGTATTTCATCACATTTCCATCTGGTCCGTATTTGAGCTTGAAGACCCATTTGCATTTGACAGTCTTGCGCTTATGTGGTAATGGCTCCAACATCCATACCTGGTTCTTCCTCATGGACTCCATCTCTTCGTTCATGGCTTGGATCCATCTGTCTTTTTTTGGACATTCAATTGCCTCCTCGAACGTCTGTAGTTCGCCACTGAACTCACAAAATTCTTCTGATGTGAAAGCTGAGTTGTCTGGCACATATCTTGCTGGCGCTCTTCGTGGTCTTGTAGACCTTCTGGGAGATCCTCCTGGAACAGCTATGTCTTTGCCCTTGTCTGCTCTTCTCGGTCTTGAACCATCTTGGTTTACAGAGATTGCGACGGCAGGTTGCCTCTCGAATCTTTCTTCGTCAGCTTCGTCGTTCGAATGGGAGACGACTCAAAAATCTTCATTTTTGTGTTCGTCTGCTGCTCCCTCTGTCACTGGCAGCAAGTCATAGTATTGTCTCTCCAGAACTTCGTAGCTGACAAGATCTTTGTTGACCATAGTCCTGCTCTCGTCGAATTTGACATCCCTCACTATTTTCACAATGTTCGTGTCTGGCATGTAGACTCTGTAGTATGACGAATTGTTGTCATAACCTACAAGAAATCCCTGTTCGGCTTTCTTATCAAGCTTCTTTCGAAGCTTATCAGGAATATGTGCATATGTTGCACAACCAAAGATTCTGACGTGAGACAGGTGGGCTTTCCACCCCACCATAGCTCATGTGGTGTCGTGTGAGGAACACCAGACTTGTCTGTCCTGTTCTAGATGTATGCGGCTGTAGCTACTGCTTCAGCCCACAATGCCCTTGGAGCTTTCGAATAGGCCATCATGCATCTGGCTGCTTCCATCAGGGTCCTGTTCTTTCGTTCAGCAACACCATTGTGCTGCGGTGTGTAGTTAGACTTATACTCACCTCCACTATCTGATCTTAGAACTTTGATCTTCGTACCTGTCTGATTTTTTACCAATGCTTTGAAGCTCTTGAAATTGTCAAATGCATCTGATTTCTTCTTCAAGAAGTAAATCCACGTCTTAAGTGACATATCATCAATAAAGATCATGAAATAGAAGGCTTTACCTAAGGACATAGTCCTCATAGGCCCGCATAAATATGTGTGGATCGAATACAAGATGTTCTTTGCCCTAGCAGCACCACCTTTATTGAACTTCTCTCGATGATGCTTCCCATACACACATGATTCACACATCGACTTCAAGTGGTCTTCTATCGTAGGCAATCCTCTCACCATTTCCAATTTCCTCATCAGACTGAGGCTTCCTAAGTTCAAGTGACCAAGCCTCTTATGCCACAGTTCAATTTGCGATGGAATGGACAAGACAAGTCTTTGTTGCTCCTTGATTGTAGCATTCAACCTGTACAATTTAGTGTTGGGCTCCTTTATACCATCCGCAATGACTTTAAACTTTTGGTTCACATCCTTCACAAAGCAACGATCATGGGCAAATTCTACTTTCAACTTTTGATCAGTAATGACACCAATAGAAAGTAGATTTTTTTTCAAACCTGATACGTAAAGTACCTCCCTAATTATCTTGCTTTTGCCATCATGTAGTTGGATTGAAATGGGGCCTATTTCCTTGATCTTGCACACATCACCATTTTCTTGTGAAACGGACGTTCCATTATCCAACACTTTCAAGCTGCTGAACCAATCCTTGTTTCCTGTCATATGTCTTGTGGATCCTGAGTCAATGTACCATGTTTGATCATCTTGATTAGATGACAATGCTGATATGAAGATGCTAGAATCTTCAATCTCACCTTCATCAACAAGATTACCTGCTTGGTTTGGTTTTCCCTTGCATGATTCTGCCAAGAATTTTCGACATTCGCTCTTCCAATGGCCCTTTTTGTCTCAATGAAAGCATTTGTCTTTCTTCTTGGTCTTGCTAGAAGATCCCTCATCCTCCTGAGTCTTGGTGAATTGTTGTTTAGACTTCTTCTTGCCTTTGCCCTTGCCTTGTTTTTGGCATGTCGCAAGTGCCTGATCCTCAGTGTTTTGACATCTAGCTTTCACCATTTCTCGTCGTTGCTCTTCCTGCATCAAGATTCCTTTGAGCTCGTCAAAGGTTGACAATCTTTCTCTATTCCGCTCACAAACATTTGATAGGGTTCTGCAATGCCGCACAATGCACCGTGCACCAGCTCCACATCACGTATGCACTCACTAATAGAGTGCAATTCATCCCTCATTGTCTTGATCCTGGTCATGTACGTCTGAATGTGCTCTCCTTGTTCCATGTGGGCACTATTCAGTTTTGACTTCAAAAACATGATTCTTCACGGATTTGACATTTCGAACTGCTCCTTTAGTACATCTTATGCCTGTTTGGGTGTAACAACATCACAAATGTGGGTAATGATGTGATCCTTCACTGACAAGTTGATGAAGATCAAAGCTTTCCTCACCTTCTTATCGAACACTATGATGTCCGCTTCATTTGGCGGTCTTCTCTCATCACCTGTGACAACATCCCACACGTCCTTCTCCATCAGTATGTTTTTCATTTTGAATTTCCACACTGCATAGTTGGCAATCCCGTCCAATTTGCTACTTTCACTCAAAATAGTTTCTCCCATGTTTGCCATCCCAAAACTGCATGAAACTTCAACCGTAGGCTAAAAGCAGTATGTCGAGGCCAACTGTGATGTCAGAAGTAAAAAATAATGACCTGCACTTTTTTCGTTACCAGGCCACCCGCCGCTTTTCTGCCAAATCGGTGTCGCCTTCCGAAATGCACTCTGTCACCAACTCCCAACTCCGTGCCCACTGGATTGGTGAAATCAATTTTGGCGCTCTTTGAACACTTTCTCTGCTGCAATCACTCTATTTTGCGGTACGGTACTTGCAGGTACAGTCTGGGTGCCCTTTGTTTGGAGGTTATAGCCTTTCGTTTGGGTCAAAATGGATAAAGGAGGTAAAAATAAGGGCTTTTCAAGTTTTTAAACTATTTTTTCAGAGTGAAGAAACTTCAAACTTCACCCAGCTCCAATTTCAAAGTGAAAATTTTTTATGAAGTTGAAGGCCAATTTACTCTTCAACTCTCTTTAGCTTTCTTCAAGGCCCCCTTCAAAGTTCATCTAATGGCTAACACAAATCCAATGGTCCAGATCATTTTCATCTCTACCAACGATTCATATGAAGATTAATCCAACGGCCATTACTATGACTGTGCATCAATCCAAACACTTGCATACACTGGAACACTTTGGAACACTATTTGCCCAGGCAGACTAGACGTGCACGAGGTCTCGCGACCTTTCCACGACCTCTCTCCACCTTCTCTTCACCAAAAAAAGTTATGGCAGAACCTGGTTGATCCACACTCGACTGTCCCATGGCCTACTACGGCCCTTCCTTAGTTGATTGCATGCACCAAGGCACCCTCCTCCATGCTTTTACAGCTCATAAAATGGTCTCCTATAGCTCAGAATTCAAACTTTTGTGCTTCCAAACCCTAGGCCAGGGTTTTCCTTGGAAATACTGAACTTGGCTGACTGTTTACATCTCTCTGACTGGCCAATCCTCTTTCTCTAAGGTCACCCTACTGCTAGGAGTCTCTTTCTACGGAATTTTCAAAATTTCGTCTCTCTGGAATTCTGATTCAGCCGACAACTCCAGTCTCTGAATCCTCTTACAGTCTCAAGCTTAGCAGGCTTCTGTATGCTAGAAGCTGTGCCCCAGTGCTTCACTTTCCGTCTACAACCCACCGTAAATTCCGAACTCTCAAAAGATTCTTCTCCAGAAGCTCTCTTCAACGACGACACTATAATGTGTACGCTCCCTGTACGGCTCTGATACCAACTTAGAATTTGCTTCGACAGGAACACAGATCATGCTACACAGTAACACAGACAGAAAACACTCTCCACAGCAAGCTCACATAGCAACTGTATTTTTCAAAATGAAAATACACTGTACATATAGCTCTTCACTCATGCAACTCATGTATGACCCAGGTTGCCGTCAACGGGACACATGTCCCGTCGACTCGCCCCGTGGCAAGGCCAATTGATGCCCTCAAGTTATTAATTACATTTTTGGCCTCAATCAAATTATTGAGGAATAATAATATTGAACACTAGAGTGCCAGATATCCACATCTGTCAATTGTAAAAGACTATCTCAACTCTCATCTATGTTTGCTTGGTATGATCAAAGAAGATATTTTATACACTTATTTCTCTACTGTTAATCGGATTTATCATGATCTCCATCAGATTTATGGTGATCTCCATCATATGATGTTACTCAATTTTTTTCACTTTTAAGTCACTTGTTGTTTCCAATATCCAGAAGTTTCCTTAATTCAGTCACACTTGCTGCAAATTTATAGTCAATAATTTTAAGCTACTAGGCTAGTAGTTAGTTGAAATTGTAAATGTCAATTTTTTTTATCAACTATACAGAAGCTCTCTAGTGTGTCACTTTTACCAACCATTCTTTCTACCACCTACAATTTTTGTAAGATTCTTAAGCTAGCTAGATATTTTCTACAAGACGTCTACTAGGGCCCTCCCAATGATACCCTGCTTTGGAATGTTTAGGATGGACATTTTTGTATTAGTATGTCTACTGAAAAAAAAATTGTAAGCATATGAGCAAGAGCATAACACATATGCAAGTTTAGGATTGACTCAACTTCAACAAAATTTCACAAGGTAATAAAATAAGATCACTAGGAGCCTTGCCCCTGAAGGACTCAACTTGCGAATTCCAACAGTCACCACAACTATTGGGGGGGGGGAAGAGAGAGAGAGAGAGAGAGAGAGAGAGAGAGAGAGAGAGAGAGAGAGAGAGAGAGAGAGAGAGAGAGAGAGAGAGAGAGAGAGAGAGAGAGAGAGAGAGAGAGAGAGAGAGAGAGAGAGAGAGAGAGAGAGAGAGAGAGAGAGAGAGAGAGAGAGAGAGAGAGAGAGAGAGAGAGAGAGAGAGATTATTGATGAGCCAATGATCTCAAAAAATTTAAAAACATTAAATGACAATTTAATTTCATCCACTAGATAAATTATTACTTGTTTCTCCTCAAATCCTTCATAATTGCATCAGATCATCTTTTTGCAAAACATTACAAAACCTCCTATTGCAAGCACATCAACAATTGATACAAATATTCAAGTCATTACTAGCCTTGATTTCAAGCACTTGATACAAATGCTCAAGAAGTAAGCTAGTGATGACTTATACGTATAGCTCTTCAAAAATTAGAAGTTAAAAAATAAACTAGAAAACAACATGGATGCCTCATCTTGGTAAGTTAAATTAAGTAACCCACTTTGCAGTGAGTTTTTAGTTCATATTGTGGGCTAGTTAGAAGGAGAGGCATTTAAAACCTAGTACGCATCTAGAGAGGCTCACATGACAAAGAAAGTCAAATAATAATCCAACTAAATTATGACCCGCACATCTAATCTTCATATAAGTTAAAAGCCTACTAGTTAGTAGTGGTCTATTACATACATATGTACATTATAAAAGATTTTATTTTTAAAAGGAGTTTAGTTAGTCATTATGTGAGGAGGAGGGAGTAATTCAATCTCTTTTTATAATCTGATTATGAAAGATATTAATTGCTTTCACTAACCATTCAAACATGTTTATTCAATATGAGCCTTAGTTGCACTAGATCTTTGCAACAATCAAATCCCTTGTATAGAACTATTGCAAAAAAGAGTTTGAATTGCTAGCTTACAATACACTTTTAATTGATTTAAAAAAGGAGAAGACTAAATACCAAAATTAAATGATGTTTACAGGATATCCTACAAGCAAGAGTGTAATTCACTTTTAAATAAGTTTGTTCAATGAACTAGTCAAACTTTGTGTTAATGACATTATCGTGCACTCCAAAGTTGAAATAACATTTAGATGTATCAAACATGACCTATAGATTCTCATGCAATAAAATCAAATGAACAAGTCAGAGCATATATGCCTATGTTGTTACAATCATTAGCATTTGAAATGACGTCCATTTGACCAAGTCTTTGATAAGGATGAACATGTCTCTTTCCTAATAGTAAATGACTCACAAGTCTATGCAAATGTGTATTGTTACAAATGAAGAGAGGCAAAGAAACTAGAAACTTGAAACTCAATACTAAATTGATAGGTCTTATTGTTGAGCCTATTATAAAAAGCTCTCAAACTCATAAATCACAACTAAAAAACTTGGGGTTTCCCAAAATGACAGTATTTTGGCTCCGATGATTGCTACATCAAAGGTTGATGACAAAAAAAAACCATGTTAAGGATGATGTTTCCCACTACTAGTGTTGGTAGTCCTTATTCGTCAACTTTACTAATAAGTTCATGCATTAAAAGCATGAATGACTGCAGAAAGAATACTTCAAGATGACAATATTTTATTGAAGTGGGTTCATAGAAACTCATATGTTAATCAAACCACTCACCATTGAAAGAAAAAATGAAACTCACATGGATGTTTTTCAAACGTTGTTGCCAGGCAAAATTTCAAATATGAATAATTATAGTTTTTTTTTTCTTATCTTAATAGTAAGAAAATACATCAACACTTCTTTGACATAGATTTTTGACTCGACACTTTCCATAGATACATGTTAAAAAAATTTCTCTCCCCTTGCTCTTGAAGGAGTAGAAGAACACATATGAGGGTTAGTCATTTTGTTGTAGGGGTGGTGAAATTGTTAGAAGTAGTAAGATTTGCTTATTAAAATTCATTCCTCAACTTTTCCATCCAACATACTCAACTTACCCATGTTATTGTTTTAAATCATGTCCAAAATCAATGGTCCTATCCATAAAGAATAAAGTTTTTTGGAAAGAGATCCTTTCTTGCAACATATACATACTGCTCCTTGCAAAATTTGTATATCTTCACCTTCTTGTCACGTTGCATTTTCTTTTTCTTTTTCTTTTTTTGCTTGTCTCTATGTCTAATATGGCTCATGCTCTCTCCTTTTCTAAGGCTTTCAATGGAGGCATTCTTTTCTTGAATGATTCCTCCATGTTCATATAATAATCAACAACAAAACATAGGCCTTTAAATCGAATCCAAAGGATAGCACACATTCTGTACCATAAGCAAAGAAATAGGCATGTAACCAATGAGCTCATTGTAGTTAATGTTGTAAGCCCACACTAGGTAATGTTGTAAGTTCACACCACCATAAAAACTTTAACATTCTAATCTCTTTGACCATTGGCCACTATTTCATAATATGTTTTTCCAAACTGTCTACTTGATCATTCCCTTGTAGATGGTAGGGTGTGGTTTTGTGCTACTTCATAGGTGATCCTTTCACTTCTCTAATAGTCTTATTGATGAAATGAGTTTCACAATCTGAATTTGATTCCATGAGTGTTCCATATTGGCGAAAGAATAAGTATGGACTTTAGGGATTCACACAAAGAATGAAAACTTTGATACCCTATTCTATATAATTAGTTAGATCAATCTACATATTAGTTCTGCGATTGTATTTCTTGCAAAGTATTGTCAAACGAATTTGCTATGCAAAATAATTTGAAGCATTGTAGATAGCCTGATGACTATGATAGAATAAGTATGGACTTTAGGGATTCACACAAAAAATGAAAACTTTAATATCCTATTCAGTTCAATCAGTTAGCAATGTGGAATATGAAATATACATTACAAAATAGAACAAAAATAATGCGAACGTGAACCATGAACTGTGTCAAAAATAATACAGAAATAAGAGAAAGCTGATAAGCGATATTCATACATAAGATGTTTAGAATGCTTCTTGAAAGGTTATTCAATCAATAACAATGTCTTTACTTTTCTGATGAATCTAATTTGCATCATTGTCATTCTCATATTCAAATTATGTATCAGATCATGAATTTTTTTATATAATGCTCTTGACCTAATTCTCGTAATTGATATTAAAAGTGGTCGTTTGATATACCTAGTACTGACTCAAAGTTATTGTACTTTGCACAAGCAATAGTAGAC
This sequence comes from Diphasiastrum complanatum, assembly GCA_029204225.1. Classification (NCBI taxonomy): domain Eukaryota; kingdom Viridiplantae; phylum Streptophyta; class Lycopodiopsida; order Lycopodiales; family Lycopodiaceae; genus Diphasiastrum; species Diphasiastrum complanatum. The sequence goes on from CM055112.1 coordinate 28,538,889, forward strand.
ATTTGACATAGTTGCTTACGATCATATTTGAGTTTTGTCATCACTGCGTCAAATATTGTCTTTCACAATCTTGTGATATTTTTTCATGTATTTTTGTAGTTTGTCTATTGTAAACAATTCCTACTCATTTCTATAGATGGTCCTTTGAATTTTGTTTGAATAAGATTTGAAATTTTAAAATGTCGATCCTTTCAGTCAAAAATAAAACTCAACAAAAAAAGTGCTCCATTTAAAGTGGCACCGTGAAAATGATAAAGAATGTCAATCAGTATTTTTCTAAGTCAATATTTTCATTGACTGGTCAAAATCAGTATTTTTACTAACTCGGCATTTTTATTGAGTCAGCATTAGTTAGCATTTTGTTGAGTTGGCATTAGTCATCCTTTTTACGGATTGTTCAAAGTCAATATTTTTGCCAACCAAAGCCTTTTAGTGTTTTTGTTAAGTTGAATTTATGAAACTTGGCATTTTTTTTCCTACTTATATTTTTCGACATTTTTCTCAAACTATGCCATTTGGAAATTTTCAATCTACGCCGAGTTTCATGTATTTTTGCAAATTGTGTTGAACTCCATGTATTTCTACAGAGAAAATGCTAGTTGTGTCAACTCTGTGTAGTTCTTCAGACTAACTTACAAACTTGAGTATTTCTACAAATTTGACAAGTCCTCATTAAAAGAAGAATTAAGCGAAAATTCTAACACTCCCCCTTAATGAGAATTCTTGTAACATCTTGATTCTTAATTTGAGTATCTCACAAAATCTATTATATCTCTGAATTTAGAGCCTTAGTAAAAATGTCTACAACCATGAATTGTCTTCTACAAAAAATTAAACAAACTTCTCTATTAAGGACTTTCTCTCTAACATGGTGATATTTTATCTCAATATGTACATTCCTAGAATGAAACCTGAGATTAATGACAATGCAATAGCACGACTGTCACAAGACAATTGAGTTGAATTATTCTAAGGTAGTCTGATGTCAAAGAATTGTCTAAGCCAAATGCCTTCTTCTATTGCATGTGTTGTGGAGATATATTTTTCTTGTGACAGTCAAAGTTGGATTTTTCTGAGGTAGTTCGATGTCAGAAAGAATTGTCTAAGCCAAATGCCTTCTTCTATTGCATGTGTTGTGGAGATATATTTTTCTTCAACTAAAGATAAGGCTACTGAAGTTTGCTTTCTACTATTCCATGAGATTGGATCATTGTTGAGTAGGGGTACATAACTTGATGTGAAACTTCTTGTATCCATGTTTTTTGAAAAATCCGCATCTGTGAACTTTTGTGAAGATGTTTCTTTTCTTTTCTTGTTGAGCACTTTCGGCACCATTTTCGCTTCAATTGGAGCTACGGTTCAATAGTTATACTATACTATTTTTAATGAACTATAAACTACAATGTACATAGAATGGTTAGCCATTGAAAGTAGTGCAGGCAGAAATGACAAAGCATTAAGCAAAAAATGAATTTATTTTGGTAATTTAAATTTGCCAATCTATGAGACATTCCTTATAAGGTCTTTTTTGGATTTAGAATTCCTCCAATGTATCAACACCATTGGATGTTGATGTGAAGCTAACCAAGGAAATGAGTCCTACTTTAGAGCAAGAGAGGCACTTGATGAATGACAAGCCATACAGAAGCTTACTAGGTTCATTGATGTATGCTATGATTTGTACACGCTCAGATATTGTTGTGGCAATGACAAAGTTAAGTCAAAAGTCTTGACAGATCTGAGCCAAGAACATTGGGCAATAGCTAAGCGAGTACTGAGATATCTCAAAGGTACCTCAAAGTATGGAATTCTATTCAAAGAAGATAATAAGACATTGTCGAATATTCGAACTCGGACTAGGGAGGTGATTTAGATGATAGAAACTCCACCTGTGGTTATATTTTCTTATTAGCAAGATCACCTATCCGATGGAGCTATCACAAACAACATTCTATAGCACTTTTCATCAACTGAAGCAAAATACATGGGTTTGTGCCATGCCAGTAAAGAGCACTTGTGGATAAAAAGCCTCATGACGGAAATTGCTATTGAGCAAGCCATCATCTTCTTCATTGATAACCAAGGGTGTTCGTTCCTAAGTAAGAAATCCAGTTTTCATAAAAGGAGTAAGCATATCAATATGCAATATGATTTTGTTCGAGACCTGGTTCAAAGAGGAGTTGATGCCAGTCAAATTCTGTCCGACAATCAAAATGGCAGGTGATATTATGACAAAGGAGTTATTGAAATCTTGTTCTGTTTTCTTAAGGATTGAAAACATACATGGAAGATAGTGTCATGAAATCGAATAGCTAAGGGGTTTGCCATTTTGCTATGTTCTTGGCATGATCAGTGTGTTATTGACATGTACTTGTTGGGGTTTATTTAATGGAACAGTACGGGGACAACTTTACCGTGCTTCTTATGATTGTGTCTTTTGCTGTAATTGCTTAATGTGATGTGTCTTGTCATCCGTACTCTGTTAATGAATATGTTATCAGAACATTCTTTCAACATAATCATGAAGCCATGGGAACAAGGCTCAAGCCACAACCACTCCAAGGTGGGCTCAGTTATACATCAGATTCCAGAAGGAATTCAAAACTAAGCTGCCTTCTTAAAACTCATTCTCAGTGCAATGTTATGCGGAACATAGGTTGCAATAAAATGGAAAACGGACAACAGCTTTGACACAACTGAAAAGCTTTTATACATACAGCATTTCGATAATCATACAACTCTGGAACCATACTTCCAGCTTTAACTTAATAACTTTAGGCTGCATTTCAAATCGCTCAGCCATACTGGCAATAGTATGACGGAGTTCAACGTCAGAATGAAATCAAATGGCACCCATAGTGCGATGGTTACTCAACGTTAATCTATTGGCATACAGAAACAAAGTGTAGCAATAATTTTTGAAAACCAACCAAATTCATTTCTTGTTATTGAAAGTTTGTGAAATCAAAAGGATACTAGAGCCTGGATGCCAAAGGTTGGCCCTCTTCGTTGACTATTTGGATATGTGAGCGACTGATCTCACTTACTTTTGTGCATCCTGCTAACGACATGGCTAGCTCAAATTCATCTCGTAGCAATTGCAGGACATTCCTTACACCCGCCTCTCCATCTGTGGCTAATCCATAAACAACTGGCCTGCCAATCTGCAGATTCAAGATAAAGACCATTCATTTCCGTTATTCCAAGAACGAAGAAAGCTAGCACTTTTAACATCGCATTGGCAATATCATACATGTCACAAACCCTCTAGACTTAGGAATTATAGTATGCATGCCCATTCCATGTCCATGCCAACAGATATAACTGCCATAACAAAGAACTGGCAGGCATTGAATCATAGATACTCCAGAATGTAAACTTTACTGTGAAAATACCTCATCTTCTATGATCATAGGATTTGTTTATAAAGAATCCAGCATTCACAAACTCAGTACCCGAATACTGGAACAGGTTTTAGCACAGACGAGCATAAAGAACGTAATTAAAATTTACTCTGAGAATAAAATACATCACGGAAACACATTTGAACTAAAAGCACCGACCTTGAGGTCTATTAACATGAAAATAGATAGGATCCACGAACTAAGAACTATTTTGGAGGAATGGTGTTGAAGATCAAGAGGTCCTCGTAATGCAACACAAGCCCTGCTTCTTGGGAGTAAAAAACTTTTTTACATACCCACGATTCCTCAACTGAATCTACTAACAAAGAAGTTTGTAGGTGTCTACTTACAAAAATGCCTGATGCACCAAGTGCCATGGCCTTGAGAGCATCAGTACCACGGCGCACTCCTCCATCCAGAAATACGGGAATCCGACCTCGGACCGCAGTCACCACCTGCTCACATGTTAGGACAAGTGGTCATATTTCAGCAATCTGGTGAGCTCTACTTAGATTGCAATGCAACTGCTCGGGCAGTGTGAATAGACAACTGTCAAGCCTCCCTAGCGAAACCAATTGGCCCCTCATTTACTCAATATCTTGGTTTTGCTCTTTGCACCTCTGATATGAGCAAAGCCAAGGACGTCTACTTACAAACTGCTGCTGTATGTACTAAGTAGTTAATTACACTTTATTACAGCCATGCATTTTGAGTTTATTCCCAATCATGTCAATCAGAGAATTCAACTTCTACTAGCAGCCAGACTTCTTTGATCTAGCATTAACCAGACTCCAAAACATGACAAGGACATTTTACCAACCAACATGTCAAAAGATACAGTTAAAAAGATAGATATTGAATTGTGATTAACCTCCTCAAGGGCATCAATTGTTGCAGGTACATAGTCCAACTGTCGAGCACCATGATTAGAAACAATAACCCCTGCTGCACCAACTTCAACAGATATTTTTGCTGGAAAAATGCAATGAGGAGCAGATAATCACATCAGATAGCTGATCCATCTAACTGCAAAAGAATGAGAACTAAAATTTTATCGTCCAAAGCTGGCTACTCCCATATCTAATTCATATAGATTGCTGTCTCGAGAAAGAGGTAACAAGAAGGATGACAGCTTACCATCTTCAGCAGTCAAGACTCCTTTGACCAAAATTGGCAATTTTGTGATTGTTTGGAGCCATCTGATATCCTGCATCATGCATGCCCTGTCCAAGGCTGTAAACTCTCTATGACATGGAGTTCTAAATGGGTGTGATGGACGTACACAACAACAATCAGCACATGGGGCCTTATACACGATTATCTTTAGTTATCTTTCTTAAATCCTTGTGTGTCTTTCTAGAGCTGTTCCCCAGAAGTTGATCCCAAAAAAAGCCTGTATAAAAACTTTGTTCATTGATCATCATCAGTGAAAGAAAAGATACATCATAACAATCCAACACCATAATGTCAATAAGCACGGCCAAGTGTAAATTGTAGAATGCACTTGTGATGCATGTGAGAAGTCAAATCATGCAGCAGTTCAAAGATTTCTACTTTCTAGCATGAAGCACTCAGACTCATTATCCACTTTCAAGGTCAAAAACCAAGTACCAAGGAAAATGGCAAAAGAAAATATACACACTGCGATATCATAGATTTGATGATCTAGTAGCTTTATGGACTTCTAAAATACGCCATGATGTATTCACACTTAAGGACAATCTTCATAAGAAGTAGAACGTTTAAGGGAAATCCTCATGAGAAGTTTCTACTGTAATCAACATATGGAATGTCAAATTTGTGAAAGGTGCTATCAAGCCCCTATCTTCAACCTTTAACAGCCATTTGTGCTTTATAGCATCACCTTCAGGCATGGCCCAAACTGCAAGGAAGGCACTTGATCCTGCTACAACGTCCGTGAAACTGAGGTGGCTTGAGTTGATTGAGGTCAGTATCCTATGCATATGAATGATCTATGATTCCCAAAGACTGAGTGAGATTCGATGCCCTACACATTTTATCAAGATTGTTCAGATTCGCTTGACTTTAGCGATGATAAAGTCTCTTTTCCAGCAACCCTTCATTGTACTTCATTAACTATATTCTCTTCAAATACAAATTAAGATTTGTATGCTTCTTCCAACTTTTCTCAGGATTGTCTACAATTGTTAATTCTGCAGCTGATAGCCTGATTCCAAAAGGCCTCATCTTAGCCACTTCTTGAAAGGCTTCCTGTGTTTGCAATGATTTTAACTTACGAGGTGCAGAATTTTCTCCGCCAATGCCTTGTTGATGTATGTAAATGCCAATAAGATGGTAGGACAAGCATTTGGGAACAGGATTGGTTGTTTCACGATACTTTGCTAACCAAAAAACACTAATGGAAATGGAAAAATTTGACTACAATGATCAAGCACATGTCAAGCTATGAAACAAGGAGACAAGACAATGAGCATTTTTCAATCAAAACATATGTTAACATGAATACCACATCTGTCTGCCCCACCTCCTAGAGACTAGATTGCTGTTTCAGCAGAAATTTCAAATATATCTGGTATGATAGAAAATTACAAAGAAGAGATAATCTCAGAAACAGAATCGGTCCAATATTCTGACACTCAATAACCAGCTTAATAAAAGCAGTCCCTTTGATCTATGCATCTCAGCATTGATGTTGGAAACGATATTTACAAGTTACACCACAATTGCCAGAAGACCTTAGTTTTGTAATAAAGCTCAAAGGGTTTTAGGATAGTTCACCTTCCAGCTAAAAGATCTGTCAATCTGGCCAGCAACATAAGAAGCCAGTCCTGAATCACTTGTCTGTGCGCCACAACATTAGATTATAGATAATTATTTTCAGCCAAAGTCTAAAAACCTTCCAAAGAGAAGGCTATTAAACAACTGGATAATATCATTTTCATAATATCACATAATCTGACCTATGAGTTTACTTCAGCATTGACAACCAGGGTCATTACAGTCTAGGCAAGTACATCAACAAAGCACAGTACTGCATCAATTAGGAAAGTTATAACAACCACAAAATCCCAAAGAACTTGCATACCTTCTCCATCTTGCCCAGATCCAAGCCTTCAAAATTTTTTAGGGTTAGATGAGGGGGCAGTGCAAATCTGAAATTTACAAATTTGAACGATATGACATGTAATTAACCAGCAAACACGAAAGATACTTTGCATGAAAGTTTGGAAAAAGCAAAATTCTGGAGTTTAAGTTTGAAAAATGTATAGATTACCTGTTCTTGATGTCAGCCTCACGACGGCCAAGTCTTGGAGTGTCAACTGTGAGAGCAATAGCTTTGAAGCCTGCACGTTCAGCTCGGCGGACAAGTTGTGAAACTATATTTCTGTCCTTGTAGACCTATTTCCAAATACAAATCCAAGTTCAAGGTGTCACTACCGATGAAAATCTGCTACATACATGATGCATCCTCATGTCAATTAGCAGAGTCTTGAGAACATAGATATGAATGCAAAACAAAGATAGGTTTCTGTCATGCCTGTTTTTGTATCTGACTGTATTAGCTTGAAGTCTTGAACATCATCACTTCCATTTAAATGCTCAAGCAATGATGCAAAATGTCCATGATTGCATTGCTTGAGCATGCAATCATGGACATTTTATGATTGGCATCAGAATTTACTTGGTCGTATTTTGGACCAAGCATGTTTAGATTTGAATGCAGGTGTAAATGAGATTATTCAAAGTGGTACAAGCTTCTAGGCATCATGTTTACAAAACAGTTTACCTTATTTTTTTGGGCCAACATGTTTTTTAGAAGGCGAAGTGAGACGAAAGTTTAAAAACCTTTTTGTTTGTCGGTTGTCAATGTTTCTTTGAAACTATGGGAGGACACATACGAATCAACTCAAAGCAGGCCAAAGTAGGCACCAAAATATCCACTTTATTGATTTCTCCTCAAAGTATATATCAAGTTACAAGCATAAACACATAAGAGCATTGTTGCTAAGTCTCCTCCCAGCCACCTACTGCATAGACTATGATGAGGAATGCCTCTCTCTAGGCTCACTTGTACATAATCCTCAAGCTCCCACTTAACCCTGACTGTTGTAAAGCTGACTCAGGTGCACCAAGGTGGCCTGTAAGACTCTAAGGGGTGACACTCCCTAAAGGTCCCAGAGCAAGTTAGGAAGTCAAGGACTGAGCCTCTGACCTGTGGTGAGCCAACCAAGTAGTCCGAAGTCATGAGCTAGCTCTGAAGCTCGAGTCATGGCCTAGTCAGGAGCCAAGTTGATTCTGCCGCCGGGACGGCTCCTGGGACCCATGCCCGGGAGCCAGACTAATTCTGCCAGGCTTGCTAGGCTTAATCAACAAAATAAAAACTAAGTCCAGAAAAGAGTGCTTTACCACAAAGCACTATATTCCAGGACAGAGGGGGCGTGCCGAATCACACCAGAACTATGGGGGGGTCCGCAGCGGATAGAAACTTGGGCAGCTCAACCAGCGCCAGGAATCCAGTCGCCAGGTCTCAGCTCCCTCTACCAGCACAAGCTAGACACAATGCCCAGCACGTGTTGGTGGCCCCGAGACCAGTCAATCTATGTATGAATGTAACCTCTTCCAAATTTAATGAAGTTGATCCTTGGGGATGATTACCATTTCGGTTTCACCTCCGGGACTGGTCCAAGTGGAAGAACCCTTACTACAACCTTTTTGTGTCGCTGGCGCCTAAGGGTCCACGTCACCGACGTGTGGCTCGCTGCTATGCCATTTGGTCAATTTGGCGACCACTATGCCTTGGGTTTCATGTGTGGCTTGTCTTTGCCTTTGGTTACCTTTTGGGGACGGATTCTAAGTTGGCTTTCGGGTTGGTTGGGATTCCAGTTTTCTTCAGTCTGAATGGTTAAGCTTGTTACGTTTTCTAAGTTGGCTTTCACGTAAGTGCATGATGGATGAATGTTAGACTTAAGCACATGTTGGGGAAACCGCTCAAGTCCCAGCGCCCTTTGAGGCGCCGGCGTAACACTAACCCTTTCCTAACGTCGATACATGGTGAGCCCGCCATTTTAATATTTACAATTTACAAGTCTGACGTGTTCACACTGAGGTAGGAATATAAGTGCATGACATTCCTTCCCTCCTCAAAGGAACATCATCCGTGATGGTAAAATAAGGGTATTGTGCATGCAAAGTGTGCACGGTCTCCCAAGTAGCATCAATATGAGGCCTACCGTGCCACGCAACCAAGTACTCATAGATCAGATGGTTTCTAAGTCGTCTATCTCTTTGGTCCAATACGCTGTCAGATTCGTGCATCACCTCTCCATGCTCCTAAAACAAAACAACCATCAATTAGCAAGTTATCACCCTCATGTAAAACCCTCTACAGTCTGAGTACATCATTCATCACCATCATGAATGTAGTTGGGGAGTTAGTTAAACCAAAGGGCATCACAAGATACTCATAGTGAACAAACCGAGTTCGGAAGGCTGCTTTATACGAACTCTAACCTGATGATAGCCACTCTTCAAGTCTATCTTACTAAATATAATAGTACCATGAAGGGCATCAGGCCAATCATCAATACGTGGCATAGGATATTGATGCTTGATAGTTACCTTATCAAGGCCTCGATAATCCACACACATACGCCAAGACCCGTCCTTCTTTTTTACTAGAATGATTGACGAGGCAAAAGGTGAGAAGCTAGGTCTGATCTGCCCATGTGCAAGATAATCCTCGAGCATCTTTCTCACTTTTTACTAGAATGATTGACGAGGCAAAAGGTGAGAAGCTAGGTTTGATCTGCCCATGTGCAAGATAATCCTCGAGCATCTTTCTCACCTCCTCTTCCTCTCTCAAACTCATTCTATAAGGTGGTCTATTTACAAGACAAGATCCAAAAATGAGCTCAATCTTATGTTCAACATTTCTATTAGGCGGTAATGCAGATGGCAAATCATCAGTAAAGACATCTGCAAACTCACTCCTAATTTCACGGTCTAGGTTAGCTGACGTATTGTCTTGCACCTGCCCTCTCTTGGTCCTATGGCGACAACATAGAGCGTTGACCCCCTTGGGCATTAGGCCGCCCATACAACCCTTTGCCTTTCGGAGCACCAACGCCTTTCCCCTTTTGGCCACTTGGAGCTTGGCCCCATCAAAAATTGACTTGACTCCAAGGGACCAAAAGCTAAGATTGCTTTAGATCATTAAAATCTTGTAAAGAGGCCTCTTCTTGAGTAAATTTGACATTCACCATAAGAAGGCCTGCAGTTCCACTTGGAGAAGGTTTTAAATGCTCACAACAAGTGCTTTGAAAAAGCTTTTGACACTGGAAAAAATCTTGATGACCCCTAACTACCGTTTAGGTGTGCCAATATGGCACCTCTGCTTTTGGCAGACAAAGCATGAACAGGAAATATTCCAAAGAGGGCTTATAACACCCTCCCTTAATGATAGACTTATCACATTTAACTCCCAACAGAGCTCTTCACTTTTGAAACTGTGCATTAGGAAGATCATTGGTTCTAGCCTCCAAACTTCGATTCCCAAGTAGTAATGTGAAGATCCGTGGTCTTTCATTTTAAATTCATCATCTAGTGACTTCTTCTCACCCTGAAGGAGTTTGTTGCAACTGCCTGTCAAATCAGGTCAAACATAATTATAAAAAGAATTTCACTGCTCTTTCAAAGATTATAAAGAGAAGAAATTGTAGTACTCTGAACATAATCCCTGCTGAGAAAATATGTGTCAATCTGGGAGTACTTCCAAGCTCTAGGTGCCGCTTTAGACCATACAATGCCTTGTGAAGAAGACAAATATGATCTTCTTTTCCTTCTACTGCAAATCCTTTGAGCTATTGCAAAGTAGACCTCGTCTTCTTAGAAGGCCCCACTAGCTCCAAAGTATTTCTTTGAATGAAGTTGTATCCTTTCCTTAAGTTCCTTCCTTCAGGCACAACAACATCACTTCCTTCAACAATCTCGATGGACCATTTGAAAAGTTTCTCTGAGACACTTGTGTTAACAGAATCTAAGGGAACAAATGAAGATGGAACTACTACATCTGAAGGTAGACCATCCATCTAAGTTGGTTGCTCCTCTTGCGTAAAGGAAGGCTCCAATAATGGAAGTTCATCCTCCATAGGTGATTTGCTTGCGTCTGAGTTGGCCGCTTCTCCTGGATGTTCCAACATTGGAGGTTGATCCTCCACAGGAATATCTGATTGAAGATCCTCTCCATCTCAAACATGACATCCCTACTACATATAATTTTCTTGAGGTTTTATTTGCTTTGCAATTGTGCTTCGTATGTGACCGCAATCGTTGACTTTGCGGCAAATCCATGTCTAGAAACCACCCTTGCACCGGAACGTGTTCCGCGGGGTGGCCCCATGAACGCCCGGTTCCGGAACTGGTGCATTCCGGACAGCGGAACGCTAAATAATTTTTTTTGTTTTTATACATATTATATACATAATGTATATTATCTTAATTAATTCATTTCACCTATTTAAGGCTCTTTTATGCCATTAAACCGAAATTTTTTGAAGTTTTAGAAACAATTGAGAACACATTAAAAACAATAAAAATAGTAGAAAACCAAAAATGAACAGTCAAATCTGTGAACTATCTAGATCGACTACAAAATAACAACATTTTAAAAGACATTTTTCAAAAATTTCTCTTTGGGGGCCCTGCCCCCAAACCCTTGCCAGGGGGGCGGTGACACAAGTTGGGGGGCAAGTCCCCCCACACCCCCCGTTGGAACTGGATATCAAACGCGGCTGAACCAAGACGTCCGAAACAGGAAGATAATCAAGCCCCACAACGAACATATGAATTATCGAATATTATTAGCTGATATTGTGCTGGATAGAACCAATATTGTTCATATTTATGACACAGTTTTCTTGGTTTTCACCTTTTGTTATCTTTCCTATTTCAGCTTTCAATACTCCTTATTTTGAGTCATCCAGAAATGTTGTAACAATTGATTTGGAATCTTCCTAATTCTTTGGCGACGTCATTTGCTGTGTTAATTTGGCATTCATGGTCCATATAAGTAGCTTGGGATCTATTTGCATGTTTCGAGCCAGTTATTGCTCATACGGCCCTAGCATTCATGGTCTCTATGGATAGCTTGAGATCTGTTTGCTTCGTCAGAGCCATATATTCCTATGTTTATCTAGTATTTGAGATCTATACATTTGAGTTTCTTAGATTATAATACTAGCATGATATCTATGTGTATGCAGCAAAGTCCGTATGAGTCTCTTTTTGTAGCGTTATTTGGACTCAGCTGCTTATGCGCTAACTTTACAAACCCAAAATCGACTAGATGGCACCCACAGCATGTAAATAAAATGTCAACTTAAGTCTGGGACACGGCCCAATAAAACAACTGAGATGTGCTGGGAAGATATAAATAAGATATTACAACATCAGCCCTGATTGCATGCGTTTTCCTCACTTTCTTACCTCGCTTCCTTGTTCTGAGCCTGCCAGTCCCCTCCCCACCCCAACCTGGCCCTAGGGGCAATTACACTACCATCAATTATCTCCATGTAGATCCTAGCTTTTTTATCGATTGTTATGAGCAGAATTCTAGCGCTGACTTTTCTTCTGAGTCCTGACTATGAAAGTGGGCCTTGCTTCCTACTCTGGGCTTTCAAAAGTGTTTCCCAGACCAGCTATCTAGGTTTATGTGGCGCACTGCTCTGACCTGACCCGTAAGTCTTTGTATAGTATGAATAAGCTATAAGACCTCATTGTCAATTTCACAACTGTTTGGAGAGTAGATATTACATAACAGAGTAGCTTGAGATAAGCCTGTACAACGTTAGCTTAGTATTAGATTGAGCTTCAGATTAGACTCAGCTTAGATTGTTCAGTATACAGTCATCAATTTGCAGTATTCTCAATATCTGTGATATTTTCTTCACAATTGATACTTGATAAAATCAGCGAATTTTCTAGAACTCTTTTAAAATCATTTGTCAAGAAATTTCTAGGACAACAAATAAAATGAAAAACTAGATGATGCTATTTTGACAAGTTTCAGCTTCATCTATAAAAAATGTAAGCATAAAGACAGAGTGTAGCATTCCTACAGCACAAATAAACCACGGAAGGCCTATCAAAGAGCTGGTAACTCACATAAAGCTGGAAGAAGCGAACGCCAGGCCCAGTTGCAGCAACTTCTTCAACGCTCGATGTAGCCCACGAAGAAAGCGTCTGAATTTTTTAAAATTTAGGTTTCACTAAAGAGCAAACAACTTGGAAGGGATATTTAAGTGGACTGAATATTAAGCAATATAATTGAACATATGTGTCCACAAACATTATTTTTTAGTCCCTAAATAATGTCCGACCTCAGACAGGATTCACAACTAAGAAATGATTCAAGTGCACTATAACCCATCAAGCTATTCTATACTCTTCTGTAATTCTGAAGAGCAAGAGAAAAACTACATCCTGTAGTTCTCCAATAAGTGGCATGTAGGTGAAGACTTTCTTTCCTCTACATAAGGACAGGAGCTCAACCCCAATCAACTGTACAAATGAGGATGCACAAGAGAGGCAGAATCACACACCCTTTTAAATGGAAATTTTCACTTCTATATTCTAACTAAAATTTCTGCTAGCAAGAAGACATTTCACATACCATTATAGTACCAGCAGCTGATGCGGCCCTTGCAGTTGCAAGCTCACCTGCAATCAGAGGTGCCACTCTAAGGAAGATCTTATAACTAAATAAGCAAATAGCTTCTTTTAGCAGATCCCATAGTTCTCATAAAGACCAGCACAGATACAAACCTTCTGGATGTGCCATCTTCTGCATTGCTGTTGGAGCAATCATGATCGGCATTGAGATTTTGAATCCCAAAACGGTAGTAGAAAGGTCCACATTGCTCACATCAACAAGAATTCGGGGACGGAATCTGATGCAGACGTAAGGATAAACATCTTCAGAATCTAAAGAACAGCCTTTCTTTAGAAAGGCAGAAACTTCAAGGCAGTCAAAGGCACTAAGTTTGGTATTACCCACAGCAGATACTTTTCCAGGTGGAAGACACAGCAGATTGACTAAACATTACTGCTCACTGTGATACATAGAAAATCCTAATTTGAGGAGTTAGATAAAAAGGCTGATATCTAACTGCCACGGAAGTGATAAGAAGCAAGACTTATAGCACTCAAACTATGTGGTTTTATGGATTATGAAGGTGATTTCGGCAAAAAGATGAACCAGAACATGAATATATTCATTGGAGCCATTTCGTTTCTCCAACGGTTCCAGGTGATCCAAGGTGAGATAAATTTACTAATAAAGCCGGCTGTCATGGTAATTTTTGAAAAAAGAAAACAGCAACTATCGCTCCCTAAAATACTTTATCCAAGGCCAATATTGGGCACATCGAGATCCCTGCACAGCTTTCATGGCAGAGTTTACACCTTTCAGCAGTTAGCTGGAATTACTTCAATGATATGCCGAGGAACTCACTGCGTATCTCAGAACAGTGGGCCAGTTTAATTTCTCGGAAAATCTTTGCTTAGAGATTACAGAGTAGCAGTGAAGCTTCATTTGTTAGATGCATATAATTTTTCCTCGGAATCATCCTTGCCTAGCAACTTTAAAAGGGAAATGACATCAAATATTTTCCCATCCGTGGGCATACTATATGCAGATACAACAACGGTTTTAGCTTCGCTAAATTCAAATTATCCTTATTTCGATTCTCCAGGGGAAGAAACAAACTAACCAGCCTTCAGCTTTGAATTGCTCTGCAGATTGCTTGAGCTGTTATAGGACGCAGCAACTGGCAACCATACATTAACTAATTGGTCGATTCCTTCCAACATACATTTGCTAATTTATTGATTCCTTCCTTCCAATACAATCCGTCATGAATTTAATGCGAAAAATAAGCTTCTGACCACAAACACCTCCTGTAAAGTCTTGAATTACGCAATTCAAGCTAAAACAACGATAACAAGCAAAAATCTCCGCTCACAATCTTTCATGAAGGGTACAAAAACAGTAAATCAGATTGAATCCTGTGGTAGCTGACAAACGGTACTCACAAAACAAACCAAACAAAAACGTGCTATTCTTCCATCTTTAATTGAGAACTGATACCTGATTCTTTCAAAAGCATTGCGATTCTCCTTCAATGTCCACTGATCCTCTGCGCCGGAAGCATAGTAGTCAAACACCATTTTGGGAAGCTTTTGCTTAGCCAGCGCCTCATACTCAGAAACATTAACCACCTCCATCGCCATGCTGCCCCCTGCACCTCTCTCTCCCCTCCCTGCTCGCTCTCCCTATCTCCCCTATCTCCTTCTTCTTCCTCTTCCTCCTCCTCCTCTTCTTCTTCTTCAGCTTATTGATAATTCAATGAGTATTTATCCACCACCACTGCTGCCCTGTTCATCTCTTGTTTTTTTTTTTTTTTTTTTTTTTGGGGGGGGGGGGGGGGCGCGGCAAGGTTGGTGGTGGTGGTGGTGGTGGTGAGGGAGGAAATTGTTGGGAGAACACAACCAAGAGTGATTCCTCATGCATCACCCACATCCATGTGGCTTCCTCCTTTGTGCCTTGCTTCCTCCATCTTGGGACCCACTTCATCAAACGAGGGCCCTTGGCACATGATTTTGTGGAGGAGCTTGGATTGGGGTGATTTATCTATTAAGTTTTTTTCATTTTTGCACTAAAAATTAGCCTTGCTAGTATTGCCAAGTAGTATATTGTATTGCTATAGTATATTGATCTTGATTGGATTGCTTGGCAATACCCCTTTCCCCAAAACCCTGGAAGGCCGTGATGGAGCCTATAGAACTTTTAGCTTTGTTCTTTCATAAAGTTAAGTTGTCTATTGTAATGATTTTACTAAAAGCATGAATTTTAGCACAAAAATGCATTTTTGGGTTTTTCATTATTTTGGTTTGCTATCTCATTTTTAGCTTTGTTGTAAAAGCAGTAAGCTATTGTAGTGGTGAGTTTGAGTCTATGGAATGTCCTTTTAGCTTTGTCGCAGTAGCAGTTATTGTGACGATTTGCTATGATTGAGGTGTCACTTTTAGGTGAGTTTAAGCATCAAAATGAGTTTCTTTTCATTTATCAATTCTTCTAAAATGCAATCTTTGTTTTTTAATAATCTTCTGAACAATTTGAATGCTCTGCATAAGGCAAAGCTTCTCGTGATGTATCGATCACCTTGTTTTTTTCTTCTGTTTTTTTGCCATTTTCTTTTTTTCATTTTTTAAGATGCAGGGATCTTTGCTTCTCACAACACCATTAATACCACCTTGTTTTTTCTTAATTTTCCAACAATTTGAATGCTTCTTGAAGTTGCTCAAATGTAGACATATACAACAAAGCTTCTCATGATCTTTTGAATCACTTCATTAGCTTCAAAAAGACAGTGGTAAGCTATTGTGACGATAGTGGTGCTGTTTTTGAATATGTCATTATTTGAGAGTAGAATTCGAATTGATTAACACATTCTTGAGGAAAAATGTATTGGATCTTTGTGTAGTTGATTCAACAATATGTTTAGAAGCTAACTGGTCAATTGAATCAAATGTATATCTAGAGCATGTTTTGAAGTTGTACCATGTTGCTAATTCAAATACTAATTCGATGTACACCTTCAAATTTATTGGGAGGCCTATTTTATAATTGATTCAAACATATACATTTTATGATCGTTACTTGATTTGTAGATGACATGTAGTTGTCTTGTAATGATGCTTTTGGAACAAGATTTGCTATTGACTTTTCTCATCGAATTATATGCATGACATTATGATGATTACATATAATCTAGCTTTGGTTATGATTTGTTTCAAGTTCAAGAACACTTTATGTTTGTTGAGGTCTATCAAAGACTAGATGTTCTTTTTGCTTTCCACGGATAATTTTTTGTTCAACCAGAAAATATGCATTATGATGCATTTATGCTCTTTTGATAGCCGGAATCGGTTGAATCTTCTAACATAATTGGTTGCACTTCAATTGAGTTGGGGCTTTCATTGGTATATCTGGTCGATTTTATTTTTTTATTTTTAGATGTGCTATCCATTAGGCTCTTTTGGCATCTGGAATCCGTCAGAAGAATCTTCACCAGAATCTTCTAACAATACTGGCCAAAATTGTCATTTGAATTAAACATGATAAATCTTAACTAGTTGACAATTTCTCACACTCCCTCTTCCGTACACCAAGTGATGTTCTATGCTTTTTAAACAAGTCCTTTCTAAGTGCTTTGGTGAAGATATCAGCCACACACTCCCTTGATGAGACATGTTGAAGCTCCACCTCCTTGTTCCCTATGCCACCTCAATATGCTTGCTCCTTGCATGAAATATAGGATTGCTTGGCAATCTTTGTGGGCTGATAGGTTGTCACAAAAGATGATTGGACTCTCTGAAAAATCCAGCAAGTGAAGATCTTTCACCATCCTCTTAATCCATAACATCTCCTTTGTACATGATGTAAGTGCTTTGTACTTGACCTCACTATATGACAATCAGATTGTAGCTTGTTTCTTTGACATCCAAGAGATAGATCCATAACCTATGAAAATAGCATGTGAACTAATGGATTTCTTATCCATTTTATCTCCATCAAAGTCCGAATATAAACAAGTTAGGTGATGATTATTCGTAAAGCCATAATCTCTAGATCTCGAGATGTACCTCTCTACTCTCCTAGCTTCCAATGCTCCACACTAGGATTTTGCATAAATTGGCTTAATCTATCAACACAATAACTAAGATCAGGTCTTGTGATGGTTAGATATATGAGTGAACCAACTAGCTTCCTATAGAGAGTATTGTCCTCAAAGGATCTTTCATTATCTCTTATAGTGAGCTTTACAATTGACTCCATAGGTGTATCACAAGACTTAGCATCTACCATATGAATCTCTTTAGAATAGAATTAGCATACTTCTCTTGAAAAATGAAAGTATATTGAGAAGATCTGAATACTTCTATTCCCAAGATATAGTGTAAAAGACCAAGATCATGCACCTCTAACTCCTTCTTGAGTGCAATCTTGATATCATCAATATCTTGAAATGTTGCCTCCGCTCAATATGATATCGTCCACATAGATTAGAAGAATAGTAGCATGATTTCCAACAAATCTATAATAAAGTGAATGATCATACTCACTCATCAAAAAAAATTGAGAGAGTAGAAATGTGTTAAGCTTAGCATACCAACTCCTTGGTGCTTGCTTAAGACCATACAAACTCTTTTGTAGAAAACAAACATGATTAGGCTTGCCATATGAGATGTAGTTTTCAGGTTGCTCCATGTACACTCTCATCACCAACACCATCCTCATCAAGATTTAGATTTCCTTGCTTAGCACCTTGATCTCTCTTTTTCTTGAAGCACTCACTAGAAAAATGTCCTTTGACTCCACAATAGAAACATTTTAGCTTAGATCTATCTTTCTTCTTGCCAACAAAAGTAGAAGCCTCACCTTATCTTGCCCTTTAGAACACTTTCCTTTGACTTTGTCCTTGAACTTTCGTTTGATGAACATGGCTTCCTCCTCTCCAACTTGAGATGTAGAAGATGCACCTCCTCTTGATAGAAGCCTATACTCCTCATTCACCAAAATCTCTTGCAAATCCACCATACTTGGCAAAGTCTTTTGAATAGAAAAACTTTGAACAAGATTAGCATGATCATCCAACAAGCCATTAAGAACAAATTGAACAAGTTAAACTTTCTTAATGCTCTCATCAATACATGCTAACTCATCATTGAATGTGAAAAGTTGCCAACATTGGCAAATTTAGCCACGTAGCATATTGTATATTTTTTGTGTATAATTGGGTTCCACACATGTATGGCCAAAATGCCATGGTGGAAACCCAGTCCTAATGTACATTAGGTCAAGTCAAAAGAGATGGTTGAGTCTATTTGGTAGAGATACCTACTTTGTAGGATTTACACCTTGATTTATGATGAGCGATTTTGACCAACTAGCTACCTACCAAGCATGACTCTAGGAAATAGGCTAGGGTTTCATTATAGGGGCAAAAAAAGATTGAGTTAACTTCCTTATTACATGCTGTAAATTCACCCGAATTTACAAAGGAACACACTTTTGCTATGTATTCCAATCTCTTATAGTGAGAAGATAGATTATTTTTGGAGCTCATTTGGCAATCTCGAGTTTGCTCTCCATGTACATTGATTCTTTGTGATCCAAATGAAACCAAGACTTATTGTACTTCAAACACTATCTACAAGCCGTACAACAGGCTACTATTCACATGTGCCAACTCGGATTTGTGTTTATGTTCAATGATTTGATGCTTGTTGTTTGTCAATTTGCCAGTCTAGATCAACTTTTTGATGACTAGTTTTTTGATAGATTGTTAAGCAAGTACACAATCATTCTTGTGGATATTTTTAAGAACCATATGGTCCTAAAGTATTGTACTTTCACATGGTATTAGAGCCAAGTACAAGGGCATTAATCATTAATCAAATATAATTCATTTTTTTCAAGTATTGGTGCTAAAAACTAGTTTTGTGAGGGCGAGCTAGAAGCTAAGTTTTGTTGAGGGGATTTGATTCCAAACTTGGTAGGGATCAAAATATGTACTGTTCACACGTGTGGGCACCTCTGAACCTACAATTAATGCATGATATTCATTTGATCCATAAAATTTCAATTTGAGAGATCTTGATGTAATTTTTGGTGGAAGTTTTAGGATAAGCTACCAAGATTGTGTGCCATTAGTTAGATTTGAATTTGATTCAGGAGATCTACTTAATCTAGGCTGAAATAAAGTCCTTCTAAAGTGATTTACAGGTTTTGAAAGTACATCAAGTAGTGTGAGGGAGATGGAGTCATTTTTTTGTCCAAAAATAGCCAAGATTGGCAAGATTTGATTGTTTTGTAGATTTCACATCATCTGATCTTCATTCTATCTTTGTGAGGGAGTGCTAGAACTGAGATTATAAGTCCATTTGTTGGATTAGAAATCTAATTTGAGTGAAACACTACAAGAGAGACCTTTGTGAGATTCTGAAGTCAATCAAATCCATTTCTTGTTTGTAGAAATCACTAGTAAGATGGGATCTATTGGAGCATACCTTCTAGAAGCCAGTGAGAGATTGAATTCTACAAATTATGCTATTTGAAAGGCTAGGATAGTGTCACTATTAGTGCTCTAAGACCTTTATGAGTTCTTGATTGAAGATGAAGATGAACCTCTAGGTGCACAGGAGTTGATTAGATACAAAAAGATTACTTGCACTTCATTGTGTGAAGATTAATGTAAGCAATGATCTTTTGAGAAAAGTATCATCTTGTACTAGTGCTAAAAAGGCTTGGAATGCTTTAAAATCAATCTATGAATCAAGCAACACTTCTAGAGTTCTCATGCTTAGAAACCAAATCTTGCAAAGCATGAGAAGAAGTGAGGAGAGTGCACACAAGACTATGTGCTTACAATCAAGTTTACAAATAGGGAGCTGGCTTCCATTGTGTTGGAGAAATGTTTAGGGAAGGATCAGGATAGATCAATTTTCCTCTTCAATGTGTGTGCACTACTAGTGAGTTAATAGGCGAACACAAGAACATAATATTTTTAAAGCTTTTAATGAGCAGTGGTAGCGGAAGCGATGAGCAGACAACCAGACAAATCAATCAGATAGCCAGACAGAATATAGAAAAGCATTGTAGTATTGACACAAATCTGAAAGTAGAACCAAACAGAGCTATAATCAGATTAAGTTTAACAAAATATACAAGTCAATAATGATGGGACAAGGGAGATAGAAGAATGTGAACGGTGAAGAGAGCAGGAATATTGCAGAACAGCTCTCCCATTACAATCAGCTACTAGATGCAAAAACGGTCTAATAGAAAGCTTATGCTAAGTATGATCACAACTTTGAGTGTTCTAATTGCCCAACATGATCTTAAAAATTAATTCATACTCACAAAAACGAGAGTATAGTCCACCGAAGAGATTAGAAATGGTATGTGTGTGGTATTACTGAAAAATGGATTCAATGTGAAGTTTGGTTCTGAAATAGATGGAAAGAGCAGTATGATATCATGAGTTCCTTAGGCATCAAAGACAGCCATCGTCTGATCAGAAACTGAGGAGTCATAGACTCCTTGTTCTTATCAGAGTGAGTAAACAAGTGCGATCAAACAGCGATTCATCTACGTTATACACAGATAGAAAAGCATGCTGCTGCTATATTGCACTAAAGCACAATAAGATAGCAATTACAACCAAAATGATGGCATAACTGGGAGGCTCAAATAATGCGTCTCTGTTGGCTGATTCTGACGAATCCCCGAGATACTCGGACAGAGCAACTCAAGAGCACCTCTCACCTTAGACCGAGGAGGTCTCTGAGAAGACGAGACTAATGAAGACTGAGAGCCGAGTATGAGAGCTGAGAAATACTAGCTAGGAAAGACATGCTAGAACTGTGTAAGCCTCATGGTGAATCCCGGAAGATGGAATGACCATGTAGGAACTAGTATTTCTAAGCAAAGTAATAAATGGAAGTAGAGCCCTCTTAAAGAAAGTAGAGTGAGCCACCTTTTGATGGTGACCTCTAGTAGAGAGCAATATTCCACTTGTAATTTGTGAAATGTGAAAATTCCACTAAGATGCCACCTAAGGAGCTCACTTGCTTATTTAAGAGACTCCCTCTTTGTGAAGAAGAGATTTTTGCATTTTATCTACTCCATGCTTAATAAGAAGATTTTCCATGAGTTTGATGCTACACTAAGCTCCTTGATCATGATGGTTTTCTTGAGTGATGCCCCTATGATCATGTCCTTCCATTCATATTGTGTGTGGTTGTGGATTTAGAGTGGATTAATTTTCTTGCTTTCCTAGTTGTGGATTGGATTTCTTGTTTTCTTGTGGATTAATGTAGGAGCCAGCATTCAAGTAAACTAAATAGGTTGGATCTGTGGTGTGATTCTTGCATATCTTTGTACAATCCAGTTCTTGATGTTCTTGGGATGTCCAAGAATCAGAAGGCTAGTTAGTTTCTTGATTCTTGGATTTCTAACATGTTGTAGTTTAGCTTTGTTTCTTGTTTTTGTCAAGTTATGCAAGATAGCTTAGTGTTAATGTAGTGCAGGCTCTGATTTCAGTCTGTTTTAAGTGTAGATAGCTGTAGAATTTGTAGAACGTTCATTGGTTTGTATGCTGATATGTGAATGAGCGTTCTTGGCTTGCATCCATGTAGAATGTAAGTGCGTTCAAGAGTGACGTCCCTAAGTAGTCCTCTAACAGGCAGGACAAAGAAAATCTATACTACAGAGTTATTCAGTCTGTTTATGCCTGGCCTGGGCATTGTAACACATAAGAAACAGTCAAGTAATGCCCAAACGAGCCTGGTAACAGGCAAGAAATAGATCTGTAAGCAAGAAGTAGAAAAGTAAACAACAGGTCCTCTGGAGTAGGGGATCTGTCAACAGTCTCATGGACGGAGCGTCTCAAGTAATCTATGCTGGGATGATCTATTTATAGATTCCATCCATTTATTAACTACATTAAATGTTTGTCACCTAGTTAGGTAAGTCGTTGTTCTTGGAAGTATATGGCTTTTGTGACAACTATACATAGTGTATACTGTCCACCCGTAGGAAATGTTGACATGGACGAGGACGTCGCAAATTCTCTCACTTCGCAAATTTTGGGAAGTGATTGGGAACGTTCCTCGTTCAAAATAGATGACCTTCTCTTTTCTCTCTCTCTTTGGGTTTTTCGTGAAAAAGTCGAAGGTGTCCTAAAACAGTTCAAGTCTTGAAATAAATGACCTTTGAGAATTTTCTCTCTCTTCGGAAACATTTTATGAAAAAGCCGAAGGTGCCCTAAAATGGTTGAACTTTAAACTCTGCCTAAGTGTTGCAATTCGGAGAAATACGCAAACGGCGAAACTGTCGCAAAATAGTTTAAACTATTGAACTATGCTAGTTTTGCATTTCAGGGAAATGTGAAAAGGACGACACTGTGGCGAACATAGTTCATTTCTGCAGATTGTCATGACACTTAGAGTATTTTTGCAGACTGTCGTGAAAGTAATTTATTTCTGCAGACTTGTTCTACATGCAAGTTTGTGGAAGTCCTTGAAGATGGCCAAGTCTTCAATGACTTCAAGTTATTAAACTTAACATCTGAACTTAACAGGATTGGTTATCCTTTGTTGGAGATCAGTCGGAAGCCCATTGTAGATGTTCTTCAAATAAATTGGTTGTCTAAGTTTGTTATTCCTGCAAATATTAGATGAGTAGACGTAGATTTAAGTTGGTTTTACCTTACTCTAGATCAATGATCAATAAACGTGTAGGAAGAATCATGAAATAGAAATTAGTCATTCACCAAGGAGACAACTGTGGGTTAATTTTCAACATCCTTCGTTAAGGTCACGATTGGTGTTTTGGTATCTTCGTCAGGTTCAGCATGTTGAAGAACTTCTGATGCTTGATCTTGGGAAGAGCTTTAGTGAAGATGTCTGTGACCATTTCTGTTGTGGAGCAGTATTGAAGGATCACTTGCCCTAAGAAGACTTTCTCCCAAATGAAATGATACTGGATTTCTATGTGCTTGGATTTGCCATGAAATCTGGAATTCAGTGACAGTGAAATACAGCTCAAGTTGTCAAACAGAATGGTGGTAGCATTGAACTGAGTGTGATGTAAGTTGTAAAGTCATAACCTGATCCATACAACTTCTTTTGAAGCTTGGCATGCTGCGATGTACTCTATCTCTGTGAAGAAAACACAACTGATTTTTGCTTCCTTGAGTTCCACGAAATCTGTCCCCCTGCCAGATAGAAATAGAACCCGGAGGTAGATTTTCTAGTAGAGACTGTTCCTCCCTCACACCTTTGAAGAAAGACAACAAGAGCGCTCAAGGAGCAATAACTAGAGCAAAGGCTGCAGAGGAATAGAGTATATATGCACTCCCCAAAATTTGATAGGAATGCTTATGGGACAGAGATTGGCTGCTTGGACACGTGCGTCCGGGCAGCCAGTTTTCAAAAAAAAAAAAAAAAACTTGTGGTCAGGAGGGCACCGGGGCCAAAGGGCCACCGTGCTCGCAAAATGCGAGCCCCCCTCCTACTGGGGCTTTAGAGCACGGCCCCCGCGTGGGAGTGGTTTGCCCCCGGTGCAACCCTCGCAGTTGACACGTGTCAGTCGCACGGTGCCGTCAAAAATTAGCGGGCGCGTGATTTTGCCGGGCGGCGCCAGGGTGGGTCCCGGGCGGGCGGAGTAGCCTCGCAGGACGAGTGGGTCGATAGCATTTCCATCATAACATAAAATGTGATCTAAACTTTCCTGAATATATCTCATCACTCTCTTTAATGCTTTCCAATGATAGATCTTAGGATTAGACATGAATTGGCTTAACGTGCTAACAATGTATGCTAAATCTGGTCTAGTACACAGCACTGCATACATCAAAAATCCTATTAGTGAATGATAAGGGTACTTCTCTATGTTGAGTACTTCACTATCAGAATTAGCACAAGTAGGTTTATTTGTTACTATACTTGGATCCATTGGAGTATCAATTGGTTTGCAATCAGACATATGAAACTTTTCTAAAATGCCTTTTAGATATGTCTACTGGCTAAGATAGATTTTCTTCTGAAGCCTATGTCTAGTAATATGAATTTCTAGCAAAGAATGGACAGCTTCTAAATCAGTCATGTCAAATTCCTTTGACAAATCACTCTTAGTAGTGCAGAAGAGAAGTGTCATTAGACAAAATAAATACATCATCTATGTGAAGAGCTATGTGAACTGAATTGGTGCCTATATGCTTTGAATAAACATTACAATCAGTTGAATTGTTTGCAAATCCCAATTGAATGAGATAAGAGTTGATTCTATCGAACCATGCTCTTGCCGTCTGTTTTAGATCGTAGATTGTTGTGTAGCTTGCACACTTTGTGGTCTTGGCCTTTGACTTCGAATCCTTCCGGTTGGAAGGTATACAGCTCCTCTTCGACGTTGTCATTGAGAAATGTTGTCTTGACATCCATTTGGTGCATTTCGAGGTCTTTTGTGGCTGCTAATGCAATCAAAGTCCTGGTTGACTGCATCTTGACGACAAGATTGAACATTTGAAATAATCATGGCTAACGCTTCACATTCTATTGTTGAATAATTTTTCTCTGGATCTGTAAGCTGTCTGCTTGCAAATCATATTGGATAGTCCTTCTTATATTCACCTGGTTGTGTCAAAACTAATCCAATTGCATATTTCGAGGCATCAATGTGAACATGAAACTCAATCATCCAATCTGGAGAACGCAGTATCGATGCTGAGGCTAATGCTTTTTTAAATTTTTCAAAGGCTTCTAATGCCTCTACTGTCCAAATAGGAACAAAAGTCAGTTTGTATATAGGCCTTGCTAAATCCGCAAAGAAGATAATAAAAATTTGGTAATAGTTTGCATGACCCATAAACACATAAACTCCACGAATTTTTGTTGGCGGTGACAATTCCACAATAACCTTGATTTTAGAATAGTCTGTGGCAATGCCATGTCTTGATATCACGTGTCCAAGAACAATTCCGTGGAAAACCCATATCTAGTACTTTTCTAGATCTAGGAAAATTTGATACTTGCAACAACATTCAAATACTTTCTCCAATCGATCCAGGTGGCCTGTATCTGAGCTATGGACTCCAAGGTCATCCAATTTAGTTTCATTTTGTAGAAAATCTATAAAAGCAAATTGTGTTACTCTTTGGAATGTGCATTACAGAGTCCAAACAACATTACTTTGTAAGCATAGGTTTTCCATTTTGTTGCAAAAGCTGTTTTGTGGCAATCTGCAGGTGCAATCTTGACCTGATTGTATCCACTAAATCCATCCAAAAAACTAAAGGCTTCCGCTCCAACAAGGCGGTCCAAAATGCTTTCAGGGAAAGGTAACGAAAAGTGATCCTTTCACGTCACTTTGTTCAAGGCCTTGAGATTCACACAGATTCTCCAATTTCTCATTCTTCTTAGGAACAATGACAATTGGTGAAACCCATTCGGTATGTTCGATCTCATAAATGAAATCAGCGTCAAGCAATCTCTGAAGCTCTTTCTTTATCAGATCTGCAACATTAGGATTACAATGATAGAACTTTGTAACCTTTGGAACTGCAGCAGGTATTAAAGGTATGGTGTGTTCAATAACTAACGTCAAAATGCCCTTGAGATCTTTATAAGTCCATGTAAAGCAATCTTGATACTTAATAAGCAATGTTCGTAGCACTTGAAACTATTCAAGATTAAGTTGTGATCCAACTCGTACAATCTTTTCTGGTTTTCCTGATTCAGAAGATTCATAGGCTGCGTCCTAGCTGGGCCATTGTAAACATCTTTCAATTCTAGCACTTGTTCTTCGGGTTCACGATGTGCTTTGGGTAACATGATAACCACATCATCCAGTGTATAGCATTTGAAATGTTCGGGCATATCATGTTGGACTCCATTTGCTTGTTCTTTGTCAAAAATATTTGTCTTGGATCTTCGCTTAGCCTTCTTAGCAGGAATTGATCGTGGAGGTGATGACTTCCGAGAAGATAAACTCTTCTTCGAAGGTGAAGACTTCCTAGATGGTGATGTCTTGCTAGAACTCTAACTTGAGGAATTTTCGTCAACTTTTTCTTTGCCTTTATCCAGGAAGGGTGGCACATTCTTTGAATCAATCTTTTGAGGAGGATTTTCCCATTTCAGGACCATATTATAATGTTGCTTGGCTTGTTTCTTCGTCATGGAACCTGTGATCCCGTCTTCCTTTGGCGGTTTTATTGTTGGTTCATCAGGAATATTACGCACTCCAAATCTTGTCGGATCCATATGATTTAGAATGTGCTCATCAATAAGTTTTGCATTGTCATCATAAGTCAAGGCATGACTCACATAAATGAGTTCATCTTCAATCGGATTTGGTATAGGCTCTGTTGATATCCAAGTTACATTCAGCACATTCAAAGGAAAAGTGATCGGTGTATCTAAAGTTCGATCCAATAATGAAATCTCATTCCAATCTGATTGATTATCTTGTTGACACATATATCCTACTCTGCAGTCAATCATTGCAAGAGCTTGATTCCAGTTGACAGTATCGGTTTGAGAGTCATAATGAACTCCCGAATTTTTTATTGGTCGGTCACAAGTATGAGCCATTGTTGATGAATCATCATCCTCTATTTGAGCCACTAGTTTGATAGTCCAAGTTACAGAATCAACCTTGACTGCATGATTTTCAAAAGTGATCTTCCCAGTACCCTAGTTATGAATTACTTGCGCAACTCATAACCATGGGTGTCCCAATAGGACTCGGTAGACATTTGGTGCTCCTGCTAAGTCCATTACTACGAAAGTAATGACAAACTATACTTCGACAATTCTGACAAGTATATCTTCAACCATTCCTTGCGGATGAACTGTCGTTTGATCAGCCAGCTTAATGGCAAAAGTCGTAGGCTTTATCTTTGTATGGCCCCACTTTGCACATAGCTTTGTAGAAATCAGGTTAACACCCGAACCGCCATCTATCATAGTTGCTTCTTTAGAAAATTGCTTGTGTTGTATCGGCAAGGTGATATTTTTTTGTTCACTTTCCCAAGCTACTCCGACATGGAGTACTTCATTAGATTCTTCAAATCCACCACAAAAAATTGGCTCTTGATGGACTTCTGGTTCAGCTTGAGTTAACTTTTGTGCTATTACTTCTTTTGCTTTTGGCACCAACTTCAAGAACTCTCCCAACGAAATGTTGATCTTACTAGACAAAATATTCATGAGCAGTTCTGTTTGTGACGCTTCCAGTTCATTCATCTTGAAGGGTTCTTCATGATAATGCAACTGAACATTCATATCTCTACATGAATTATTCAGTGGTTGCACTGGTGAAGAATGAACTTCGAGTATTGCCCTAGCAGCTTCAAGCTCCTCTTTTTCTTGCAAATGTTTAATCCACTGCCTCATATCCTAATATCTTCTTTTTTTTGCATGAAGATTCGAATATACTCCAAGGTACACTTGGTTTATTCTGAGCTGCTGGTTTTTGCTTCATTGTTATCAAATTTACAAGAGCTATGACCGGTGGTGGCTTCGGTCTTGTTGGGCACTCCTTGTAGCAATGCCCATAACCACAGTTACGACAGAATGATACAAATTTGTCTTTATTTAGACATTCTACAACTCTGTGATTTTTTTCACATGCAAAGCATCCAAGTGGTGCTCTGGTCTAGTTTCTCGACAGCATAAATAACATACTATTTTGAAGATTCACCTTCATTATTATTACTGTAGTTCCATTGCTCGACACTTCTATAAGATTCTGGTCCCATCAAATTGGCAAGAGGAGTAGATTGCGTTGGTGGGGCAGGTAAGGCTAATCGTTCCGGGTATCCAAGAGCAGATTGATGAGGTCTAGCTGTCGGATTTCCTCCATAAAGTGGTTCTCGATATCCCATCTGGGCATATCGTTGCTGAATTATCCGAGGATTGAAGTTGCAATAAACAGTCTCATGATTAGGCGAATTACACAAATGGCATATACTGATTTCCATTCATTTTTTCAATTAAGGACACTCATTTACTGTGTGATTTCCCGTACAGATGGAATACTAGACATTTTTCCTGGTAGGAAAAGCCTTTGCAAACTTCTCAGGTTCCTTGTTTGCTTGTCCATGAAAATCTTCCAATGCTTTGATCTTCTCATCAAATTGCGACTGCAAATTTTCCATCTATTTTTGCTGGTTTTTTCCAAGTTTCTCGAACTCATTGAGCATCATCTTTGCAGTAGCATTGACATTCGTTGATGCAATAGTGGTGGATGTCGTAGTGGTCTGCCCTGGTGTATAAGACAACATATTGATGTTCAGCTCATCGTCTGAATCTTCATCCTCCTCTCGTATGATATCATCCATACCATTTTGTAAAATTGCATACTCGTTGTGGCGTTTTAGCTCATGTCTGATATTTTTAGGTAGGCCTGACAAAAACCACATAATCATGGCATTTTCATTAATCAACTCAGGTTCACACTCAAATCTGAGACGTTTTACCCGTTCAATGTAATCTCGAACCACTTCCCGCTTCCCCATTTTAATTTTACTTGAAAGTAGAAAAGGGTCTTCTATAAACTTCTGAGGTTTGAACCATGTGATAAGGGCTCGTTTGACAGTTTCCCAATCTGTTCATCTTGATTATAGTACCAATCTTGTGCTGCACCTGTTAAGGCCATTGGAAAAAGCTTAAGATTATCCTGGGGGAAAACTTTGCCATAGACTTCACAAAATTCAGAGTAGATCTGGAGAAATCTAACTGGATCTGTTAATCCGTTGTAGCTAGATAGATCCAAACAGGATGATCTCCTAACAATAATTGGATTGACTTACTGAGGAGCACCTCCAGGATCAGCCATTAATATAGATCAAATCAAGCAAACAATGAGATTGGATCTAGATTTTCAATCAAAACTATCTCAGATCAGATCTGCTAGATCTCTTCCACTTGACAAGAATCAAATTCCTATTTCATAAAAAATATTCTGAAGATCAACCGATTGATACTTCTCAAAATGAAAAATTCACTGAATCAAAATCAGACTGAATCATATTTGACCCAAAATTTGACAAAGACTTGACCTAGAAAATCAGAACCTACAATAGTATTAGCGAAGGTTCACTTGGCAACAATGTTATTTTTGGTAAAAGAAACTCTCTAATCAGGCTTTTATGACAAATTCTATGGACATAACCTTCGCCGAACTCTCAGACTGAGAATCTGAAACAAATAAAGCTAGGGTAGAACTGGCGAAGGTTCCTGACACATAAAAGCACAGTTTTTGTAGTTTGGTGAGGGTAAAAATAGAGTTTTCCTATGATCCGGATAAAATGAATGTTTGGTGAACTCAAAAATAATAAATTACTGTAAATAGGAAAGTTTGGTAACTCGGCGAAGGTTTTGGCGAAGAATCAAGAGTAATACTGGTATTTTTGCATAAAAGAGACTTTTTTGACAAAAATGTAACAAAATGACAACTGATCCTCTGATAAATCTGTGAAAAAAGTACAAAAAGGACCAAGAGTGGATCCTAATCTGATCCTCAAGAGGGATTGGTTGTCAGATTACTTGATCTATCAATCTACTTCAGATTAAGATCAATCTAGATCAATTCTAGGCACAAAATCCTAACAAGAACAATCATTAATTGAAGGTAAGTGTACTTTATGGTTTAACACGTGTGAACACTGTCTAAGCACGGACTCCAACCTGAAAATCAAGTACACATTGATAGAACCTCAAAACAATCAAAACAAATGTAGACAAATGGAGAGAATCACTCAAAATTGCTTCCAAAACCAAGATTGGTGTCTCACTATGATTATGGCCAAATGTGGCTCTATATATACAATAAATGGGAGCTCATGGTACTGATCATCCCTCTGATCCCACATGTGTGAAGGTGCTTTGTCATATGATGATTCATCATACAAAACTGACACTTGGACAAAACCTTCTATTTTGAGCACTTTTGGTCCATTTTCCTTCTATATGGAGATCTACTTGAAAATCTTCTAGAAGTCAAAATTTGTCTACTTCAGCTATTCCACACATGTGAGCTGTCCTCTACACGTGTGATATGACACCTAACCAACGGATGTGGCTCATGCAATCAATAGATTGATGCCATGTGTCATATGTCTAGAAAACTAGTTTTTGGCCTTTTTAGCCACTAGAACTTGAATTAAATCATATGTACAACCTATATGATTATGGTACATGACAAGTACACTATTTTCACACCTGGAAACAGGCTCCACACATGTGTGTTTATCTATATACAAGATTTTTGGCCTCTACCAAGCTTATTTTTGCATTTTTCACACTCCTCAAAAATCTAG
Organism: Diphasiastrum complanatum; assembly: GCA_029204225.1. NCBI lineage: Eukaryota > Viridiplantae > Streptophyta > Lycopodiopsida > Lycopodiales > Lycopodiaceae > Diphasiastrum > Diphasiastrum complanatum. Next base: position 28,569,220 of record CM055112.1, read on the forward strand.
CTTGGTAAATCTAGCTTGATGGAGAACAAGATGACCTTGAACTTGACTCCATGGGCTGAATTGGTCTTTGCTGGTTCAAAAGGTGTGAAGATCATACAATGAGCTTGATGTTGATCTGAAATCACCATATCCATGATAGTGCTTCTTTGATGTTGACATCTTTGATGAACTTGAGAGCTTTGCACCATCCTAGCATCTTCAAAATTGATTCCTTCCAAATTTCATGTAGATGCTTGACTTTGATGCTTGCTCCTTCTTCATGTGCATGCTCCTCCATGAGAAAATAAAGATTTATTCTTGACTTATTAGGATCACAAAGATCTAACATCATGTTACCATGATCTAGAGAATTAGACTTAACCAAATTGGCAAGACTATGCATGCTATAATAACAAAGTGTTTGCATCATATCTTCATGCTTGTTTACCATGCTAATCTCAGATCCAATGAGGCTAAATACTTCATTATGGAGATAAGTGTCTTTAGAAGATGATTCACTTACTCTCATAAAGAGTTTACAATTTGCCTCAATACAAATTTTCAAACTATGAGTGAGCAAATCACTTTTGCTCTTACATGACTCAAGAGCATACATTTGATGAAATAACCATTTGCTTTCTTATTGATTTAAAATCAATTTCAACCTTTTAAGAACATCATCTATGTTCTCAAGAGAGACTTCATACTCAACTAGTATGGCTTTACTCCAATTTGGAGATGAAATGATCTCACTAAAGCAAATTGATTTATCAAATGACATAAGAGAAGTAAGTATGAGATGTATACCACATGAGATATGCTCCTCTTTCCCTTGAAATGTGAGCCACATGGAATCAGCCATATTTCTTGAGTTTCTTTTTGGAATCACAACTTGAGAAGATCTCTCCTCCTCAATCCTTGACACACTTGAACCTTGAGATGATTCTTTAAGATCCTCTTCATGGTGCTCCTTCTTGATGGAAATCCGAGACCTCCATGTCTCATAATGATTACAACAACTATGACCACACAATATGCACTTCTAGAAAGAGAAAATCCTAGAGAGAGAAAAATTGCTTTACCAGCTTGGGTAGAGTGCTTGGTATGGGGGGGGGGGTGCCGAATCACACCAATACTGTTGCGCCGGCGCCTCAAAGGGCGCTGGGACTTGAGCGGTTTCCCCAACACGCGCTTAAGTCTAACATTCATCCATCATGCACTTACATAAAAGCCAACTCAGAAACATAACAAGCTTAACCATTCAGACTTAAGATCTAGGCTTCCTAAAGTTTATACTTGGGATATTATGCCAAAAAGTCATAACATATGTTATTTGTGTGCTTTTCACATTTGAAGTTTTAGAAGTTAGAACGTACATGACATAATAATTTTGAAGGTAAAAGGTTGTCCAAATAATTTTTTTAAAGCATGAAATCGATCCTTTTAATGAACCAATTGGTTTCACACTATTAATGCATAAAGTAGTAAAACAACAATCTTTATTACTAAATTTCTTTGAATGCGAACATAATAAACGAAGGTGAATTTGTTTCAATAAAGCAAATATTGGTTATGTGATCAAAATTTGTGTGCATACAAGTGCGCATTCATGTTGAAATCGAAGTACTTGACGAGATATGACACCTATCAAAAGTATTTGGCTCATGCAATCAATAGATTGATGCCATGTGTCATATATCTAGAAAACTAGTGTTTGGCCATTTTAGCCACTAGAACTTGAATTAAATCATATGTACAACATATATGATTATTGTACATGACAAGTACACTAGTTTCATACGTGGGAACAGGCTCCACACATGTGTGTTTATCCTATATACAAGATTTTTGGCCTCTACCAAGCTTATTTTTGCATTTTTCACACTCCTCAAAAATCTAGATTGGTAAATGGATATTTAGGCAATGCCTTGGTGAGTATATCAGCAATGCAATCTGGTGATGAAACATGAATAGGCTTGATCTCCTTTGCTTGCACTTTCTCCCTCACGAAATGGTGTGAAATCTCAATGTGCTTTGTAGTTAGGATGGCCTAACCTTTTGTGCCATAATTCCACTTGAGTGAGCTCCTCCCTTTCCATGTTCACACTTCCAACCATCACATTAGCATCCAATTTGAATAACCTCCTTTGCTTGGCAATACATTTTTCATCTTTCAAGATAGAACACGCTCCATGCTTGAAATGTACATCTAATCCACTATCCATAAGTTGTGCTACACTCAACAAGTTCTTTGTAATTGAAGGTACATAAAGAACATTGTCTAGATCTACTTTTTTAGATGATCCTAGACATAAAGGAATGGATCCAACACCTACAATCTCACATTCTTGATCACTTGCAGTGAAGATAAATCTCTTAGAACTATTGTAAGAAAGTAGATTAGAAAAGTAGTCTTTTTGGTGAGTCATGTGAGAGCTTGCCCCACTATCAATCCACCAAGTGTCTTGATTAGATGTTTGTGGTGAGGATACCATCAAAGATAGATTGCCTTCTTCCTCCTCCTCAAGCACAAGATTGCCTTGATTGTCCTTCTCTTGGGCATTTTTCTTCTTGTAGCACTCGGATGCAAAATGTCTCTTTTTTCCACAAAAAAAAACACTTTAGCTTCTTCTTGTCCTTCTTGCTCTTGCCATTGGAACTTGATGCTCCATCTTTGCTCTCCATCTCCATGTCTTGAGTCTTCTTGGATGGAAACTTTTTCTTCTTGTCTTTCAAGGAAAAGTTAGATTTTTCATCACCATCATTCAAAGATAAGGAACTCATCCTACTTTTGATATGAAGCATTCTACTCTCCTCACTTACAAGCACACTTTGAAGTTTTTTAATAATAGGAAGTGAATATTGAATAGCAAAAGTTTGAACAAGATTGGAATAATCATCTCCTAATCCATTCAAAATGATTTGAACTAATTTATCATCTTTGATTTTATCATCTATAGAAGACAACTCCTTATTCAAAGATTTGATCCTAAAGACATCATTTTGGGCACTTTCACTACTCCGTTTCATGCTTTGAAGGATTTGATTCCTAAGAATGAGTATCCTTGAAGGATTCTTGGATTCATAAATTTCTTTTAATGAATCCCATGCCTCTTTGGATGTGGTACAAGATGAGATTTCCTTCAAAAGTTCATTACTTGCATTCATTTTTATGCAATGTAATGCAACTCTACATCTCTTTTTGTACTTTGCCAATTCAACTCCTCCTTGAGGTTCTATTTCCACCTCAAGTACTATGTCATAAAGATCATGAAGTACAAGCAAAGACTCCATTCGAACTATCCAAGTAGCATAATTAGTGGATGTAAGCCTTTCACTAGCTTCAAGCAAAAACCCACCCATTGATGCCATTTTTTAATGTGAAAAAGCACTAGAAACTCTTATGGTTTCTCTAAGAGATCTGAACCTAAAGTCTTCTAGCAATTAGAAAGGTTATAGACATAATCCTATCACTCATGAACCAATCTAGAATGATGAAAATTTAGATTCTAGTCTCAAACTTGCAAAATCACTCCTTAATCTATGATTTTTAGCAATATCTCTCTTCAACTTCAACATACACTCAAAAAATCAGAGTAGATCAATTAATGCACCTAATTTAAGCTTCAAATTTGATTTTTTGGCTGATATAATCCAAGAACTAATCAAAGGATTAGATTCTCTATAGAAAATGCTTGATTTTGCACTAAAAATCACTCAAATTGGGTGTGTGAGTCAAATTGTACAAATTTTTGAAATTTCTCAGCCAAAACTGGAGCTGTACGGCCTCACGCGTGTGAAAAGCGTTCCTACAGCCCACAACAAGTTCTGGTCCAAAAATTTTGAGGATATTTATCAAATCCAACTCGCTACCCAAAATTTGACTAGTTTCCTAGAACTTGCTAATTCTGGCTTTGATTTGGATCAACCCTATCAATTTCAATAAAACCTCTTGTACTTGGCTCTGATACCATGTGAAAAAAGTACAAAATGAACCAAGAGTGGATCCTAATCTGATCCTCAATAGGGATTGGATGTTAGATTGGATTAAATCATATGTACAACATATATGATTATGGTACATGACAAGTACACTAGTTTCACACGTGGGAACAGGCTCCACACATGTGTGTTTATCCTATATACAAGATTTTTGGCCTCTACCAAGCTTATTTTTGCATTTTTCAGAAGTACTCTATAAGACTTTTTAAATTTCAAATTTTCAAATTGGAGGAAAAATGATTTTCCCTCTCCCACTCACACCTTCCAGGATGCTAACCTATTTGGCACTATAAGATCATGTTTTTTTCAACGGTTTCTCTCTACAACACCAGAGAAGGGTTCTTTCTTCTATCATTTGTTGAAAGTGCGCCCTACCAGCTCATAGATCAACGCTATTCTAGCATACGGTATGCATCTGTCTCTCTTTTGCTTGGTTCTCTCAATGTTGTACTCTCACAAGGATGATGCTTTGATAACCTCCAGCTACTGTTTATGTTTGTTCATCACACGAAAGAATAAAAAGAGCTTTCGTAGGATTGAGAAATATGGTAGTCTAGCGATGGACAGCACTCTTTAAGTATGGAAACATGCCCATCCTGCCTCAATAGACAACGATGGACATTTCCTTTCATTTGGCAACCGTTCATGAGACCATAAGCAATGGTCTGATGGCCACCTTTCAACCATTAAAAAACTCATGTAAGCTTTTATTGAGAGCGATGAAAGGGTGCCTTCACCCACTGGTATGATAATCACTTTTTCACACAAAAGATGGTCGTTGTCCAACGATGGACAACTTACTCTTCATCTTGATAAAATTTATTGAATAGCGAGGTCGCTATCCAGCGATGGACAACTGACTCTTCACCTTGATAAGTATGAATGAATAATGACTCTGTTGTCCAACAATGGACAACTAACTCTTCATCTTGATAAATATGAAGTGAATAATAGATAATGAGGTATGTTGTCCCCAATGATGGACACTATGACCTTTTCTAGCACTTGTTTATTTATCACTTTACACACAAAGCATCCTACTATCCAGCGATTGATAGTAAGATCATTTACTCTTCATTCACTAATAGCTCTTGGCTATCAATGGCTCACTATCCAGCAATGGACTACAAACTCTTACTAGCTTGTTTGATATTCTTTACATAATTATCCTCTTCTATCTAGTGGTGGATGGATGAAGACGTTAGAGCTCAATTCTTGTGGTAGAATGACTCTCTTAAAAATTTTCATATATCTTTGGCCTTATAGTACTAAACTGATAATTTTCTATGATGTAGCATCATCATACTGCTCCGGCTTTTTCTTTGTACGTTTCGGTTTACCTCTGAACCAAAACACTAGCTATCTCAACAAAAAGGTATGGTACCTAATGATTCTCCATAAAGCAAGTTATCTAACTGTTGTAAAGCTATCTTCATAAGCTTTGCTTCCGGCGCCAACATTGTCCCCGGCGCCAGCAATGCCCCTGCTGCTCCCGGCGCCGATGCCACTGTGACCAGAATCTAGCCGGCGCCAAGTTTCTATGGCTGAAAATCTTTGATCGGTTCTAGCGAAGTCCAAAGAGCTCAGATCGATGTGCAATCACCTCACACAATCTAGGCATGATTAAAGGAAGCCTGGGGATCAATAAAATCTAGAGAGAGAAATGACTTTCTAGAAAGAGAAAATTTGAGAGAGAGAAAAACGTGCTTTACCAGCTTGGGTAGAGTGCTTGGTATGAGGGGGTGCCGAATCCCACCAATACTATAGGGGAGTGCGGGTTGCGACTCATGGCAAGCTCCAACCAAGTCTCAGCCTCCCTTGCTGGAATGTTGTCATGGCTCTCGCCTTGGCATGCTAGCGTCCCGAAGACTAGGGTCAGTCACACACTTGAAATGTAACCTTCTCAGATTGATCAATAAAGTGGGATTTTTCTCAAACTGACTCTGATTACCTTTTGGGTTTCAGTGTTCAGTAAAAGCGCCAATTGTAAGGCCGCTTCAAAATTTTTAAGTTGGCACATAGTTGAGGGTCGTATCTCGGGACGCCAGCGGTATGCCGTCAGGACCATTCGGTCCGTGGCACCAGCGGTATGCTGTCGGGACCAATTGGTCCAGGAACTGATTGTCTCCATATCTATCGCGGCTTGTGGTTCTGAGTATTCCTTGCATGAACATGAATGGGTTAGGCTCTTGGGGAACGGGCTCTAACCTGTCGGCTGAGTTGGATGGCTTGCTTGGGTGGAAGTTACCTGTTTATGGCTGTCTAGTCTGGTGTGGCATTAGGTTGGCTTCTAGCGCTCGTGACGAAGCTTTTACTTGGTTAAGTTTGATGTAAGTCAGACCGCTTGCTTGGAATGGATGTTACTCATTTGTAACAAAGCTTCGAGTTGGTTCAATTTGATGTATGTCGGACGGCTTGCTTGGAGGGAAGTCACCCACATTGGGACCCCCGATCTGGCATGGCGCCAGGTTGGATCTCAATGTTGGTTTTTGGAATTTCAAGTTGGTTAAGTCTGATCGTTGTTGGCGAGTTGGTTGCTTGTATGTCAAGTGGGTTTGGATGGCAAAAGTTGAAGGCTGGGAAGCTAAGTCGTGGTTCCTGGCTCCCTTTGGGATGCCTGCGCTACATGTGGTATCAGAGCCGACTGGCCGGTCAGCTATGCGGATCTCACGAAAATGGCCACAGTTTGGGGTTCATCAAGACAACTGTTGTGCAAGGTGTTGTCCATAGTGTAAGCATGGGTGCGTCCACGGTCGGGGTGGTCAACAGAACGGAGGACTTGATGAGTCAAGGTGCTGCCCTTGAGGTGTAAGCACGGTCAGTTCTCGCGATTTGGGCCTGGCGCTGTCTGCACATAGGACAGATGAGGCAGTGTGCTGCCATTAGGTTGGTGTAAGCACAGTCTGTGCCTTGTGGGGTGTGGGGCGACATATTCGAACTGTACGGGTTAACCATTGATACTGAGATGCTGCTCGAATTCGAGTGTAAAGCACGGGTGGTTAGCTGCCGGTGCGGGATAGCTGCCGGTATTTCGAACGGACGCTAAGGGACAGTTTGCGTTGAGATCGGACTAGTGCAAACTCTGGGTGCATGTATCTGATTCAAAGAGAGCTACTTGAAGCCAAGCTCGATGTACACTTCTTGTTTTGACTGTGAGGCAACTGACCCCCGCTCTGGCATGGTGCGAGGTTGGATCTCAATGTTGGTTTTTGGAACTTCAAGTTGGTTAAGTCTGATCGTTGTTGGCGAGTTGGCTGCTTGTATGTCAAGTGGGTTTGGATGGCAAGAGTTGAACGCTGGGAAGCTAAGTCGTGGTTCCCGGCTCCCTTTGGGATGCCTGCGCTACACTAACTCACTCCAAATATGTCTTATATATGGTTTCTCCATAACTCTTTATAAGCAAATATGTGTTAAAAAGCGTTTTTTGGCTTTCTATGACTCAAAGAGAAAGAATCATCTCAAAGCAAAAGAAGCAATGGCAGCCTCTCAAGAAGCCAGGTCTACAACCATTCAGGTACACTTTTTTAGAGTAAGCAAACTCTTTGCAGTTTCAGCAAGCATGGTATGTTCAGCTCTATACATTCTTAAGATATAGCACTCTTCTGCACATTCGTGCTTTTACTTCCTTTCTTCGAAAAAAGAAACGACATAATATCACATGTAGCCTTGTATACAAGTCAAATCAACTCACCGTGAAACAAAACCCTATCATAAAGTTGAATAGTAAGGACTTCAATAATACAATCTTAGACAACATGGATATGCATAAGAGTCATGGTTTTTACTTAAGGATTGAAATGGCACAGATATGCCCTAATACCTAGTACAAACATTGGTAGTCTCTTATTAATTATTAATCACATCTTTCCTACACAGTGTCCCTATACCGTGGTTGTTATGTTACTCATATATAACAACCATGGAAGCACTTAATTGTACCCGTCTCTCTATTACTCTAGAATCTTGGTGAGATACGACTAGGAAGCATGGATATGCTCAAGAGTATGGACAGCAGTGCATGACATAAATTACACTTTGTAGGGTCGAAGATCTTGCGTAGTATAGCCCTCCCACCTGTCAAGAAGGGTTAGATCACTAGATAGGTACCTAACTATGCATAGATGCTAATTTTAGTTAGTTTCCTACTTCCTCCCTAACTCTATTCACCACTAACACTACTCTCCCTTAACTCTACTCCTCTACTCTAACATTCATCATGATTTGGGTGAAGGAAAGGGATACAAAAGGAGAGGAAGAGAGAAGAGATGAGAAAAAGAGAGAGAGAGATGAGATGGAGGTTAGCTCAAATGCTCAATGTCATTGCTTATGGAAAAGCCTTAACTAGCATAACCAAAAAGCATGGGAAATGAAAATAACAAGCAATCACAACAACAGCATAAGCAAGATTGATTAGCAAATGAGGATGCTTGAGCTCTCAAAATGGTAGAGTCTCCTCCTCTCTATTAAGCATGAAAATAGTGTACAAATGGTGCCTTTTTATAAAATGGGAAAGGCCCTTGCCCCTCAATCCTATTGGCTAATATTCACATTGATCCTATCCATTCATCTTGGACCCAACTTGATCCAAGGGTCCACAAAAAGTACATTGGAAATCACAAGATTCATGTGAGTCCAAAATTGGACTCAACTCTAAAAGTAAACTCTAAGTTTAGAATTGACTTTGGGCCTCAAGTTTTATTTTAATTACAAAGGGCCCAAGTCTATTATATTATTTACAACTTATTTACACTTTGTTGGGAATACCCCCAACATGACCCACGACCTGAAGTAGTGCCGGTCCCTCGGCACTCTGCCGGTTTAGTATAACGTTTTCTTTGCCCGCCTTTGCTGGATCAGGTAGGTGGTGACATCTTCCATGAAGTTGAGGTGGTCCAGTTTCTTCAAGTCCTTGGGCGTGTGAAGGGACTTGTGGACTCCTCGTAGCCAATCTTGGTCGACCCATGTTTGGAATGTACGTGTCCATGGATCGTCCAGAAGCGCAACTCGGTAATACACACGAGCGATTGGCAACTGATCTTTGACTTTGTCTGAAGGTAGCGCCTTATTAAAAATATGGATGGGAGAAAATTGTCTCATTTAGTCTCGACATCCATTAGCAGTGGCTGCCGGACGGACTGTTGGATCAGGGCAATTGATATAATGGTTTGTGAACGCGGTGAGAGCCCTTCTGGCATCTACATCCATAGTCCATCCATATTCTAACTATATGATCAAATGATAGCTGGTAGGAATTTTGGTTGCAAACGGAGAACTTGGAAATTTCAGTGTAAATTTTGGCAGAGCTTTGCTAGAAAAGGTGACAAATGATTCGAATTCAGCCCTTATTTAGCAAAATTTAGAGTGCGTATTAGGTGAAATCCACTTTCCCTTGCTCAGTTCCACCCAAATTTTGGCAGACACCTTCTTCACAAAATTCTAAGACCTCAGGGAAGTCTGCGAGAGTTCAGAAGGTGATTTGACTGTTATGCGAAGGTTTTGCAAGGGTTCAGGCTATCTGCGAGGGTTCAACTCTTGCAGGAAGTGATCTCTCGCACAACTTGTTCCTGTAATTGGATTTTCAAGATCAGACCATGTAGGCAGGTTAATTTCACTGTTCTGATTCCATTTAGGCACCTTGCGAGGATTGGTAAGTTGATCTTGATGCTCTACGAGGGTTTCACTGTGGTGGCCAGTACTTGTGTAACCGACTACCGTTGATGGTTGTATCGAATGGTGTCCCATCTAACTTTTCTAAATTCACGGCTCCATGATTAAGCATTTTCTTGATCCGATAGGGACCTTCACCTGTGAATTTTAATTTTCCTTTGATTGCCTTGGTTTTATACATCAGGACCAGATCTCCGGCGAAGACCCTTCTTTTGTAACCTATGATCATGCCATGTTTTGCGTCTTTCCTTTTCAACTGCCAGTGCATGCACAACTAGTAAGCGTGTTTCACAGAGTTTATGAAGAGCTTCACGACATAGCTGTAGAGATTTGGACTCACTAAGACGTTGCGTGGTGGAAATCCTTATAAAAGAAACTAAAAACTCTACTAGCATCATAGCATCCTGACCATATACCAATTGGAAGGGTGTTTCTACTCTTTTTTGTCATTTTGGTGGATTCATCCTTGTTGTCTTTCACCGGGACTGCCATGACATTCGTCTCATGGTTGCGAATATCAACATCCACTGTAGCTATCGCCTCTTCGGGTAGATCACTCCATCAGATCACCTAGTTGTAGCGTTGCTTCCTAATTCTTCTTATTCGCAGGTGCCTTGGGTGGATCGATCCTTGAGACTTTCGCCATAGCAAACTTTTGTGGTGGTTGAGCTGGTACTTTCTTGGTTCCATAACGATCTGGGTCCATGTGATGTAGGACTTGTTCATCAGTCAGCTCAATCTCCTTATTATAAGTTAGAGCATGTTGCCAAGGGACTAGATCATCGTCCACTGGGTTCTCAATAGGCTCCGCTGACAGCCATGCTACGTTTATCATATTCACCCCAAATGTGATTGGTGTGTCCATGGTGTAACATTTGGGTGAAGATGTACTAGGTTCTGGATCTGATTCATATTGACATGTCTGGCAGTCAATAGTTGCTAATGCATCTGTCCATATCACGACATCTGTCTTTGAATCATAGTGACCTCCCTTGGCTGGCCTTGGGCGATCAATCGTGTGATCTATCGTGGATAATCCGTCATCATCTTTGGGTGCAATAGGTTTCACCGCCCATGTGGTTGGATCAACCTTTACAGCCTGTTCTCCGTTCTCGAAGGTGAGTTTTCTCGTACCCCAGTTGTGTACTACTTGCGCAGTTGTCACCCATGGTCTTCCCAGTAAAACATGGTATGTATATGGAGATTCAGGTATATCCATGACTACAAAAGTAATCACAAACTGCATGTTTGCTATCTTTATAGGGATATCGACAACTACACCTTTCAGTTTCACAAAGAATTGATCTGCTAGTTTGATGGCGAATCTTGCTGGCTTCAACCCTTGCAGACCCCATTTTTCATATAAAGTAGTGAAGATCAAATTGACACCCGATCCTCCATCCACCATTGTTGTCTCGTCCTCGTATCTCTTGTGTTTGATGGGCAAAGTGATGTTGTGTTTCTCACTTTCCCATGCTACTCTGATGTGGAGGACGTTACTTGTTCTTCATAGTCCGTACAATATACGGGATCAGGCGCTACTAGCTCCTCATCCGTTTTGGCCCATTCAGCTAGAAGGCTTTTCGCTTGTGGTGCAATCCGAGTAGTTCTCCGAGTGGTACACTAACACGGCTTGACAATAAAAGTGTGAGCCTTTCAGTGCGTGGTTCCTCAAGCTCTACCATGTGAAAAGGTAGTTCATATTGGTGCAACCGATCATTTTGATCAGTGCGCAGTGGTGAGCCCGCTTACGGTTCCCATTCAACGCCAACTGGAGGTTCCGTGGGATTAACTCTTTCTTGCTCTTTTTCCTCCGCTTGTGCTTTTTGTACCCAGTGTCTTATTTTCTGGTACTGTCTTCTTTCTTCCCTCACATTCGGATATGGCACGGAAGTTGAGGGTTGGTCGTCAGTGACCGATGTTGGTGGTGAGGGAGCCACTTCCTTTCTCTTCTGCACACGTATAACAGTTAACACAGGAGCATGGAATTGTCGTCCTTCCGATGGCATCCCTGCTGGAACTGTTGGTTGTTGTATTGCAATGAAGTTAAGAGGTGCACTGGTTCCAAGTTTAAATGGACAATTCTTGTAACAATGACCATAACCGCATTCTCGGCAGAAGGATGTATATTGTCCCTTGTAGGGACATTCCGCAATTCTGTGTCCTTCGCCGCATCCGTAGCAGCCGTAATTTCTTCCGCCTTGACGCTGAGTTTGAGCTGCATAGGCCGCAACATATTCATTTATGGCAAGATCCATAAATGGTTCATCCGGTCCGTACCATTGTTGTTGCTCAAGTTGAGGTGGCATTTGCATCTCTGGTTCCGCTGCTGTCAGGTTTACATGGGCCACTTGTTGATTGGCTGGCCCTGGTGGAGCAGGTAAGGCCATACGTTGTGGTTGATTTGGTGCGCCGTATCTTGGTGCCGCGTTGGGTGCCCTTTGATGGTAAGGATAAGAAGTCTGATAAGGACTTCTTTCCGGGGGTTGAACGAGCAAAATGCCATATCGTGCGATGTTGCATTGCACAGATGGCAGAATCTATGTGTTAGTCTCAGATTTTGCTTTAGGACTGGACACTCGTTCTCTGTATGGTTTTGCGGGCACACTGAACACCATACATTTTCCCGTCTTGGATATTGCAGCTGGTTTGGTTCTGGGTGATGTGGCGTTACTGCTACAGCTCCTTGTAAGGCCTTTAGTTTTGGTGAAACTGCGTCATAAGTTGCTCCATCTACTGTTTGTGTAATTTCGTCATTTTCTCCAACATTAGTTTTGTGGATAGAGCAGATGCGGTTGATGATGACGATGCTAATGAGGGAGTAGGGGTGTGGGTGGATGGATATTCGTCATCAGATCCCTCATCCTCTTCCCTGATGGTATCTTCCATAGCTTCTTGCAGAGTAGCGTATTGCTCCCGTCGTTTCAGTTCTCTTCTGATGCTTCGTGGTAGTCCGACTAGGAACCACATGGTCACCGCATGATCGGGAGTTAGGGCTACACTACACTCGGATCGTAAGTGTTTGACCTGCTCAATATAGTCCCTGACCCTTTCTCGTTTTCCCATCTTGACTTTGTTTAGCAGGAGGAACGGGTCTTCCAGGAACTTTCTTGGTTTAAAGCGCGTAATGAAAGCCACTTTAACTGCTTCCCAAGTAAATTTTTCTTCCTTTGACAAGTTGAAAACCCAAACCTGAGCCACTGCCAATAAAAACATGGGGAAAAGCATCAGCTTCTCCGTAGGTGTCCGTTCGTCGTAGATTTCACAAGCTTGCTTGTAGATCTGGAGGAATCGGATGGGATCTCATGATCCATCATATTTTGGTATTTCCATCCGTGACTTAGAATTTGCTTTGCACAGGAACACAGATCATGCTACACAGTAACACAGACAGAAAATCACTCTCCTTAGCAAGCTCACATAGCAACTATATTTCTCAAAATAAAATTACATTGTACATATAGTTGTTCACTCAGGCAACCCATGCATGACCCAGGTTGCCGTTGGCGGGACGCGTGTCCCGTCGACTTGCCTCGTGGTGAGGCCAGCTGATCCTTATCCACTGATAGGACCCACAGTACAGTAACACAGTGATTCTAACTTTAATTCTAACTCTCTCCCTTAAAGTAGAGTCACTTTTTATACAATCATATACATAGCTTTAAAGTCAACAAACTTTAAATACAGAAAGTTTTGATCTAAATTTATCAAACTTTTCTCCAGTAAGTGGCTTAGTGAAAATATCAGCTAGTTGTTCTTCTGTGCTACAATGAACAACATGAATTTCACGACTCAACAGCCTCTCACGTATGAAGTGATATTGAATCTCAATGTGTTTAGTTCTCGCATGGAACACTGGATTCTTTGCTAGCTGAATGCCACTCTGACTGTCACTATGTAAAGTCGTGGGATTTTTCTGCTTTATGCCAATTTCTTCCAAGATTTGTCTCAACCATATAGCTTCTTGTGCAGCACTACACATTGCCTTATACTCTGCTTCTGTGGTGGAAAGAGCAATTGGACTTTGCTTCTTACTAGACCAAGAAAAGCAATAACCACAAAACTGGAATATATATCCTGTGGTGGATCTACGATCATCATAGTCACCTCCCCAGTCCGCATCCACATAGCCACACAACTCAGGTAAACCATCATGCTTCCTGTAAATCAAGCCATACTCTGAAGTGCCTTTCACATAACGCAAAATGCGTTTAGCTGCTTTCCAATGCGTTTCCGTAGGTGCTGCCATAAACTGACTTACAATGCCAACAACATAGCATATATCTGGTCTAGTTGTGGTAAGGTAAATCAAGCTCCCTACTAACTGTCTATATAGCGTAGCATCAAATGACTGTGATTCATCAAGCTTAGAAAGCTTTTTACCTGGTTCAATAGGAGTGTTTACTGGTTTGCAATCCTGCAACCTAAACCTATGCAGCAACTCTTTGACATACTTCACCTGTGTTAAACCCACTTCATGTCCTTTTTGCCACACTTCTACTCCAAGGCAGTAATGCATCAGGCTGAGATCCGTCATCTCAAATTGTTCCATGAGGTCTTTCTTGATCATGTCTATCATCTCTTGATTATTTCCCGTAATAATCAAGTCATCAACATAAAGAGCAATCAAAGCAACCATACCATCAAAGCATAAGACATATAGATTTGGATCAGAATGTGTTCTCACCATCCCTTTTGAACGAAAGTAGGCATCAATCCTGCTACACCACGCACGTGGTGCTTGTTTAAGACCATAAAGCGCTTTCTTCAAGTGACATACTTTATTTTCCTGTCCTTTCGTTACAAAGCCTTCATGTTGATCCATGAACACTTCTTCTTCTAACTCACCATTTAGAAAGGCAGATTTCACATCCATCTGATGCAAAGGCCAACCAAAATGTGAAGCTAAAGCAATAAGTAGACGTAGAGTATTCCACTTACACACCGGCGCAAAGGTCTCCCCATAGTCAATGTCTTTATTTTGTGCGTACCCTTTGATTACCAATCTTGCTTTGTGCTTTGCTATGCTTCCATCTGCATGGTACTTAGTTCTGTATACCCATTTGCAACCAATGGGTTTCTTGCCAACTGGTGGTTCTACTAAGTCCCATGTGCTATGCTTAGCAATTGACTCCATCTCCTCTCCCATGGCCTTGATCCAAATGTCATCATCCTTCGCTTCACCATAGGTCGAAGGTTCTTTGCTTTGAATAATGCTGGATAACAAAGCATAATTTGCTTCATACCTTTCAGGTAGTATCTTCTCTCTTGTTGATCTTCGTAGCTCTCCCTGGTTAGATGATCCTGGAAAGTCATATATATCGCGGCTCTCCATCAATCTCTCAAACCACTTAGGGAGCTTTCTGTCAGGTGATCGACTTCCTGGTGAAAATGTATCCCACAGTACATCCTTCTCCTTGCGTTTGTCACCTACAATTTCAATCCTTCTTGCACCAAAAGGTTTGTCCCTACCTCTCCAACATGTTTCATGAGGTTGAGTAGTAGTATCTTGAGATGTATCCTCATGTTCATCACTCGGAAGGTCAATGAATGGATCATCATCAGGTGGTATCCTCACTATACCATTTTTCCTACTGGATGTGTCTATCTTCTCAGCATCTTCGTCTTCATACATCTTGGATTCATCAAAGATAACATCTCGGCTTATATGGATTTTTTTTTCGATTGGATCAAAACATCTATAGCCCTTCACGCGATCATCATACCCTAGGAATATGCACTTGATAGCTTTTACATCAAGTTTACGTCTTTCTTCCTTAGGAATATGTACAAAGGCCTTACATCCAAAGATTCACAAGTGGTTCACCTTTGGCTTCTTCTTTGTGAATGCTTCCTCAGGTGTTATTTTTGGTATGGCAATGGTAGGACTTCTATTTTGAAGATAGACTGTCGTGCTACATGCTTCTGACCAAAAATCTTTTGGTAATTTTATCTCAGCTAGCATAGATCTGGCACTTTCCACAATCGTACGATTTTTGCGCTCAGCTACACCATTGAGAGCAGGAATATGAGCTTGCATATATTGTCTTTTAATCCCACATTGATCACAAAGATCATTGAAGTCATTAGACTTATATTCACCTCCACTATCTGATCTTAGGACCTTGATCTTCTTACCTGTCTGATTTTCAACCAAGTTTTTGAAGTTTTTGAAGTTATCAAAAGCATCTGATTTCTTCTTCAAGAAGTAGATCCACGTCTCACGTGACATATCATCAATAAAGGTCATGAAATAGAAGGCTTTTCCAAAGGACATGGTCCTCATGGGCCCGCATAAATCTGTGTGGATTAAATCCAGGATGTTCTTTGCTCTTAAAACACCCTCTTTATTGAACTTCTCTAGATGCTGCTTCCCATATATACAAGATTCGCACATCGATTTCAAGTGATCTTCTATTGTAGGCAGTCCTGTTACCATCTCCAATTTTCTCATCAAACTGAGGCTTCCCAAGTTCAAGTGACCAAGCCTCTTGTGCCACAACTCAGTTTGCGAAGGAACGGATGATACAAGTCCATGTTGCCCCTTGATTGTAGCATTCAACCTGTACAATTTTGTATTGGGCTCTCTTACTCCATTCGCAATAACTTTGAACGTTTGGTTCGCATCCTTCACAAAGCAACGATCATGGGCGAATTCTACTTTCAACTTTTAATCAGTAATGACTCCAACAGAAAGTAGATTTTTCTTCAAACCTGGTACATAAAGTACCTCCCTGATCATCCTGCTTTTGCCATCAGGCAGTTGGATTGAAACTGTGCCTATCCCCTTGATCATGCACATTTCACCATTTGCTTGTGAAACAGATGTCCCATTATCCAATGCCTTCAAACTACTGAACCAGTTCTTGTTACCTGTCATGTGTCTTGTGGCTCCTGAGTCAATATACCATGTTTGATCATCTTGATTAGATAACAATGCAGATATGAAGATGCTAGAGTCTTCAATCTCACCTTCATCGACAAGGTTACCTGCTTGTTTTGGTTTCCCCTTGCCTTGTTCCGCCAGGAATTTGCGACATTCACTCTTCCAGTGGCCCTTTTTACCACAATGGAAGCACTTGCCTTTCTTTTTAGTTTTGTTGGAAGATCTCTCATCCTCCTGAGACTTGGCAAATTGCTGCTTGGTCTTCTTTTTGCCCTTGCCCTTGCCTTGTTTTTGGCGTGTCGCATGTGCCTGATCATTAGTATTTTGACGTCTAGCTTTCACCATTTCTCGTCGTTGCTCTTCCTGCATCAAGATTCCTGTGAGTTCGTCAAAGGTTGGCAATCTTTCTCTTGATGCTATTCCGCTCACAAACATCTGATAGGGTTCTGCAATGCCGTATAATGCATTATGCACCAGCTCCACATCACGTATGCGCTCTCCAATAGAATGCAGTTCATCTCTCATTGTCTTGATTCTGGTCATGTACGTCTGAATGTGCTCTCCTTGCTCCATGCGGGCACTATTCAACTTTGACTTCAAAAACATAATTCTTGACGGATTTGACTTCTCGAACTGCTCCTTTAGCACATCCCATGTCTGTCTGGGTGTAATAGCATCACAAATGTGGGTAATGATGTGATCCTTCACTGATAAGTTAATGAAGGTCAAAGCTTTCCTCATCTTCTTGTCGAACACTTTAATGTCTGCTTCATTTGGCGGCCTTCTCTCATCACCTGTGACGACTTCCCACACATCTTTCTCCAGCAGTATGTTTTTCATTTTGAATTTCCACACTGCATAGTTGGAAATCCCGTCCAATTTGCTACTTTCACTCAAAATGGACTCTCCCATGTTTGCCATCGCAAAACTGCTTGAAACTTCTGCCTTAGGCTAAGAACGGTATGTCAAGGCCAACAGTGATGTCAAAAGTTGAAAATAATGACCTGCACTTTTTTTCTTACCAGTCCACTCGCTGCTTTTCCACCAATTTGAAAGCCAAATCGGCGTCGCCTTCCGAAATGCACTTAGTCGTCAACTCCCAACAACGCGCCCAGTGGAATGGTGAAACTACTTCTGGCGTACTCTGAACACTTTCTCCGCTGCAACTGCTCTATTTTGCTATACCGTACTTGCAGGTACAGTCCGGGTGCCCTTCGTTTGGAGGTTATAGCCTTTCGTTTGGGTCAAAACGGGCAAAGGACCCAAAAATAGGGACTTTTCTAGCTTTTGAATTGTTTCTTCACTTTGAAGAAACTTCACTCTTCACTTGTGAAGGGACCCAACTCAACTTTCAGTATGAAAATTTTTAATGCAGTTGAAGGCCAGAATGCACTTCAATTCTTCAGGACCCTGTTTAAAGCTCATCCAATGGCTGAACCAAATCTTGTGGTTCACATTTCTCTCCCACCAAATCTTGTGGCTGGACCGTTGATTCATTTGACACCTCATCCACAAGTTCAAAGTACATCTGGGCATCAAACTAAACTCTTGCAGATGCTATGGTCTTCCATACACTAAGCTGAGTGTTGCGTTGGGCGCGCGAACAGCCCTCGACTTCCCTGCCTGCGGCCGCGTCTTCCTTCCCTGAAAAATGTTGGATCAAACTCTCCTGTAGATCATTTTGAACATGATCTGAGGCCTGGAGCAGGGTCGCCCTACTGAATCCATGACTGTAGAGTGTTCAGTCAGGAAATTCTGTGGAGAAACGGTGATTTTAGCTCAACTTGACAAAGTGGCTTTTTCACCTTTTTATCGCAAATCTGCTAGGTTAACTGTCTGGAGACAAATCTCTGAAACAAACCTTAGAATCTCTCCATGGCTCATTGACAATGTGATTAGCTTCCTTCCTGTCCTTACGGCATCCAAAACGGTGCACAAACAGCGAAGAAATCACTAGTTATGTATAAAAACCGTAACTCCAAGTCCGGTTTCAATTTTCAGCTGGCTTTGAAATTGTCAATTTTTCACCAAATTTTTCCCTGTCTGATGCTATGCACAGGCTAATAATCCCTCTGCTGAGCTTACCAAGCCTCTATAAATTAGAAACCGTGCACCAGTGCTTCTCTTTCTGTCTTCAACCCGCCGTAAAACCCCGAACTCTCAGAAGATAGTTCTCCCGAAGCTCTCTTCAACGGCGACACTGTACTGTGTACACTCCCTATACGACTCTGATACCAACTTAGAATTTGCTTTGCATAGGAACACAGATCATGCTACACAGTAACATAGACAGAAAATCACTCTCCTCAGCAAGCTCACATAGCAACTGTATTTCTCAAAATGAAATTACACTGTACATATAGTTGTTCACTCAGGCAACCCATGCATGACCCAGGTTGCCGTTGGCGGGACGCGTGTCCCGTCGACTTGCCTTGTGGCGAGGCCAGTTGATCCTTATCCACTAATAGACTCCACAGTACAGTAACACAGTGATTCTAACTTTATTTCTAACTCCGTGGTGCTCTCCGGACTACTTGCAAGGGAGCGACAGGTACAAGTTGGCCCATTGGATCCATTGGTGCTGGTTCCGGTTCTGCCTCTTGTTGCATGGCTGCTAATTTGGGAAGGTGTGGTGCTTGATTTGCTGTCCTTCGTGCTATTGATCATCCCGATCTCAGATTCATCCGATGGTGGGCTCCAAAGTGATTGGATCTTGCTTATATAGTAGGATGTTGTCTGGATTTCAAGAATCTGATCGATCTGATTGGCCAGAAGTGAATTTTAGGCCTTTTACGGTGGTTTTCCCTTAATAACTTTTCTCCTTGCACTGATTGATCTGAGATTTTGACAGTAGCTGGATCTGATGTAGATCTTTCCACTGATCTAGTCTGCGAGGGTTATCTTGTGCAAGGGTTGGTTGTGCGAGGGTTCTTTAGTTATTTTTGCAGATAAAAAATCTGATATCTCTCTGATCTTTGGGAAGTAACTCTTGCAAGGCTCACAGTAGCTAAATCTGGGTCAGATCTCACTATAGAATTCACTGCGAGAGTTAACTCTTGCAAGAAGTGAAAATTTCACTGTCTACGAGGTTCAAAACCACTTTTCTGGCTTGATCTTCACCAAATCTCAAAACTAACTCTTGCAGGCTTCATCACTGATGTAAATTGACATTCTAAATCGACTAAGAGGGTTTGCGAGAGTTCTTATTGGAAGGATTTGTTGGATCTTCACTTTTTAGTAATTTTTTAGCACTTAAACCCAATTTTCTGCTCACTGGAATCAAACTAACTCTCGCAAGCTCTTCTGTGTCCTGGTCTCACTGAGATGGAACTTCACAATCCTCTACGAGAGTTCTTGACCACTGGAACTGAAAATTTTGCTGTCTGCGAGGGTTCACTTGTACTTTCCCGTCTTTTTTTCACTAGGAACTCT
This sequence comes from Diphasiastrum complanatum, assembly GCA_029204225.1. Classification (NCBI taxonomy): domain Eukaryota; kingdom Viridiplantae; phylum Streptophyta; class Lycopodiopsida; order Lycopodiales; family Lycopodiaceae; genus Diphasiastrum; species Diphasiastrum complanatum. The sequence goes on from CM055112.1 coordinate 28,589,186, forward strand.
CGCACAGGCACTTAGACATCAAACTAACTCTCGCAAGCTTCTCTGTGTCCTGGTCTCACGATGGAGCTTCAGAGGGCTTTGCGAGAGTTCTTATGAAGATTTGAATTTTTTCGGATTTTTTCAAGGGTTTTTTGAATTTTTAATGATTTTTCGCTGATTTTTACAATCTGCTTGGAACTAACTCTCGCAGGCTTCTATGGTACCCTAGAGCTGCTGCCAGTCATGCAAGAGTTAATTCACACTGGTTCTGGAGATATAAATATCTGATGAGTTCTTAGGCTCTTTTTCCCTCCAAAATTGCAGATTGGTGTGTTTTTTTGGGTTTTTGGGCTGGTTGGTTTGGGTTTCAAGCCCTTAGAGGCTGTTCAAGGCCTTCTCTACCCTCTCACACCTCCTCCGCTAGCTGTGAACAGTCCAAACACAAAAAAATACAGAAAACTAATTCTAAACACCCAAAAATCTACCTAAAACTACTCTAAAAAGCAAGAAAATAGCTAAAATACAGCTAAACTAGTTAGTGGAAACCTATCCCCGGCAACGGTGCCATTGTAGGGTCAAAGATCTTGCGTAGTATAGTCCTCCCCAAGGGTTAGATTACTGGATAGGTACCTAACTATGCATAGATGCTAATTTTAGTTAGTTTCCTACTTCCTCCCTAACTCTATTCACCACTAACACTACTCTCCCTTAACTCTACTCCTCTACTCTAACATTCATCATTATTTGGGTGAAGGAAAGGGATACAAAAGGAGAGGAAGAGAGAAGAGAAGAGAGAAAGAGAGAGAGAGATGAGATGGAGGTTAGCTCAAATGCTCAATGTCATTGCTTATGGAAAAACCTTAACTAGCATAAGCAAAAAGCATGGGAAATGAAAATAACAAGCAATCACAGCAATAGCATAAACAAGATTGATTAGCAAATGAGGATGCTTGAGCTCTCAAAATGGTAGAGTCTCCTCCTCTTTATTAAGCATGAAAATAGTGTACAAATGGTGCCTTTTTATAAAATGGGGAAGGCCCTTGCCCCTCAATCCTATTGGCTAATATTCACATTGATCCTATCCATTCATCTTGGACCCAACTTGATCCAAGGGTCCACAAAAAGTACATTGGAAATCACAAGATTCATGTGAGTCCAAAATTGGACCCAACTCTAGAAGTAAACTCTAAGTTTAGAATTGACTTTGGGCCTCAAGTTTTATTATAATTACAAAGGGCCCAAGTCTATTATTTTATTTACAATTTCACTTGCGTGCTCATTGGGCCATGGGCTTATACACGCAGGATGCCATGCCCTCGCAACACATTTTATTGGATGATTTTATTTATTTACACTTTGTTGGGAATACCCCTAACACACTTTAAGGGTCACTTGGGTCAATATGGCATGGATTTGCTCTGACATCAACACACGTGTCCAGGTCTTCTGGCTAATTGAAACTTTTTCATACTTCACTATGTTTAAAACGAACTGATATGGATCAATTGACTGTAAGCTGATCAGTATGGCACTCACCCTGATACGGTGATATAATAGCTTGGCCTATTGCTAAAACATTGGTTGTCTGGGAAGATTGGACTATGATTTAAAATGCCATTTAAAGTTGTTAAGTAATATAACTTTTTTTGGACATGAATAACAATTGTTGTTCAGCCATGACACCTATCTTCCTCACTGAACTAACTTGAGCGGTTTTGTTTTGTGGAATGGTGACAGGTATCAACTGGACGTCTTGAGAGTGGTTATGCTTTATGGTGCTTTACAGTATTGTATTTTACTTTTCAGCTATATTTTACCTTGTTGGATTATGAATAAAGGCTTTAAAAGATTTCAGCCTTGTTTTGTCAAGAGAAACTAAGTGTGGTCTTGTATTTCTCTCTCTCTCTCTCTCTCTCTCTCTCCTCTCTCTCTCTCTCTCTCTCTCTCTCTCTCTCTTCTCTCTCTCTCTCTCTCTCTCTCTCTCTCTCTCTCTCTCTCTCTCTCATAAAATCTACTATATTGGTACTACACGTCATTCGATTTTTGAAACGTTATAAAAAATTCTTTTTCCTTATGATACTATAGTAACAAAAATGTCTTACTTTGCTCAAACTTGAAAACATGGCCTCAAAATAAAGTTCTCTCTCTCTCTCTCTCTCTCTCTCTCTCTCTCTCTCTCTCTCTCTCTCTCTCTCTCTCTCTCTCTCTCTCTCTCTCTCTCTCTCTCTCTCATGAAATCTACTATATTGGTACCACACGTCATTCGGTTTTCGAAACGTTATAAAAAATCCTTTTTCCTTATGATACTATAGTAACAAAAATGCCTTACTTTGTTCAAACTTAGAAACATGGCCTCAAAATAAAGTTTTTCTTAAAAAAACTTCTAGTCTTTTGGTGGGAAACTTGGTTTTTATCGAACAGCTATGATCAGTGCATAGTATAGGGATTCAATCTAACGATGAGCATCTTCAAGCACCTGGTGCACTAAGAGGTACTGGAATTTCTATAAGAGGGAAGATCACTACAACGTTTCTCTCTCTCTCTCTCTCTCTCTCTCTCTCTCTCTCTCTCTCATCTCTCTCTCTCTCTCTCTCTCTCTCTCTCTCTCTCTCTCTCTCGCTTTAGCTCTCTTGGTTTGCTTCTCTACTGCTGCCATCTCTGCCTCGATATAGACTTTTTGGTTTCAGTTTTTTGGTAGTTTAGGGTTTAGGTTACAACAAAGTTCAAACCTGAAGAATTGTGCGTAACCAAAACATGAACCATGCATTTGCGAGATCAACAATTGCCATGATCGATTCTGAATTGGAAGAAAAAATATGATAGTTAGTATGGATGGCTACCTGCTACTTTGAGAAGAATCAAAAGTGTACCAATTGCACAATCTCAAGAGGGCCTAGTTCTCAGATCCAAACTTAAAGACGTGTTAAATATTACATGCTAAGCACTAATCTAAATAACAAAAAAAAGTGATACAATTAGGGCTGCACATCTTTCCGTGAGCACAAAACTAGACAGTCCAAAGTTTTACAAGGAAAAAAGAACTTCTTGCCATCTAAACAAGACTAACAGTAGTTTCTTTATCTAGAGAGAGCACCTCAATTTCTGTTAGGAGTGGCTGGTGAATAAACATGTTTGTGTTCTAGTCTAGCCCTAGCAATCTAAGAAAAACATAGTACAAATGTTTGCATGCTAGATACGACTTTCCCTCCATGTGACAAGCTTGAAAATCCGCACATGTGCAAGACGGTTGTTGTGCTATGCGAACATCGTACTCTCCCTCGTGGTCTAAACAAATCATTGTAATGGTAAAGATTTCATGGTGTTCTTCTTTGACACACTTAACAACCTTCACACTCGCCAACATAGTAAGACACCAATCAATGCGTTGTTGTGCCTTGAGTGAGATCGTCGTTCTGATTTTAAATCGTCTTCTGGGTGGCATAGTGTCTTCTGCGCTTGGGAAAGATGAGTCATGATCTTCAGTGGTGCCATGTCCTGGTGGTTGCTATCTTGGTGTGCAATGTCCTGGTGTGCAATGTTATTCATGAGAGTTTGATGCATCAGCACCCTTTGATGAGAAATTGGTGGCTTGCCCCCATCCACAACCTGCATTTGTAAGACATAACCTCCACGTGTCAGGATCTCAGCTTCCCGTTGAGTTAAATTAGTGCCTTTGGCGACTGGCCAAATGCTGGGAAGTTTATGAGGCATTTGAGTAAATTTCCATTTGTTTGTTTTCCATGTGTGTGTGCAATCACCAGCACAAAACCACATAAATTGTGGAGTGCTTCCTTTAATATGCTTTCTAATACCGTAGAAGGAAGGCCTTGCGATACCTCTCATTGAACAACCAATAGGACGTTCACAAGGACCCTCTTTAGGAATCAACCCGAGACACTTGACTCGACTATTGATAGTTGCTCTTCGTATTGCCCACATACTTATGTGTACATCCTCTTCAACCACTGGCTTCCCATCCACCTTGCATTCCTCCTCCCTGTGGGTAGCGGCAAAAATTATTTGTTTAGGAATAGCACGACGTCCTCTATATATATTTTAGTTATTGTACTCTGGCCGATGGCTTGCATTCTCTTTGATTCCAACAGTTTTACTAGGCTTTCTTTTTCTTCCCACAGTCTCCTTATCACCCTCCATGTGGTCTGGTTGATGGTACATAGGCATACCAAATGTGCGTGTTTGGATGGGATGTCATGCTCTTTGCTGAAAGGAGGGCGGGCTCTTTGATGGGATGAAATGCGTGGTTGGATCTAGGTTGATAGCGAGGCAAAACGGGTGGCTGACCTCTATGCTTGTGTGCATAAAAGTGGCTGCCCTCTATGCTTGTGTGCATAAACCCTCTACAAGCATAAATCCCTAAACCCTTGATGAACGTAAACCCCTTATGAGACCTCTTAAAGGAGAATGCTTGCAAGAAAAATAGAAAGCAAAAAAGCAAAAGCAGTAAGCAACATAGAGACAACAACAAGCAAGAACGATAAGAATCAGCTAGAAACGTAGAATAAACAAAACAAGAACAAGCAAAAATCGTAGCTAAAACATAGAGCAATCGAGGAAAAAGAGCGGCAACGACGCCAATGTTGTGTCTTCAGCATCCACACCGGCTATGGGCTCAACTAGTCTACGCTATGGCTTCTCCAATTAGCTTGGATATGGATGCAAGAAAGACAGTCACGAGCCTGGTGGTGATTATTCTGAGGGTAAGATCCACTCTTCTCTCTTTTCTCTCCTTAGTTTCTAGCAAATGACGGCTTAACCTAAAAGATAAAACCCTAAACTAAATCTCATCCTCTAAGGCTTACCCCTATTAGAGAATGAGGGCCTAGATTAACTTAACTTGTTGCCAGATGAATAATATACAATACAATGTGAAGTAACACATGAATAATATACAATACAATGTGAAGTAACACAGTACATGAAACCACACAAGGGAGAACACTCAAAGAGAAAGATAGGCTTGTATTGCAAATGAGGTTCTTCTCGAAAATGGACTCTTCCACTCCTATTTATACTTGGAGTGGTGTCACTTACAAAAATATACTGTGGGACAAGTAAGCCACATAGAATAACTTAATTTGAATCACACTGGTGCCATGGGACAAATCCCCAATAGGCCTCTTTGTGACTAATTACATAACTTGAAATCACATATCTATGTGCAATGCCCATGACAATTTAAACTTAGAACTAAATAACTTAAGCATTACGGAATAAAGTAAAAAGCCTAAACTTGATGGGCAAGTTCTTTGTTTAAATTTTATCTTGCTTGTATTTTTAAAGATGTTCCGTAAGATGGCTAAAATATTCCTTGGAATATCAGCCTACAATGTTGTTTAACAACATCCTAGAATCAAGGCACTTATCTATGAGGGAATGTGCTTCCAAGGCATATGAAGAGTTATTTGCACCATATCATACTTGGGCAATCCGGAAAACGGTGACACCAGGAATGTATATGCTCCCTTCAAAGGGCCATTTTTCGAGAAAGATCCATGAGGATGAAACTTCCGCAGGGGCTCAAATGTAAGTATATATACGGGCTGCAACACCAATAATTGATTTCAGAAATGCAATGTTCATAGCAAGAAGGAAAGAAGATGTGCATGACACGCAGAGATCGCAATAGTATCAATCAAGCAGGTTGCTGTTAGAATCCATGGATCGATCTCAAGTTGCAGGAGAATTGAAAACTGTTTAAGGAGACCCACATAAGTGTGTTTGAGATCAGGCAGCTACTAACGGACAATTAAGTCATAAAACTTCAATCTCGCAACACAAGCAGAATATGTAACAAAGCAATTTCAACCACAGCAAACTGAATTCGCGGAAGGTGGATTGAATTCGCGGAGAAGTCGCGAGGGGGAGAAAGTTGAATTCGTGGAAGGTGGATTCGCAGTTGCCCGGGACTCGCGAGTAATCGCAGCAGAAATGGAGAAAAGAAATCTTCAGATGACTCGTGGAGAAGTCCACCGGAAGAACTCGTTGGAAATCATGGAGGAGAAATTAAAATCGTGAAGGAAGTTGCCAGAAATCGCCCGTGAAAAATCGGCAGTGCCAAAGAAATCGCGTAAGTGGAGAAGTCACGAAGTCAGAATCGAGGGCGTTTGAATTTGTGGAGGTCAGAAGTCGCAGGAGCCAGGGAGTAACTGCAGGAGAATTCATGGAAAATCGAATTCGTGGTAACTCGTGAAGAATTCGCCAAAATCTGTGAAGAAATCATGTGTGCGGGGGTGTGTGCCTACAGGAGAATTCATGAGGTGAATTCATGGAGGAATCGCCACGGATTCGTCAGGGGGTTTCTGCGAGTCTGATTTTTTCTTGGTTTTTTTTTTTAATTATTTGTTCATGTAGTCCTTAGGGTTAGGGTTTTTGAGGCCCTAGGGTTAGGGCTAGGGTGTAGGTCGAGATTAGGTCAGTTTTATTTTATTTTATTTTAAGGGGTTTTTTTTTTGCAAAAATTTTAAGAATGAAGCAATGAAAAAAATTAACAAAGAAACTAAACTTCAGAAATGAATTTCTTACCAAAGCTAGGATTTTGAACTCTTTCACAAGAATTGGCATATATCTCTCAATTCTCAACCAAATTGGCTCAAATTCAAGCTGAGTGTGAGTTCTACAGTCCTGTAGAAATACAGTCTAAAATTAAGCCAAAAGTACAGCCAAAATGAAAAAAAGACGGACTGCAAAACTACCACTAACTAGAAATGGAAGGAAAAACACATAAATGGCCATAACTTGGCCATTATAGCTCCAAATCAAAAAATCTGAGTACATCCAAGAGCTAAACAAAAGATCTATTGATCTACAACAAGAAACTACACAAAAAATTGAAGATTAAATGGTCAAAAATTGAATCAAATCTTGCTGAAAATTGAAAAAAACAAAAAAACAAGAACAAGAAACTCTACCAAAATTAGCTAAATTCACCAAATATGATGGGGAAAGGATCTAATGCTCTGATACCAAAATTCTCATGTGCCAACCTTTGCATTAAAATATTTAATCCATTCATAAACATCAAATATAGTGGAAATACAAGAAATAAAAAAACTAGTCAAAAATAAAAAAAGATAGCTAAAAGTAGCAAAACTTCA